>CM056208.1:8032530-8055030 GCA_029692085.1 Gymnothorax javanicus | reverse complement strand
TTCCAGTTTTAAACCTCCCATGAAGTAATCCTGTCTAATGTTTTTATTACCTACATGTACAACTTTACATTTTGCTAAATTAAATTTCATTTGCCACATTTCTGCCCAATTCTGGATTCTATCCAAATCCTCCTGAATCACTTTAGTAGAGTCTAAACTATTTGCCAAACCTCCCAATTTAGTATCATCTGCAAATTTAACTAATTTGCTCTCAATATTTCTATCAAAGTCATTAATGTCTGCTTCTAACTTGTTTTTCAGTGGTACGATCATGTGGTGTCTGCATGTTACTTATTTTTCTCTTTTATCATTAGTTGGCATCCTTTGCAAAATAACAACTTCAAGGCTACTTGTTTCAGAGGACTTTTAGTTGGGTCACAGGTCGTCCCAGAGACAGGCAAACCAAAACACTGCCAACTTGCCTTGAAAACTGCAACCAAAAGATAACAACCCTCTTCCAGTGTAATACTGGAGCATGTATAACTATATGATTTCAGATGAATGATGGTGAATAATGCAGATGACTGAACAGATATTTCCTGAATCAACTGAACAGATGTCAATCAAAGCTACAGAGGCCAACTGCTTACGTGTATGTGTGTACTGCTCATGCGTGTGTGAACTGCTTGTATGTGTGTGTGTGTGTGTGTGTGTGTGTGGACGTGTGCCTGTGCCTGTGCATGTGTGTGTGTGTGTGTGTGTGTGTGCGTGCCTGTGCATGTGTGTGTGTGTGTGTGTGTGTGTGTGTGTGTGTTACTGCTGCTTACAGAATATGGTTACTGATTATGATTATTGATTATGGTTATTATTTATGGTTATTGATTTATTGATGAATATGATGAGAAATATTGAAATATGATCCTCAACATCAGGAGTACACAAAGCAGACCATTAGCCAATGCTGTAATTTATCTGGCCAAGCATTGGGGTACAGTCTGACTGGTGCATGCATGTTGTTGACTCTAAGCACCATGTGCCAAAAGAACTGAAACCTACCTTTGTGTGATTTAAAAAAAAAAAACACTGTAACTGCCTTTGTGAGATTCTTACTATTGCTGAAACTCCTCCAATGAAATTCTTATCACTGCTGACACTCCCTCTGTGAGATTTTGACCCACTGAGGTTATTTCCTGTGAGAGTTTTACCATTGTTGTAACTCCCTCGGTGAGATTCTAACCACTGCTGTAACTCCCTCTGTGAAATTCAAAACACTGCGGTTTCTTCTTCTGTGATATTTAGACCACTGCTGTGATTACCTCTGAGTGATTTTAATGAGTGCAGTAACACTGCACTAATGAGATTCTGAGCGCTACTGTTACTCACCCTCTGATAATCCAACCACTGCAGCATCTCCCTCTGTGCGATCGTAATCGCTGCCGTTACTTCCTGTGTTGGATTCTGACTGCACCTGTTTGTTCCTCTGCAACTCAGTGCTTTATTAACTCTCTACAAATGTAATCATCATTTTACCTCACTCTGTCTTTGTAAGGACACAGTACAATAGCCTCTAATGCAAATCTTTAAAATGAGCCTTTTCCTACAATAAAATGTTTGCATATTTCCCACTCTGCATTGTAGGCGAGACAAGAAGCTCGATAAAGGTTGAGCAGCCGAATCGGGTTATTGTTGACACAGGACGGGTGAGTACTGAGTGCGTTTCAGTGATCCTGATGTGGTGCAGTGATTGGGTGGGTTATCCTGGGACACATCATCAGTCACAATGACTAACAGTTCATTCAATCCAGAATGAACACATTGCTAAATGTATTGGTGCTGGAATTAGACGATGGATGTTGTTTACTACTTCAATTATATGATTCAGGATTAGATACATCAACACTGGAAAACGTGTTCAGGTTTCTTAATGGAAATTGCTTGCTTAACTCAATAGAACCTATGGATGCATAAATGGGTCAGTCAAATGCAGTTGCTGTATTCAAACTTGTTAAATATCAGACCAGTTTTGAATTTATTGGGGTCGCCGAGGTTTCCAACGATTCCAGTATATCCTGCTGAATTACTGGGAATTGTGTTTAAAATGATGTAGGAGCTCTAGATATTTTCCATTTGATGTACTGGTAATGCAGTGTCCATAAACACAAGGCATCCTGGGTTTGAATATTTCCCTTAATATTAGTGTGATGCAGCTTCAGTGAAACACTGTTGCCGGCAGATACATAATATTCGCGTATGTGACATTGTCCTAGAATATGAAAAAATGCTTTTTCTGACTTTGAACCTGCTTAAAGGAAAACTTCAATGAAAAGTTGGAGTTTAAGGGGTCAAGGAAGCCATGTCCTGAATTTTAGCTTCAGTACTGAAATGTTTTTTTTTTTACTTGTAAATTGTGTGTTTCTCCTTACGATTTGATGGAGCTCATGTGTTTAACGCTGCATTTTCATCCTGTTGCCCACAATTCACTGTACATCGCGCTCTACGGACAAACTAATTTGATTTGATTTAAAGGGTCATCAGGTGCAATGTTTGGAGTTTGACTCAGTGTGGGGTGAGGACGCCAGCCAGAAGGATGTCTATGAATCCACAGCTAAGGTAACAACAAGCTGCTCACCTTTATTATTCCCACAACTTTACGTCTTCTGCCTGTGGGGCAGGGCCGGCGCCAGAACTGAAAATTCTGAGGCAAAGGTATCTCCCTTCATGACAACAATTAGTCCTGGCTAGTTCTCAATCGTTTTCCTTTATTAACATATTTTCCAATTTGTAATAATCAAGTGGCAATTGAAGACACGGCTTCTCTCCCCCATGTGGTCTAACAGCGACAAAATAATGGGCTACATTCAGTACGGAGAAATAATTTGATTATAATTAGGTACATGCACTGGCACTGAGCGACGGTAGTTTTTTTTCCAGCGAGAGCGGCATTTCAGAACTAACAGTGAATGAGGGTAAATTCCTGCCGTAGTCTTGGTTTGTTGTGCACGATCAAGGTCATAAGACTGGTACGTTCAACATCAGGGAACGCTCTATTGTTTGGCCAGCTTTCCTAACCTGTCCCCTCTATTAAATCTGGCTAACGTAAGATGCTTCAGTGCTTCCTGACTTATCTCCTTTAGCATAGGCTAAACTGAACCATCGTTTTCGAGAAGAAAAGTCATAACCCCATCTTGCAAATCCATACGGCAGCAAAATTTAAAGCGATAACCATACATCGGGCCAATCACAAAAACAAACGAACAGGATGGGCGAGAGGCGCATGATCACGCCGCCTAGAGTAAATGCATTTAGATTCTCTCAGCAGCGTAGTTCACTTCCCAAGCTGTTATGAATTCAGCCTCACACCTTTCCTTAACCTCATGACATTTTCCATCAAGGTTAAAGGTCTACTAAATTAGGGGAAATATACTGCTGTAGACATGTATTATTGTCTGTAATTCACGAATCCAGCATTTAACTTTCATAATTGTATGTCATACTGGCAAAAAAATGAAGAAACTAAACACTTTGAGACCTCTCCTGAAAACTCGCGAGCGATTGGCTAATCGGCTGTGATGTATGAGAAGTAAGCTGCACCGGAGCTTGTACACAAAATGACTTGTTTGACTCCTCATTTCAACAGCCAATTTGTGAAAGAAAGAAAAGTTATAGTTATCTTATTTGGGATGAATATTTTTATCGATACATTTTCTACATACTCAATGAAATGATTTGACACAAAATGTCCAGATTTTGTGGGTTTTTAACTTTTCCGTGAACAAAGCTCTGATCTGATCTGGGATTGCAAAACGAAAAGTTTGCATTGGTCGTAAATGCGCATACAGTCGTTTTACGCGTCCTTGCATTGTATACTACACAAAATGAGTGCAAATTTTGGTCTTCGAACATAGAAGCGACTGAGAAACACGGCAACTTCATACTCGATGGACTTGTGTTTATGTTTGGGTTTCGCTTTCGGATACAGCGCCCTCCATAATTATTGGCACCCCTGGTTAAGATGTGTTAAAAGCCTTAAAATAAATTCAATTTTTATTGCAGAAGCATACGCTCACACTGAAAATTGTAGAAAAATGTATCCTTCAACTCAAGTGAATTTTAAGGGAAAAAAAATCCCTGACTAAGAAATAATTATTTTTCATAAAATCACCTGTTCCACAATTATTGGCACCCCTAACAATTCCTAAGAAATAAATGTAATCGAAGTATTTCTGTCATTTCTACAGTAGTTTACAAAGTTGATCAGAGTATCTAGGAACATTTTATTAGTAATTCATCACTTCCTGTTTCCCTGGGGTATAAATATGACGTGACACAGAGGCCATTTCTCTTATCCACTCTTCAACATGGGAAAGACAAAGGAACACACCATTCAAGTAAGGCAGATGTGTGTCGACCTTCACAAGTCAGGCAATGGCTACAAGAAAATAGGCACTCGCCTGCACCTGCCCATATCTACTGTCAGAGGAATCATTAAGAAGTTTAAAACAACTGGAACAGTGGTAAACAAGCCTGGACGAGGACGCAAGGTTATTTTGCCACCACGCACAGTGAGGAGGATGGTAAGAGAAATAAAAAGTTCTCCAAAGCTCACTGTTAAAGAATTGCAACAAATGGTAGCATCTTAGGGTCACAAAGTCTCCAAAACAACCATCAGGCGCTATCTACATGCCAACAAGCTGTTTGGGAGGCATGCACGGAAAAAACCTTGTCTCACTCACAATCATAAACATAAACGTCTGGAGTTTGCTAAGCGGTACTGGGACTTCAACTGGGACCGTGTGCTTTGGTCAGATGAGACCAAGATAGAGCTTTTTGGCAACAAACACTCTAAGTGGGTCTGGCGGAACACAAAAGATGAGTATGCAGAAAAGCACCTCATGCCCACTGTGAAGTATGGGGGAGGATCGGTGATGCTGTGGGCCTGTTTCTCTTCCAGAGGCCCTGGGAACCTTGTTAGGGTGCATGGCATCGTGAACGCTTTGAAATACCAGGACATTTTAAATCAAAATCTGGTGGCCTCTGCCCGAAAGCTGAAGATGGGTCGTCACTGGGTCTTTCAGCAAGATAATGACCCTAAACATGTGGCCAAATCTACACAGAAATGGTTCACCAGACACAGAATCAAGCTCCTCCCATGACCATCTCAGTCCCTAGACCTCAACCCCATTGAAAACCTGTGGAGTGAGCTGAAGAGGAGAGTGCAGAGGAGAGGACCCAGGTCACTGGATGATTTAGAGAGATTGTGCAAAGAGGAATGGTCAAAGATCCCTCTTGCTGTATTCTCCCATCTTTTGAAACATTACAGGAGAAGATTAGGTGCTGTTTTGTTGGCAAAAGGGGATTGTACAAAGTATTAACATCAGGGGTGCTAATAATTGTGGCACACATGATTTGATGTAAAAGAATTATTTCTTAATGTGGGATTTTTTTCCCACTGAATAAATGCACTTGAATTAAAGGTTGGATTTTCCTCTTTTTTTCATTGTGGTCCTATATTATTTAGAAAAAAACTGAATTTATTAGAAGCTAAAGAACACATCTTAACCAAGGGTGCCAATAATTATGGAGGGCGCTGTATGTGCCGTACCGAAGTCCTAGTAGTCCCCGGTGACTAGGATCACGATATGGCCAGAGTTTCAGAAACAAACACAAATGCAAAATTAGAATGTCATCATCAACAACAATGATCAACAATACTAAGTTACTAACAACAACAAAGCAACGTAAACACAAGCTCACTTGTCAACTCGTCTTCACAGCATTCTTACATAAACATTTACACCGAAGCCGTACAGCGGGGCTGGGCCGTGGGCTACCCGCGCCGGGCCCGGCAGGGTAGCAGCTGAGCAAGTGGGGAGTATGCACGAGAACGGATCTCAGAGATGCCAAGTCTCACGCATTCGACGTAGGTCCTATGCATTTTTTAGGCTTATTCACTGTAGTCCGCAATTATTCAATGAACGCTTATTAATGAGATTCTCATGCGGAATTAAAATCCTTGTGCATTGAAGTTTCAGTTTCACTTGCGTAAAGGTGGACCTCACCACAAGTAACATGGAAAGCGATTATGACTCTGGACTTCCCCAGCTTCTCTTTACTCAGGGATTGGAAATAATGCATGTGTTTCATGATCGTTTAAACTGTTTAAATGAAACAAGACCATTTGAAACGTCTTTATGCAATTCCATTGCTTTCAATCCTTCAGTAAAGACAAGCGTGAGAATTCCCGAGTCATAATCGATTACCTGTCACTAGTTGGGAAATCCACTGTAACGCACATGAAACTGATTAACTTAACGCACAATGACTTCAATTCCGCAACTGAATTACTCCAGTGCGCGTTGATTGAAAAATTGCTGACTACGGCACAGGAAGGTGAATGCTACTAAGAGGCGAGAGACTCCACCGAATGCGTAAGACTTGGCATCTCTTTTTTGGGAAGTGATGTAAACTCACACCATCATTTGGAGTCTTGTTACAGCCTGCCACTACACACCTATTTGGCATGTTGATGAATGTTTTCTCAAAATCAACAAAATCAAGGATTGATCAAGGCAAAATCAATTACCAGTATAGAACAAACCACTGGTCGATCAGCCGGGAACGTTTGCAACTTACTTCTCACACGTCACAGGTCACATGACTACGAGGTCTATGCAACGACTTCTTTTTTAAGGGCGGGGCTTAGGACCATACAAACCAGCCAAATTTTAGTTTTCAAATAATGATAAAAACTTACAGAAAGCATTTACAAATTTGTGATGCATATTAATTTGTTACATATGACCCATTTCTTCAAAAAATAGCCAAAAATTTTTCTAATTGAGTAAACTTTTAAAGAAAAGTGGTAAGGAATTAGAAGAGAGGATGTAATTTTTTGACTGTTCGAATGCAGCCCAGGATTCATTCCTGTCTCTTTCCCATTGGATTCTGGGATAGGTTCCCTCACCTACCCACCCACAAAATGGCCAACCCGACCGGAATTAAGTGGGTTACATGATGGGTGGATGGTCGGACAATTTCATGCGCGAGTGATGAAAAATTATGTAATTCATACATCAGTAATATTAGACTCTTAAAATTCATGCAAACTTGGATACAAAAGAATGCTTGACCATAGGCATTAGATGATGGATGGATGGATGGACAATTTCATAAATGAGTGATGGAACACAATATAATTAATGCTATACGTCAGTAAAATTAGACTCTTCAAAATTCATTTGCTTTCAGATACAGATGAATATCAGCCATCACAGTGGCAGGTGATGATGCATGCCTGCACGAGTGAAACTTATGCGGTCAGGTTGTCGTAAAAGATTTATATCTGCATGTGTGGACCTTGTGCTGTAAGATTGTCCCAAATTGCCAGTTTGATGTTTCCTGCTGCAGCCTCTGGTGGAGGCTCTTCTGCAGGGCTACAATGGCTGTGTCATCACCTATGGCTCCCCTGGCAGTGGGAAGTCCTTCACCCTGCTGGGCAGCAGCCTGACCGGCAAACAGAGGGGCGTCATCAGCAGAGCCGCAGAGGACATTTTCAACAGTACACCTTTCAAATCTCATTCCATTCAGGGCTCCGGAGGGGTCTGTTAGAGCCAAAATGACCCACTGCTGTGAGATTTTGGGTTTCCTCTCGTCCAGACAGGGGAGATATTTGGAACAAATGTGAAAATAACACCGTGGATCTGGTCCTTGAACAGTATTGCACATTGCAGTTGGTTGGCGGTGTTAATCAATTAGAATCAGCGCTGTGCTATGTGCTGACTCCAAATGTAGAGTAATGCTGGAGGTTTTTTAAAATAACTCTGAACGCAGTAGTTACTAGCTTTCATGCAGAAGTGTTGACCTTAATTTACTCAACCAGCTTCGTCACTCAAGCACAAGATCAGAGTCACCTTCATTCACGTGGCGAGCGAGAAGATTTTTGATCTGTTGGTAAGCTCCTCCTAATGCCTTCATTTGAAAAATTGCCTTGATTTGAAAAGTCTAATGTATTTTATCAACATTTTTGTACTGTGAGAGAGTTGGCAGGGATGTCAGGAAATCAGCGCTCTGTAACAGTGTAAATTTTCTGCTTGCTTGCTGGGTAGTTTAGCCCCTAATGCTTGGGTCTTCCTTCAGGAGAGCCCAGCAGCTGAGGTGGGCAGGATCCATGAGGGAGAGGAGGTGGTGTTTGTGGAGGGGCTGAGAGAGGTTGAGGTGGGATCTTCTCAGGAGCTGCTGCAGGTCTACAAGCACGGCTCAGCCAACAGACTCGCAGGTACAGCACCGTCAATCAGAGCGGCCTGAAAACCCAACAAATGCTATTCTTTGATGTGTAATACGACCCTGTCTTTTTCATAAAGGGGTCTCAAAGGGTGAGTTTGCTAGCAAGAGCCACACTATTTTCAACATCATCGCCATCTCGACCTCACACGGAGAAAGCAGCGGTAAGGTTTGGTGAATATGCTGTTTTTATTTACATTGTCCTGGCTGTCTCTGTTCATCCGTATGCCTGCATGCATCCAAATGATGCTCTCTGTCAGGGACAAACGCCTTGTGCAGAATAGTTGAAGATTAATTCTACACGCCTAAGGTAGTAGGCTCAGTTGTCTGTGAGACCTCTTGACTTTCGGACACCAGTTCCAACTCACATGCTTCGATCAAACTTGTTCAGCTTGCAGCTGATGCAGTGCTGTCAAGCTTTTTCAAACACAATATCTCTTGCTGAATTTTTTTGACAATTGATCCTGTGTATCCACTAGAAAACCTTTTTTTTGTTCACACAAAGGGCCATTGGCCCCAGCTGTCAGTTCTAATCTAGTTAACCAGATGAGCATACAAGAAAATGACTGTATTATATAACTAAAGTTAGTGTTGTGTCCATTCAAGCGTTAAATTAGACTCCTCTTCTGTGCTCTTAACCTCAGGTGGACGTGTGGCAGTCAGCAAACTCACTCTTGTAAGTGGAAAGTATTTGCAGAGTATAATTGATAATCCAATGATTGCATAACCCCATTTCTGAAAAATTTGGAATGGTATGGAAAATTCCAGTTAAAAAAAAAGAAAAGGGTAATTTTGAAATCATCTTTGACCTGTATTAAATTAAAACAATACAAGACAATGTTTTTTTTGTTTTGCCTTAATTTATTTTATGGAAGTACACGCTTGTTATGAATTCGATGCCTGTAACACATTTCAAAAGACTTGGTACCGTATGTCAATTTATGACTAGGGAAGTGTTAGAATGCAAAAAAAGGGCATGCAGATATTAAACATTTGATGCTATCATACTTGGGTACGAACAGAGCATCCACAAAAGACCCACTTATTTGCAAGCGAAGAGTGGTCGAGGTCGGCAGTTTCAGAAAAACTGTGTATTAAACAATGTAACAGTTTAAAAAACAACCTAAAAACACCGTCTTTAGTAGATATTATTAACAGATTTGGGGAATTAGGAGATATCTCTGTGGGAAGCATGAAATTGAAAATTAGTATGGAAAGCCCCTTATCTTCAATCGTTCTGATGACTGCATCGAAAACTGTCGTACTGTTGTGATGGATATAACTACATGGGATGGGACTAATTTAGAAAACCTTTTTCAATTGACTCCATTCATTATTGTTTCCACAAATGCAAGTGAAAACTGTGTGCACTAAGGAAAATGTAAGTAAAAAATGTCCATAAATGCTGCAGTCGTCTCGTCTCTGAGCTTCAGCTCATCTGAAATGGATCGATGTACGCTGGGAACACTGGTGCTGTTCTCTTACTCGTCAACCTCAAAAGTTAGTTATTGGTAAGAACGAATGTTGTGTTCATTAGACCAAAGAAGCTCTGTACCATCTTGATTGCTACCAGTGTTAGGTTCAAAGCCTGCGTCTGTCATGGTATGGGGGTGCGTGAGTGCCCATGAGTTTGTGTAAGTGGAACATCTATTCAATTCAGTTCAATTTTATTTTCTTAAGCACTTTCCCCAAATGCGATTGACCCGAAGCGCTTGACACAGAACAAGGCTTGAACCCCCAAAGAGCAAGCCAAAAGGTGGCAGGGGTGAGGAAAAACTCCCTTGTAAAAAAAAAAAAACCTTGGGCAGAACCCGGCTTCAAAATGGGGGAACCCAACTGCCTGTGGCAGCCCCGGATAAATGAGGAGAGAAGGGGCAGGAGAGGACTGGAGAATGGAGAGGACACATGGGGACAGGGAGACCAGAAACAGGCAACATTTCACTGGGGAGAGGAGAAGGCAAGCTGAGCAGAAATGACAATTTCATTATACGGCATAAACGCATGCAAGCGTCACAATGTCTACACTGCTAAAATACAAAATGAGGAACAGTGCAGGCTAGGACAAAGGTTTTGGGTTTGGCTGGGACAAAAGGGGCTTGGGGAAACAGTGGTTCTTACTGAACCCGGGGTCACATGGAGCATTGATGGTCCAGGATGAGTTTACGTTCAGGTGTTGGCTGGCTGGGGCATTAAGTCCAGGGTAGGCAGGGTTATGCCAGTCCTAGAAAGGTCCATGGTTCTTTATGGTTCACAGAGGTGCTGCGCTCATGCTGATTGTGATGCCTCACCAAAGCAGGCAAATTGGGGTCATATTGCTCCCCCGCATTAGGGAGGGAGGGTAGGGCGGGGCTTGCAGAGAGAGAGTCAGTGAGAAGCTATGCTCTGTTGGTCTCCAGAGATATTAAGACAAATGGTTCCTCAGATTGTCATAAGGAAGACCTGTGACAGACTAAGCCTATAGCAGAATGGCTAAGGAATGTAAAGTAGTGAGCCAGCACCATTATGAGGGCAGGCTGAAAAGTCCCAACCTAACCACAACAATCCACAGTCGTGGATGGGCAACAGCGCAGACAGACCAGTCTACTAAGCACTGTTATGGGTACGAGACCACCACCCATCTGACCTAGCAACATGTTTTTGTGGGAGGTAAGTTTTGTTTGTGCATCCAGATAGGATTGTGTTGCAGTAAATTGGCCTGGAAGTATCTAAGTTTGCTAAAAGGCTTGACAGTGTGCTCCTTTGGTGATTTTATCCCATTACCATTACCGGTGTTTTGTCTGAACTGAGAGGCAGGAAGTTTTGAGTCATCCATACTTTTATATCAGTGAGACATGCTTTAAGACTGGCTACTTCAAGGACTTCATCTGGTTTCACAAATATATAGAGCTGTGTGTCATCTGCATAGCAGTGTAAATTAAGGCCATGCGTTCTTACACCATTTCCCAAAGGGAGCATCTATGGGTCAAATACTGACCCTTGGGGAACTCCTAATATTATTTTTGGGGGGATAGAACATTCATTGTTTATCCACCTAATTCCTGTTCTAACGATGCGCGCCGCTATGAGAACCCTGACGGTCTCCTACTTCCAGTCATTGCCTGCTGTACTGAAGAGAAATCGGCAGGCTGAATGCGTTCAGGCTCCACTTGTTCCATTGTTGGTTGTACCAACAACTCAAGAAACATAAAAGTTTGTATGGAAACAGAGTGCTTAATTAATAAGGTTTTTAGGAAAGATTGCCCTTGCCCAGCACCTTACAGTATGCCAGCGAGTAGGTGCTTGGAATGGCTAGCTGCGCTAAGACTGAAGCATCCACCCAAGAGGATATACTTATACTCACACCATTTTGTAAAAAAGCACCTGACGGATGACCATCCCGATCCCACAGTATTATACATTATACAGTCCCCTGATACGTTAATTCAAAGATCCGTCCAACAAGTATCCTTTTTTCGAAATCCGACAAAAAGCAGTATTGTCAGCCAGTGGTCAGTTTAGTTTTCTGATGAAGTAACCAGCGTTTGCCATGTAATTTGTGTCCATCTACGATCACATGTGGGATGCATATTGAAACCCACACATTTAGCTGTTATACTGGCTAACGTTAGCACTTTTGAACAGGTTGACATTGAGCAGTGGAGGGGCTTACCAGTTTACCAGTAGCGTTAGTGAATACTGAAAGGTACATAATCGTAACCCTGGCTTTTGTAAAAACCTTATTTTTAGCCGACTGTTTTCTTGTGGCAAATATTTAGCTTGTCAGCTACAGCAGTTGTGAAGGATTGGACTGAGATCTTTATTTTGTTCCGTGCGTCGGTAATTTTCATCATGGGAAGTTAAGCTTGGGGACTGTACTTTCGTGCTCTGAATATGATTGTTGCCCACAGCTAATGTGATATCATTCAGTAGTGGAGCGGGTGACGGCTGGGTTTTTACCCTTTTGTAAAACAAAGAAACTGCTCGCCAGACTATTCGCTGAATCAAAAGCATTTTGAAATGCAGTTTGCTAGCTAATCACTTCCTGCATATGAATTGCAACTCGCTGTCTTGTCACGCATTTTTTTTTTTCTTTGGCAGTAGGAACGTGTGTAGCCACCCAAATAGATATCATGTCTTCATTAAGCTAAAGAATGTTTTGGCCGAATAAAAAAATAGGTTAGCTAGCCTTCGCATTTGAATATACACTGTATGTATGTCAGTGGCGAGCGGTGACCTTCTACTCTGGTCATGCTCGGGTCTTAACTCTATGCGAGCTCAGAAATTTTTGGGAATTTATTTATTAATAAAAACGCATATTATTGTTTTTAACTACTATATCAACTCGATTTTGATAGACACGCTCACACTCACACGTTGCCCCAATGTTACCAACAACAATGTGTTGGAATTTACAGTATAACATTAGGTAGGCTAAATAGAGCGGAAATATTTAGAACTGACACAGGTTGATGCACACACACAGCAATGTAACCAGCTAAGTGGTCAGTCAAATGACACATGAACATGACCACAATGTTACCAACAATATGTTGGAATTTACAGTGTAACGTTAGGTAAATGATAGCAGAACAGAACTGGTTTACACCCCGCCTTTCCAAAACCCCCCCACTCCGAACAGACAGTCGAACGCAATCAGAAAGGAAACGGAGGCTGCACATTGATCCTTTTTTCCTTTTTGAGGTCAAACGGATCATGTGCATATATTAACCGCAAAACAAGCAAATACTCCATATTAATGACATATAACGCTCATTATGCTTCAGCTGAATGCTCTAAGCAAATGGCCATGTTGAATTGAAATTAGTTTATCATGTAAATGTTGATTGATGTTAATGAAATTGTATGAAATTGCTCCAATGCGTTAAACTGATCTTTGTGCACAATCACACAGCCTGATATGCCCTGACACACACAGTGGGACCTGCTCTACAGACCCTTGGTCTTTCTTACCCTAACCCTGGTTATTTTCGGTTGTCTGATCCTTCCCCTTCTGTGTGCCCTCGAAATGCCTGCTCCTGGGCTCCAAGGCAGACAACGATGTCCACAAGCCTCTTCAACACGTCCCGGTTCCTTTTTACCCGCTCGTTGTGCTGCTCTGTGGCTAGTCGCAGTCCCTCATTCAGCTGATGATCGATCCGTGTGTTGCCAAATGTCTGCAGTTTTACCAGACAAAGTATGTGCGAAGATGCACGCTCATGCTTGCTCATAGCGGTGTGGAGGTTGTTTAAATCACCATAACCTGTTGTGGTCCAGACTGTGTGTTCCGTGGAAAAAAGGAGACACGGCCAACAGAACAGTTTGCTAACCTGTGGACCGCCAGCTAGCCATTTATGTTTCTCATACGTGCTAGCTTGAAAGTGACGGACAAAATTTTTCGTTGTTTTTGTAATAACTAGTTCAGGGGTAGGCCGTCCACTTGAAATTATATTGTTCTTTTCCTCGAAAGTTCAATCAGGAGAGACTCGAGTGAAATCAAGAAAAATTTTAATATGCGCTGAGCATAAGTAGAATTCAATTCAATTCAATTTTATTTATATATCGCTTTACATGGAGAAAAGGGCAGAGCCCAGACTAATCCCTAATCCCCGAATAGCAGGCAAAAAACTCCCTGTAGGGAGAAAAAGCCTCGAACGGTGGTGAGAAAAAACTCCTCATTAAGAAGAAATCTCAGGAGGAACCTGGCTATTCTGGGGAAGCCCATCCTCCGCTGGCTGAATAATAAATTGATGGTAAATTAGGGATGAGAGGATCAGGACGGCAGGAAGACAGCAGTCAGAATTAACATGCTTAAATCAGACAAGTCTTTGGCACTTGGACTCTTCAGGAAGACTCGTAGAGCAGGAGCACGGCTCAGTGCAGCAGCTGGAAAATCCCCCAAAGAGTCCAGACACTGGTGGCGGTGGTGGCTGAAGGCTGACAAAGCTGGAGCGGCAGTCGGAAGGTCTGATGGAGCAGGGTGGCGTTGCGTAGGAGGAGGGTCAGCGAACGACAGCATGAACGAACTAGAGCAGAGAAAAATGACATTTTTTAAAAAAGACAGCAACATAACGATTGGCTAGCGATGCGACTGAGGTGTGCCACGGTTGGATGGAAGAGATCAGCTGCTACACCAGCTGACTGCTCAATTGACAGCCCCAGAGATTGACTGCAGAGGTATATGGGCGAGCATGCAAATGAATGAAAAGAAAATAAACGGAGTTGACGTGCGCGAGAGAGAGAGTCTTCCTGACTGAACTTTCGCTAAGCTTCATTTCTCCGGGAAAACGGCACTGAACGCAAAGACTCGATTGAATTAATATTTTCACTCATTTTTACTAGGCTATATAGCGATGAAATGAACCACTGACTGCTTGCCGCTGAAAAGCTCAAGCAAGCTAGCTACGCGCATGCGTGTTGGCTGATAAGCTGCTTCACTGACAGCTTTTTTGCCATTCAAAATGCTCATGTACAGTAAACACAGGCTCCAGCACTAACTGTACTACTCGGTATCACAGTGCGCATGCGCGCGACAAGCTGTCAGCTTTCCAGCATTTCGCAAGTAGAATGGGACAGATTAGGCAACGATTTGAGACCAAAACGATAGAACTAAGGTATATTATAATAGAACACACTGACAGACGAACATTTCAATGATTTTTATTAAAGGGCTTGGGCATGCACTGCATTTATAGCTTATTATGACCACTCGCCACTGATGTATGTGTATGCACACTTCACTGAACCACAGACGCTAGCCGCAAGCTACTACTCGGTTAAATGAAAACGGATGTAAGCCACAGTTCGACAGGAAGTAGGAGACCGGCGAGTCCATGGAACCACTATGAATCATGGGAGATAGAACGTTCAGGGATTAAGGTGGATATGAAAAAATTTTGACCAATTTGAGAGGTATGATCTCTGAGCTTAGTACCTTTTCTTTAATGCCAACCAATTTCTCAGACTCTCAAGTAAGATATGGTCGTTAATTGGTATCGAAAGCTGCACTCAACCCAGAGGTACAATTTATTATGCTCGCTGGTGTCACTAGTTTCACGTTTCTTTTAGTGTGGTCCCCAGTTATCAGAGCTTTTTCAACAGGAACTCAGTCGGTGTATCACTCAGGGGGGAATACGCACTGGAGACATGAATTATTTGATGATGAACAGGGCACTTGAATGTTAGACAACAGTAGTGTGCAGTGAGGATTATACACCACCACTTTCATCTAAAAGGGGTCCTAATATATTACTTTATAATATGTTGGTGAAAATGTATTGAAAAATACTATTGTATGCAATGAGAACGAAAAAAAATCATTCCCACAAGTATATTGGGGTAAAATGTGTAATAAACAAAAACGCTGAAAATATCTATTTTTTTATAACAATTGAAAGGTGTCCCAAATTTTTTTTTTTTTTTTTTTGACTCTTGCTTAGCCTGAATGCATGTTTGAAGGCTGACTCCATGATTATTGATGCTAAACAATTGTTTCAACTGGTTTTAGGGAACATTATTGTGCAAAATTACCTCTGATGGTCAGTTGTTTCACTATATAATTTGAAGTGAAGGGCCTCTGATGTTCATTATCTGTGTATGACAAGTTAAAAAAAATTGCCTTTGAAACGAGACAACTTTGTGATGATATTAATAGCGCCAGAAGTGAAGACATGAAAGTATCAAGATCTATTTCCAGATGCCTGTGTGAAAATCATCTGATTGGTCATGTTGCTGCCAAGAGCTGGCAACTTCAAAAAAAAAAAAGACATAAGTTTGCCAAGAAATTCAAAGATTGGACACCAATGGACTGGGAACAAGTCCCTTGGACCAATTAATCAAAATTAAAAAATTTCTCACCCAAATGCAAAACTTATGTGTGCCATAGAGTTGGAGAATGTTTCCAAAATGACTGTTTAACCCCTTCAGTAAAACATGGAGGTGGTAATATTATGGTTTGGGGTTCAGTCTGCTCGAAAGGAGCCAGTGATCTCGTATAAATCCACAAAATCATGAATCATAAGAAGTATCACAGCATCCTTGTGAGGCACGCATTGCCATCTGGGAAGAGACCGATTGGTCGGGGATTTTATTTTCAACAAGATAATGACTCTAAACACACTCTTAAGTTGTGCAAGAATTATCTCAGTCAGGAAGAAACATCTAGTGACATGAAAGTTTTGACTTGGTCTGCTCATGGTCCGAACCTTAATTCAATTGAACAAATCTCTTGTACCATTGAAATAATCTCTTTGGATTGAACTTCAAATCATATGGAATGGTTTAGCGAGCAAGGAATTAAAAACATATGTGAAACTATGCCTGAAAGATTAAATGCTGTAATCAAAGCAAAGGGTGGCCTCACGATATATTGACTTTTTCTCTCAAAAAGATATAATTTTTGTTTTTCCTGTATATTCTTATCTGTTTATTTATTTTCATCTATATGATCCAATATTACATGAAATAAATACTTGAACAGTACTTACTTGGTTTCCAATTTATCTTCATTTTGTTTCGAGTATAATTATCACTGCACACTTCTGTATGTCCCCGTTAAACCGTAACCCAAGCACCCTGCTCTCTCTGCCATGGCGGCTCTGCCGGATGTAAGCTAGGGGAGAGGCTAGCTGACACACTTTAAATTACTGGAGGCACCTCAAAATGCAAATGTGAATGTTTTTCTCTAGGCTGTTAGACTTGCTAATCCTTTTCTCTAGTTCGTGGATCCTCTCCATCAGTCTAGGGACTAATCTACATTTATTACATATATCGTATCGTTAAACAAATGGAGAGGCAGTAATTGTATACACGACATTCCAAGCTAAGGACAGATGGAGAGAGAGGTGCCATATTAAAGGATGGCTGGATGGGTCAGCTTTACAATCTTGCTATAAACTGGCATTGGTAGAGAAAGAGAGAGGGACAAGAATAGCTTAATTGACAAAAAATAAGATGGCACTATTGTATTAGACGATAAAGCAGAGAATCACAGGGCAATCTGAATTGACATGACAGAGAAGACACTGAAGCGCACAGACAAAAACACTTACTCAGGACGTGGAGGTAATGCAATACGCTTACCGTATTCTCAGCTAGAATTGATACTGATGGATATTGGAGC
The DNA here is from genome assembly GCA_029692085.1 of Gymnothorax javanicus. Taxonomy (NCBI): domain Eukaryota; kingdom Metazoa; phylum Chordata; class Actinopteri; order Anguilliformes; family Muraenidae; genus Gymnothorax; species Gymnothorax javanicus. The sequence continues at coordinate 8,037,713 of CM056208.1, read as the reverse complement.
AATATATGCGGTCACCTAAGTGACATCTTTTCAGGTATGGCCATGATTATTTCAGCAAGGCAATGACAAGCCCAATTCTACACGGCACAACAGTGTGGTGCCCTTGGCTGCAAGACTGGCCCACCTGTAGTCCAAATCTGTCTCGTTTAAGAAGCAAAAATAGCAAAACGAAGTCCCTCAGCCTGCAAGCAGCTGAAGATGGATATCGAGGAAGAATGGAAAAAATCTTTCAAAACTGGAACGACTGGTGTCCTCTGTTCCACAAATGATCACTTAGGGGGCTGTTGACAGGAAATGTGAATAAACACAGGGTAAATACACCCCTGTCCCAACTCTTCTGGTATATGTTTCTGGCATGAAATTCTAAATCAGGGTTAATTTTTTCTTTTAAAAAAAAAGAAGAATAAATAAGTAAATACTAAAGGAAAAACATTTAATATCTCATCTTTGCACTGTTTTCAATTTAATACAAGTCAAGGGTGATTCACAAATATAATTTGTCTTTTTTATTTGCATTTTTCATATTGTCTCAAGTCCCAGCCTCTTTGGAAATGGGGTTGGTATAAGTGATAATATTAATCACACAGTTTGAAAGGGGCACAGTTTTTATAGCGCAAGTGCACTCTGTATAATGATACCCAAGATTTTAGGTCTGGGGTACTGCAGCCTGGACCCACCTCATCTCACAAATTTCCCTCTTGGGGTCGTGGAACCAAGTCTGCTGTGTCTAATGCTGTTACATACAGTACATGTGAAGCGTACTATTTGAATGGCAAAGTCTCAATACAGTCTTAACATTTTGTCTCGACAGGTTGATCTGGCCAGCTCAGGAAAAGTAAGTCAATTGATTATCTGAGAATCTGGTGAATTTACTGCTTACATTCAACACGGCTGATTTAAGCCATAAAACCTATGAATCCATATATGAGTCTGTGGAATGCAGCTGCTGTATTCAAACCTGTGGAACTTCAGGCTTATTTTAAATTCTAGTGTGGATTTCAAGGCTTCCAATGATCCAAAATAAGTCCTGCTGAATTACAGGGAAGTATGTATAAAATGATGCACAAGATCTAGATATTTTTTTTATTCGATGTAATGCTGCAGCTATTAGAACATGGCATCCTGGTTTTGAATATTTCTCTAAATATCAGTCTGATGTAGCCTCAGTGAAGCACTGAAACCAGCTGATACAGAATAAGTATGTGGCCTTGTCTTACATTGTGAACAAAATACTTTTTCTGACTTTAAACCTACCTAATGGAAAACTTAAGGGAAAAGTTAGAGTTCAAGGGGTTAATGATGTAATGTCTGACACCGTCTTTTAATACAAGCACGACAGAGTAAATCATTCATTAATTTTTAATGGCCTGTGGTACCGTAAGTAATGAGGTGCCGTGTTCTGAGCCCGTTCACACAAAAGCCTTCCACTGAAAATACATGTGTGCCTAACCTGCTGACCAGTCTAATGCAAAAATGAACATTAGCCAGTGAATAATTTCATGCTCTTCTGTGTGATGTTCTGCATATTACATGCTTAACAGTCTGTGACTTTGGGTGTAGTGACAATTTACTCACCCTTTGTCATCAAACTGTATAAATCTAATACATTTTTCACCATTGCGCAGGCTGCCCTTCATGGTCTTGCCCACACAGATGCAAAGAAATCTTTCCACACGTCTCAGGAAAATCCTCAAGAGGCAAAGATGCTGAAGCGCTCCCTGACCATATTTGGGAATGCAAGTGAATTTTCTTGTTATCCATGTCAAAAAAAAAGGAAGCCACTGGGCTAACTCTACTGGCAGACTCATACAGTTCCAAGAATATTGTGACATACCTTTTCTGATTATGGCTTCTATTCATATAAAAAATCATGAAAATTAAAAAGGAGACAACCGACTGCTTTTTACTGGGTAAGACTGGGTCTTCCTCGGGGTGTGAGTGGAGAGAGGAGTAAACTAGAAATGTCGTAATTTTTTATAAAGACAATTAATAGCTAGGTGGCTGAATTGCTGTGACTATTTACTTATTTTCTACATAACATACTTTTTTGTGTGTTTCTACTTTGTGATATGTTGAGGCAATCTAGCCTCCTGTTCACTAATTGTCTGTAATTGGAATCAAGGCTTTCCACTCGGGTTTAATTACATCTTTGGCTCAGAGCGAGTGTGTCTGAAATAAGCCAGTGGCCTCACTTTATTCTATATTTAATTAGTATGACTTCAAGAGTACCATGTACTTATCCGGAGTTTTGTTCCTGACAACAGTGAGCTCATGGTATTATTTTGCTTTGGTTCCTGAGAATTTTCTGACTGACACTGGTATATGGAAACTGCCCTCTACGTCTTTTCATTTTGTCCTCTTAGAATTATTATAAATTATTGTTGTGCACTTCTTAATGCTGTAGTATAATGTCATACATATAGACTGTATAAAAGATGGACGTAGCACCCTGGTCAAAAAAAGTGAAGCCAATGCGAAAATCTCTTAAAATTGCATTCTTTTTAATGGCCAGCAGATGGCGACGTTGGCAGTTGCAGAAAGAAGTTCAATGCTATAGAAGTCTATGAGAAAATGACCCTACTTTCCCACCTGATTTATTTCAATAATTATTTTCCACATTATTTTATGGTATCTATCACAAGTTTCAAGTCTTCTTCGAAATATCTTGATGTTCATTTTTGTAAATTATGGTCTCAAATAGATTAGAATAAAGGATAAAGCCAGACTATGCTTTAGGGGCGTGGCTATCCTCTGGTCCTTGTCAGATACGACCAGATCCATCTGTAGATCCACCCCTCGCTCCTCCCTGGATCTTCAGTTCACCCTCTCGTCCAATAGGAATCACATCCGGTTTCAAAATGACAAAATGGCGGTATTCAAATTGCCAAAATCCAGGCTTCCTAAATGGTTTGCTGAAACCACTGAGTGAGGTCAAGGTTGCTTCGTCCATCTTTTTATACAGTCTATGGTCATACCAGGCCTTCTTGTTTATGTGTGTGTGTTTTTTTTTTAATTTATTTATTCCAGAGACCTTTTCCACAAAGCAGATTTACTGGGTAATTGCAATGAGTAAAACCTAGAAATCTCTCAAAACTGGAACATGGATTGAAGGAAAGTGCTGTTCTGGGTTTTACTTTGTGCAGTTATTTGGCCAACTCTGCTATCCTCCTCTGTTAATCAGGCCTTAGAGCTTTGACAAGACTATTGTTAATTAAATTCTTGTCGAGGCTAATACTGGATTGTACCATTGACCCTTGCTGTTGTGGGTAGTGCTGGACTACACCACTGAACTTTACTGTAGAGGGTGGTGCTTGTGTATACCATTGAAAATGCCTGATTGCTATACCCTCCTCCATCTTGGAGGGATGAAGATTCTGAAATGTGTGCTGCCTTGTAATCCATGAGATATAATGCTAATATCCTTTATAATGCTGTTACTGGCTACAGTCAGTTATCGCACTGCAAGGTTTCTATTTTCAATCCTGCAGTGCCACTCTATGGACCTGGGGAAGAGTGCTGAGTGCCATTTTGAGAAAATGAAATGAGTGTAATTGTGTGGTTCAGAGCAATAACGGCTTATGCCACTGTAGGAACTTTTCGAGACATTTGACTTTTTCAAATTTTGTGAACCATTCATATAATGTGCAAACTATCAGTTTTTATGCATATGCATTTTAATGATATTACATTCAGCCATATTTCTGCAAATACTAAAGACTCTATCCTTTTTTTTAGAGGTAGTAATCAATGATCAGATGGCGAAAAAGTACTAAACTCTTAGAATGATTTAACAGCAATGAAAACATCACATACTTAAATAACTATTTATTTAATTTTTCTACTCTTTCCTTGACTATTATTTATTATCTTGCACTGTGGACTAAGGAGTGATCATCTGATTGGTCGAGAAGTTTAAATGCCAACCGTGGCTTGTGACATAAGCCATTATTGCCCGGAGTCAGTGACAAAGACTCATTGACAGTGTTTACAACATACGATATAGAGGCTTTGGTGTAAGCCACATAGCTTAGGTATTTCATGGGCATGTAGCTAGAGGGAGCAAGAGTATGATTCCAGCAAAAAAAAACTATGTTATCTAAAATTGTGGCATACGCTGTTATTGCTCTGAGTCGCACAATTCTCTCTGTACTGCCATGGCAACAAGATAATAGTGGGCTTCCTCTGCCTTCTGAATGGTCAAGTAGCACTAACTTGAGTGCACTTTGGAAAAGGTGTACTGGTTTGCATCATAGCATCTGATGAATATTACAGTTCTGCAGTGAACTGGATGGGGATTCACATTAAATGGGCTATTACCCAGCTCTGAGCCGCAGCACTGAATCGACCAGGTCATGATTGACAGCTGCCTTGTGTCAACAACCAGCGAAGAGGAATTGGAGGTGGCTATCAGATAAGAACAGAAGCTAAACTTAATGACCAGTCTTCAGCCAAACGAGCTATAACAATAACATGCTAGAATAAAGCAGCCACGGTTGAGCATGAAGTAGCTGAATAAGTCATCAGAGTTTTTTTTTGTTCAATGAGAACTGATATTTAGGAAAAGGCTTCCGTTGGGTAAAGGAGAGAACCTCTGTTTTAATTTTAGGTGATTTTCGCCCTCAGTAGCAGTGCCTGTCAGCATGTACCATATCGAGAGTCCAAGTTGACAAGGATTTTGAGAGACTGGTAAGCACTAACTGCATTCATCTCTTATAAGAGAGAGTTTTTTTATTTATTTATTTATTTTTAATTTGGCATCTCCAATCCCACCCGAATCTGGAATGCCCAATTCGAGAACTATGTACAAGGTTTGCTTGTATGCGACCCCAAGTTTGCCAACTCGGGAGAGCAAAGACAGTTCGCGGCTCTCGACCAAATCACACGCCTGTCAGCCACTGCTTCTTTACACTCATTGGTCGAAACTTCACAAATTCAGAAGGAGGACGGAGGATACCCGAACATGAGCAAGCTCAGAAGCTTACTGATGAGCACCCGTCTGGCCAACAGGAGTCGCTTGAGCAACGAACAAAGCGTCTATTTTTAATATCCCAACCCGGCTGCCCCTTCCCAATTTGTATCCCTGCAGCGCTATAGCTAATCGTGCACTGCTCTGAAAAAGCTGCCGACCGCTGCCGGTTGGTACGACCGAGGCTCAAACCCACGCCGTGGTAGTCACTACTGCT
>CM056208.1:7562530-8027530 GCA_029692085.1 Gymnothorax javanicus | reverse complement strand
AGGGTACAGACGGTGTGGTGTGTGTACTTCCTGAGCAGAAGGAGAGTACAGACGGTGTGGTGTATGTACTTCCTGTGCAGGGGGAGGGTACAGACGGTGTGGTGTGTGTACTTCCTGTGCAGGGGGAGGGTGCAGACAGTGTGGTGTGCGTACTTCCTGTGCAGGGGAGGGCACAGATGGTGTGGTGTGTGTACTTCCTGTGCAGGGGGGGAGGGTACAGGTTGGTGTGGTGTACTTCCTGTGCAGGGGGAGGGTACAGACGGTTTGGTGTGTGTGTACTTCCTGTGGAGGGGAGGGTACAGACGGTTTGGTGTGTGTACTTCCTGTGGAGGGGGAGGGTACAGACGGTTTGGTGTGTGTACTTCCTGTGCAGAAGGAGAGTACAGACGGTGTGGTGTGTGTACTTCCTGTGCAGGGGGAGAGTACAGACGGTGTGGTGTGTGTACTTCCTGTGCAGGGGGAGGGTACAGACGGTGTGGTGTGTGTACTTCCTGTGCAGGGGGAGGGTACAGACGGTGTGGTGTGTGTACTTCCTGTGGAGGGGGAGGGTACAGACGGTTGGTGGTGTGTGTACTTCCTGTGGAGGGGGAGGGTACAGACGGTGTGGTGTGTGTACTTCCTGTGCAGAAGGAGAGTACAGACGGTGTGGGTGTGTACTTCCTGTGCACAGACAGACGGTGTGGTGTGTGTACTTCCTGTGCAGGGGAGGTACAGACGGTGTGGTGTGTGTACTTCCTGTGCAGGGGGGGTACAGGGTGGTGTGTGACTTCCTGTGCAGGGGAGGGTACAGGTGTGTGTACTTCCTGTGCAGGGGGAGGGTACAGGCGGTGTGGTGTGTGTACTTCCCTGCAGGGACAGGAGGGTACAGGTGTGTGTGGTGTGTGTACTTCCTGTGCAGGGGGGAGGGTACAGACGGTGTGGTGTGTGTACTTCCTGTGCAGGGGGGAGGGTACAGACGGTGTGGTGTGTGTACTTCCTGTGCAGGGGAGGGGTACAGACGGTTTGGTGTGTGTACTTCCTGTGCAGGGGAGGGTACAGACGGTACTTCCTGTGCAGGGGGAGGGTACAGACGGTGTGGTGTGTGTACTTCCTGTGCAGGGGGAGGGTACAGACGGTGTGGTGTGTGTACTTCCTGTGCAGGGGGAGGGTACAGACGGTTTGGTGTGTGTACTTCCTGTGCAGGGGGAGAGTACAGACGGTGTGGTGTGTGTACTTCCTGTGGAGGGGGAGGGGTACAGACGGTGTGGTGTGTGTACTTCCTGTGCAGGGGGGTACAGACGGGTTTGTGGTGTGTGTACTTCCTGTGGTACTTCCTGTGGGGGGAGGGTACAGGCGGTGTGGTGTGTGTACTTCCTGTGCAGGGGAGGGTACAGACGGTGTGGTGTGTGTACTTCCCTGTGCAGGGGGAGGGCACAGACGGTGTGGTGTGTGTACTTCCTGTGCAGGGGAGGGTACAGGGGTTGTGGTGTGGTACTTCCTGTGCAGGGGAGGGTACAGTGTGGTGTGTGTACTTCCTGTGCAGGGGAGGGTACAGACGGTGTGGTGTGTGTACTTCCTGTGCAGGGGGAGGGTACAGGCGGTTTGGTGTGTGTACTTCCTGTGCAGGGGAGGGTACAGACGGGTGTGGTGTGTGTACTTCCTGTGCAGGGGGGAGGGTACAGACGGTTTGGTGTGTGTACTTCCTGTGCAGGGGAGGGTACAGACGGTGTGGTGTGTGTACTTCCTGTGCAGGGGGAGGGTACAGACGGTTTGGTGTGTGTACTTCCTGTGCAGGGGGAGGGTACAGACGGTTTGGTGTGTGTACTTCCTGTGCAGGGGGAGGGTACAGACGGTTTGGTGTGTGTACTTCCTGTGCAGGGGAGGGTACAGACGGTTGGTGGTGTGTGTACTTCCTGTGGAGGGAGGGTACAGACGGTTTGGTGTGTGTGTACTTCCTGTGGAGGGGAGGGTACAGGCGGTTTGGTGTGTGTACTTCCTGTGCAGGGGAGGGTACAGACGGTGTGGTGTTGTACTTCCCTGTGAGGGGGAGGGTACAGACGGTTTGGTGTGTGTACTTCCTGTGGAGGGGGAGGGTACAGACGGTTTGGTGTGTGTACTTCCTGTGCAGAACAGGGAGGTACAGGGACGGTTTGGTGTGTGTACTTCCTGTGCAGGGGAGGGTACAGACGGTGTGGTGTGTGTACTTCCTGTGCAGGGGAGGGTACAGACGGTGTGGTGTGTGTACTTCCTGTGCAGGGGAGGGTACAGACGGTGGTGGTGTGTACTTCCTGTGCAGGGGGAGGGTACAGACGGTGGTGTGTGTACTTCCTGTGGAGGGGAGGGTACCGTGTGTGTGTGTGTACTTCCTGTGCAGGGGGAGGGTACAGACGGTTTGGTGTGTGTACTTCCTGTGGAGGGGGAGGGTACAGACGGTGTGGTGTGTGTACTTCCTGTGCAGAAGGAGAGTACAGACGGTGTGGTGTGTGTACTTCCTGTGCAGGGGGAGGGTACAGACGGTGTGGTGTGTGTACTTCCTCCTGTGCAGGGAGGGTACAGGCGGTTTGGTGTGTGTGTACTTCCTGTGGGGGAGGGTACAGACGGTGTGGTGTGTGTACTTCCTGTGCAGGGGGAGGGTACAGACGGTGTGGTGTGTGTACTTCCTGTGCAGGGGGGAGGGTACAGACGGTGTGTGTGGTGTGTGTACTTCCTGTGGGGGGGAGGGTACAGACGGTGTGGTGTGTGTACTTCCTGTGCAGGGGGGAGGGTACAGACGGTGTGGTGTGTGTACTTCCTGTGCAGGGGAGGGTACAGACGGTGTGGTGTGTGTACTTCCTGTGCAGGGGAGGGTACAGACGGTGTGGTGTGTGTACTTCCTGTGGAGGGGGGGGGTACAGACGGTGTGGTGTGTGTACTTCCTGTGCAGGGGAGGGTACAGATGGTGGTGTGTGTACTTCCTGTGGGGGAGGGTACAGACGGTGTGGTGTGTGTACTTCCTGTGCAGGGGAGGGTACAGACGGTGTGGTGTGTGTACTTCCTGTGCAGGGGAGGGTACAGACGGTGTGGTGTGTGGTGTGCAGGGGGAGGGTACAGATGGTGTGGTGTGTGTACTTCCTGTGCAGGGGAGGGTACAGACGTGTGGTGTGTGTGTACTTCCTGTGCAGGGGGAGGGTACAGACGGTGTGGTGTGTGTACTTCCTGTGCAGGGGGAGGGTACAGACGGTGTGGTGTGTGTACTTCCTGTGCAGGGGGAGGTACAGATGGTGTGGTGTGTGTACTTCCTGTGCAGGGGGGAGGGTACAGACGGTGTGGTGTGTGTACTTCCTGTGGGGGGGGAGGGTACAGACGGTGTGGTGTGTGTACTTCCTGTGCAGGGGGAGGGTACAGACGGTGTGGTGTGTGTACTTCCTGTGCAGGGGGAGGGTACAGACGGTGTGGTGTGTGTACTTCCTGTGCAGGGGGAGGGTACAGACGGTGTGGTGTGTACTTCCTGTGCAGGGGAGGGTACAGACGGTGTGGTGTGTGTACTTCCTGTGCAGGGGGAGGGTACAGACGGTGTGGTGTGTGTACTTCCTGTGCAGGGGGAGGGTACAGACGGTGTGGTGTGTGTACTTCCTGTGCGGTGTGGGGGGGTACAGGCGGTGTGTGGTGTGTGTACTTCCTGTGCAGGGGAGGGACAGACGGTGTGGTGTGTGTACTTCCTGTGCAGGGAGAGGGTACAGACGGTGTGGTGTGTTTACTTCCTGTGGAGGGGGAGGGTACAGACGGTGTGGTGTGTGTACTTCCTGTGGAGGGGGAGGGTACAGACGGTGTGGTGTGTGTACTTCCTGTGCAGGGGGAGGGTACAGACGGTGTGGTGTGTGTACTTCCTGTGCAGGGGAGGGTACAGACGGTGTGGTGTGTGTACTTCCTGTGCAGGGGGAGGGTGCAGACGGTATGCTGTGTGGGCGAATGGCTGCACAGAGGAAGAGGAAGATGACGAAGAACACATTCAGCCAAACTGCGCCGCCTCCATCAGACGAAGAGAGTGATCACATGATGCAGCAGATTGTGAGTGTATCAAAGATCCTCGCTGCAATTTGCGCTGGCACTAAAGCTGCTTTCACACCGGACGCGAAACCAATTTTTCGCACTACAAATTACATTCCAAGTCAATGCAAAGACGCGAATACACACTTCGCGTCTTTGCATTGACTTCGAATGTAATCTGTCGTGTGAAAAATTTGTTTTGGGTCCAATGTGAAAGCGGCTTAATGCAGGTCTTTTCACAGGATATCATTGTGTTTCACAGAATAGTATCTACTTTGAGGGCCAAAAGTAATGCATTTTTTTTTTTTTTTTTTGTCAGCTATATTTATATGCAACTAAGAAGGCTATGATATGTTTTTAATACTCTTAAATATTTACAGATACATCTATGGCTGTAGTATCCTTCATGGCCTCAATACAGTGCACTGTAGACAGGCATATATTTTCTTTAAGCTATAACCAGAGTGATTATATAAGACAAGGAATGTTCACTGGTGGCCATGTATGGACTGTCCTGAGAGACTTTTATGGTCTGGCTTTAATCCTTGATGGTGAGGCTGTGATCAGTACTTTTGCTGGTCACACTGTTTGTACACCAGAGGTGGCCATCATTGACAAATGACAATTTTAGCCACAAAACAATGAGTAAGTCATGTCATTGAGTGCACAGGTTCAGAAAGTATTCCACCCCAATGGTTAGTTACAGCCCTCTGAGTTAGTCATTAGTTGAAAGACGTCACTCATTTGCAAAATCAGCCAGCTCAGTTAATGATAATTTAATCGTTCAGATGATGTATCTATCCAAAGTAAGAAACATTTTTTTGGATTCCACAGTAGCCAATCATCAGTGGAGTAAAGTTAAGTGCAGGGCATTACTTAAAAGGCCTGACAGCTACTGTATATACCTCTTATTGTGGCTACCCTATGGCTTGATCCACCAACCTTACAGTTCTCAGTGACACATCTTAACCCTTAGGCTACTGGCGGATGAAATACATAGCAGGATTTTTTTTGTCAGAACGCTAGACTTTACACCCCTGATTAGGAGTTGTAATAGCAGAGCACTGAAGTTCGCTGGTGTTCTCTGCATGGTTGTGCTTTACCTCTGCTGCAGGAAAGTCTGCAGAGAGAGATGGGGGATCTTAGGGGGCAGCTGGAAGAGTGTCGGGGGAGGGAGAGGGCCCTGACAGTCAGCCTGCAGGCGGAGAGGAGCAGGGCAGCGCAGGAGGTCGAGGAGCTCGGGGTCCGGCTGGGGAGAGGGAGGGAGAGCGACGCGCAGCAGCTCTGCCAACTGCGCAAACAGAAGGTATGATGGGAAACGAGAGGAGGACCAACCATGAAAGCACAGGGGCAACAGCACCTGAGACCCTCCCTGGGAGATACCAGGAGTGACCCAGTGCCACGATACATTAGAGAAGAGCTCTCACTGGATGAGCCGTCCAGAGGTCATCACCATACCTTACAGTCCACTCAAGACTTACTGGCACCCCTGATGAAAACGAGCAAAAATACTGTAGAAACAACATAGTGAATCATTCCTTGGGCTCAGACATTGAGGGAAGTAATATACATTTATTTTAAAACAATAATAAAATAAAGAATATACAACCCCAATTCCGAAATAGTTGGGACAATGTGTAAATTGTGAATAAAATCAAAATGCAATGAATTTCAGATCACAAGCCAATATGTAATTTACAATAGAACATAGATAACATTTCAAATGTTGAAACTGAGACATTTTACATTTTTATCCACAAAATGAGCTTATTTCAAATTTTCTGGCTGCAACAGGTCTCAAAAAAGTTGGGACACAGGCAAAAAAGGGCTGAAAAAGCTATTAATATAGAAGAGAATCCACTGAAAGAACATTTAGCAAGTAGTTAAGTTAACTGGCATCAGGTGTGTAACATGATTGGCTATGAAAGGGATGTCTTAGAGAGGCTGAGTCTTTCAGAAGTAAAGATGACCAGAGGCTCTCCAACCTGTGAAGGCTTGCGAAAAAAAATTGTGGAATACTTTAAAAACAATGTTCCTCAACGTCAAATTGCAAAGGCTTTGAAGGTCTCATCATCGACAGTGCATAACATCTTCAAAAGATTCAGAGAAACTGGAAAAATCTCTGCGCGTAAGGTACAAGGCTGAAGACCATTATTGGATGCCCGTAATCTTCGGGCCCTCAGACGCCACTGCATCACTCACCGGCATGATTCTGTCATTGACATTACTAAATGGGCCCAGGAATACTTCAAGAAACCACTGTCTGTAAACACAGTCCGCCGTGCCATCCACAGATGCCACCTAAAGCTCTATCATGCAAAAAGGAAGCCATGGTTGAGCATGATCCAGAAGCGCTGCCGTGTTCTGTGGGCCAAGGCTCATTCTAAATTCTAAAAATTAAAAAAGTGGTTGTATTTGGATGGAATGTATGCCTGAGGTGACATATAAGTGAAATTAAATTAGTTTTGTTACCTGAGAAATATGAAATGGCACACAGTGCCAGCATGGAGAGGCCACCAAGATATTCCCAAACTAAAACCTCTCTAATTTTGCTCTGATTTACTTGGTAAGAATAAACTTTGGCACAGATAATGATGAGATTCCGTGCAATACTTTTATAGAGCTTTCAGATTGCAACTGAATAATTTCAAAAATGATAAAAGTAAAACTTTGTTAGGCGCTCAAGATGTTTCGTTCATGCTGTGTTCCATCTCCATTTTCTCTGACTCAGCAACATATTCACTGATTCTTACACCATGACAAAAATCCCAAAGGTGTTTCCTTTATTATGATACCTAGATTATTAAAATAGACCGAGGAGTCGCAGAGATATACCCATATTTTGGGCATATCAGTTTCGAACCAGAGACTCAGGGCTTAAATGGTTAAGCTACTGGCATAACAGAGGGATGAAATACACAGCAGGATTTTTTTGTCTTGGAACGTTGGACTTTACACCCCTGATTAGGAGTTGTAATAGCGGAGCAAAGAAGCACTGATGTTCTGCATGGTAAACAGGCCCTGTCCCAGGAAAGTCTGCATGGTTCGGGGTGGATAAAATTGTAAAATTTCTCAGTTTCAATATTTGCTATGTTAGCTCTGTTCTATTGTGAATAAAATTGCTGCAGGAAAGTCTGCAGAGAGAGATGGGAGAGGCCCTGACAGTCAGCCTGCAGGCGGAGAGGAGCAGGGCAGCGCAGGAGGTCAAGGAACTCAGGGTCCGGCTGGGGAGAGGGAGGGAGAGCGACACACAGCAGCTCTGCCAACTGCGCAAACAGAAGGTATGATGGGAAATGAGAGGAGGACCAACCATGAAAGCACAGGGGCAACAGCACCTGAGACCCTCCCTGGGAGATACCAGGACTGACTCAGTGCCACGATACATTAGAGAAGAGCTCTCGCTGGATGAGCCGTCCAGAGGTCATCACCATACCTGACAGTCCACTCAAGACTTACTGGCACCCCTGATGAAAATGAGCAAAAGTACTATAGAAACAACATAGTGAATCCTTTGTTGGGCTCAGACATTGAGGGAAGTCATATACATTTATTTTAACACAATAATAAAATAAAGGATATATAGTTGGATTGATTTGTACATTTTATCTCGAAAACATGTGCTTCTAAATGATCAATACCCCTTTGATGACTGGCGGAACCTCCCCTGGAGAGGATAGCTACAGTGAATTTCTTCCTGTAATGTCCAAAATGGTTGGCCAATTTTTCTAGTATCTTGGATCACTCCACGATCTAGAACGTTTCAAGAACCACTAGGTTCCCAGGTTTGTTTTCATTGACTGCCCTTTTCAATTTCTACTTCAGGATTTCAAGATCTGAATATTGAAATAGCTTGTTCATTTTTCAGTCTAAAATAGTTTCAGTTTCTTTTTTATTTTTATGAATGTTTGGGGTCCTATCTTGGTGAAAGGTCCAACTGCAGACAAGTGTCAACTTGCTGGTGGTGAAATCAGGTGTGTGGCTAAATATCCTGATACGTTGCGGACTTATTGCACTACCAGTCTCAACAAGATCCCCTGGTCCGATAGCAGCATTACAGCCCCAAAGCGTCAATGATCCACTGTTGCGAGAGGAGTTATTAATATATTCAACCACTAGGTGGCAGCAACAACTAGGGTTCCTATCTGTTAAACACACTCGTTTGTAATGATCAGACATGAGGGGTTTGCCAAGAAAAATAAGATGTGATGCTGGATGTACATGCTTACCCAGCTCTGCTGCCGATGTTAATAAACCACCAAGTTTGATGAAGCCAATTTCTTCCGTTTTTAGTGGAAACATAACATGGCACCAGAAGTGGTCCAAGGACAGAAGTCATGGGAAGTGTGGAGCTTACTGACTCTGTAAATCGGACTGGGAATGTAGTTTGTGAGTTGCAGATGTTAAAACAACGTTCTCTGGTATACTTGCAAGCCCTCGGACTGGATAGCAAACTGGATGCAGAGAAGATCACGCTGCTGAACTGCAAGCAGTGCTGAATAACAGCAGACCAGAGATGCAAAGACTCATTACTAGTGCTGAGAAGATCCACACACAATGTCTGAGTACCTGACAGACTGAATTTTCAAAGAAGAAGAACTGAGCTTTAAAAAAAAACAGGATAAAAAAAGAAAATGTTTTGTTGTTGTTTTGGCTTTTTAGAAAAAAAGGCACAGGTTGCTCAGGCATGTGTTTGAAAAGAATACTGCATTACTGCATTTGCAACAGTTTGATAGTTCGAAGTTGCTAGATGCCTTGTTTGCGTATGGCTTATAACTAAAGAAAAGGAGATATTGTGATCGGTGTTCTAAATATGTCCAACCACTAGGAGGGAGCAATGCCCAGAATTTCTGTCTTTAGGCCACTCAAGCTGGTATTGAATAGAAAATAGGAGTTTGTCGAAGAAGGTAGGATATGATGTTCTATATACATGCTTGCGTAGCTCTGCTGTCGTTGTTTAACAAACAATCAAGTTTGATGATGCCTAGTTTCCGCAGTTTTTCTTTGAAATGTAACAATCCACCTCTATACAATGCCTGGCAACGTTCAAGCACTGCATTCTGAGAGTTGCTCTTTTGCGTGAAACCCTTCTGAACAACTCTTGACATGGAGATGGCTAACAGCTGATAAAGACACTTGTCAACCTTGAGAATGCTAAACTTTGATGCTATAAAGCTGTGATCCTTAAGTTTTTCTTTCCCACCCAAAGCATCTTCTCACTTTACGCCCATGCACGCGCTCCTTAGAAATTTCCAGCAATAACGAATACTGAGTAATGCTCTAGGGCCTATTGCACAGAGGCAGGATAAGGGATTAGCCCAGGATCAGCACGGGATTAGCCTGATCTCAAACCCATTTCGGTTGCACAGAGCGTGTGGGCTAAGCCATGGCACTAGTTACTATGGAAACAAAGTCTGTGGAGCTAGCCAGCTCCAGAGCTGGCTCACCAACTAGCTTAGCTCCTGCCTCCTGCCAATTTCACCTCACCTCAGTCAGCAGTCACCCAAATTGAAAATCAATGTCCTTAACAGTCATTCTAAATTGTCCACTACATATTGCTACCTCAATTATCGTAGGCCCAGAGTAATTATCTTAAAAACGTGTGACCATTGATGTCAGTAAAATAGCCAATATTCAATCATTATATTCAAATATCCATGTGACATTGATCATCATAATTCAGTCAATCCCCCTTCCATGTCACATTTAACCATATTTAGAATCATTATCAGATTTGTCCTTATTCCCTAGACTTCCACCAGAGTAGATGAGCAGTGCTGTATGAAGTGGGTCATGTCGTGTTTTGAAAATTAATGAAAGGTCTTAAATCGCTATGTAACCCCCTCATACAGCACTGCTGCTTTTTTTTCAGAGTTTTTTTTATTTGGACTGCGACAGGTAAGGTAGAGTCGCTGCCTTAGTGCCGGATACGTGTGCAATGTCGCTCGCTTCACGATGCTGGAATCAAACATTTTCAGGAGGTTGAAGTTATTTTCTGACATTAATATTTTACTTTTTAATTTGAATATGCCTCCATCAGAAGTGATTAAAAGCAGAAAATAAAGTCAACTAGTCTGAAACATCTTCTAGATCGGACTACCATTTCAGAGTTTGTGTGTGACAAAAAAGGAGTATTAAGCAAAGTTGTGGTATATCGGAAAAAATATGCTTTTAAAAATTTGTAAGCACTTGGGTTTGCTTGGCAGTTCACGTGTGCATTTTATACACAATCACATCTGCCTGTTTTCTTGTCTTGATGTTACATCTTAAATATGCCTGGCAACGACGGCTTATCCCATACAAACAGACCCCGAAGTGCATTAGCTACTCCTTTTCGACGGCACTGAAACACTTCTGGAGTTTACTTTAACCTCAGTTTTGCTCACTTTAATACTCCTCTCAAACGCCTTGCACCGTTCAGACAGATACTGAAGGAGTAGCACAGGCGTTTCAGAGACGGCGTCGTCCGTCTGGCTGAATGCAGTCAGTAAGTGAAAGCTGGCACATGCGTCTGCTGCATTTGCTGAGTATCCATGGTGATGATCAGCGATTCTGTGATCGATCTCGGGGTCTATTTGAGGTAGCCGTGTGCGCGCACTCAGCAGGATCAGCCGCAGCGGGCTTCACTCAGCCGATCATCCTCCACCCGCTGCTGGCTTTGTGCAACCAATTAAGCCAGCGACGCGCTGTTTGGGATGTGGCAATCCCTGCTTTGGCATTGATCCAGGATCTCAGGATCCGACTTTTGTGCAATAGGCATAAGATTTATGTATCTTCCTTTATCCTGGATTTATGGACTGAATTTGTGGAGGTCAACAATCATTTGTCCCTTGAAAGGTAAAAGCTCTCTGGGTTTTTCCATTTATATCTCAGTGAAACAGGATGAAACAGGAAATGGCCAAAGTCAGCACGACAGATTCTGTTTAGTCGGACCAAATTTAAAACATTCAATTTCATCTTGTGCGCTTTTTTTTTTGTGGTGTTTTTGAATAACACTAGGGATGCCAATAATTTTTACCGCAGTGCTTTTGGGAATAACTATTTCGACAAAAAAATCCAGTGCAGAAAGTTAATTAACTAAAATGTAATTTAATCGTATGTTTTAGTTGAGAATTTTAGTCAATTGTTTATTGTTACACTTATTTTTAATCCTTTTCATGAGGGGTGGCAATAATTATTGAGTGACTGTCCTTATACTAACAGCATATTGTAATTTCTCTTCCCTTAATGGTTGTTGGGTTCATTTCCCAGGAGACCCTGGTTCTGGAGCTGCAGGACTGCAGAGAGGCACATGACAGGTTTAAAGAGGATGTTGCTCTCACGGTCTCTGGCTTGCAAAAGGAGAAGGTAAAACTAAACAGTGAAAAACCAGCAGCAGTCTCCTTTCCACTCGTGCAAGGCCATCAGAATATACTATTCTGGATAAAGGGGCTTGTATCTTTTTGTGTGCATGTGTGTTCTCGTGTACTATGAATGTATCCTCTTGTTAAGCCGTGGCGTAACGTGTCACGTGATAATACTGTTTTCGGGTCCAAACTTGCTTGAAACTGCACTGACTGTATGCCACAGCGTTGTATTCCGATGTGCGTTCATCAGTCAGACACGTCCGGAGTTGACATTTTATTGCTTGCCAGTTGATGAAAAGGTGAAGTGTAGATGGATACAGCTCATAAGGAAAGTTAAAAAGAATTCAGTGAAGCGTTGGCCCGGTGTGAGTAGTCCAGGATGCCCCTCACTCAGATTAACATTTGCAAGTGGGTCTTTTAGGAAGCCCCATTTACATCGGTGTTCGCTGAGTAAATACTTTCACTTTCCGGGCGCAGGATCCACTTGGCTTGGGCTCAGCCCCACTTCACTGACCACCATATTTCCCTTGTTCTCTCGAGCACAGGACCCACACGGTTCGAATTATAGGATATTAATCCCTTTTTGACCCGTTCGGGGACTTCAGAAACGAAATTTGCCTGCATGAACATGGTAACTGGCTCGGCCATGTCTACAGTGTACTGCACGTGATTTTGTTATGTTTGGACCCAGAAACAGCATTATGATATGATGCGTTACATAATGCTCAGTGGCGGCTCGTGAACTGGAAACGGGAAACTAAAACAATCCCTTAAATTAATGATCGGTCATAACCTGTCTTCAATCATTCATTTAAATTACCATTACAGAAACTCTGAAAACTCTCAACATTATCAGGTGTGGCCAGTTTTCATTAATAACGCACACCTGTCAGCTCAGTTTTAGTGGCATATTTACGTTCCCCTGCTGTAGTCAGCAATTATTCAATCAACGCGTATGTAAGAGATTCTCGCGCGGAATTGAAGTCCTTGTGCATGGAGGGGTTGGAAGCAATGGAATTGCATATAGATGTTTCAAATGATCTTATTTCATTTAAACAATCTTGAAACACAAGCATTGCTTCCAACCCCTGAGTAAAGAAAAGTGTGAGAAGTCCGGAGTCGTAATGTGTAATAAATGAAAACTGGCCATATCTGATAACGTTGAGAGTTTTTGGAGTTTCTGTAATGGTAATTTAAATGAGTGATTGAAAACAGGTCGTGACCAATCATTAATTTTAAGGGATTGTTTGAGCTTCCCCTATCGCCAGTTCACCAGCCGCCACTGGTAATACATGTATGTTGGGCATTTGTGTTCGCCCCCATGTCCATGCATGAGCACATATATCCTTTTTTTTTCTTTTGGACCACATGAATGTCTTTTGAAATAACTTAATTTTACATTTTCCTTCACAGAAGGAGTTGTTGTCACAAATAGAGGAAACAAAAGTATTTTGTGATAAGGTAAGCCCCATTGCAGTGAAAGGTTTATTGTCAGATAATCAGTAGATATTGTTTTGCAAACGATAACAGGAAAGAGTTCAGGTTAAAAAAATATACACCACCTGTCCCTGTTGCAGGTCAGGGTGGAGAATGCAGCTCTGACGGAGATGGTGGAGGTGCTCCAGGCGGAGCTAAGATCCAGGCCCCGCCCAGATGCCCACACCCATGCCGCCCCCGCTCACGTCCACACCGTCACCACCAACACGGAGATGCTGGTGCTGTCACACCACGTCTCTCAGCAGTGCGCTATGGACCCGAGCCCAGGCAGGTCTCCGTCGTACAGAGCCGCCATGGGGTGGTCCTTCTGTTATATACACACTGCCGCTCTCTCCTGTGAAATACACACTGCTGTTCCCTCCTGTTATATACACACTGCTGCTCTCTCCTGTTATATACACACTGCTACTCACTCCTGTTATATACACACTGCTGCTCTCTGCTTTTTTATATACACTGCCGCTCTCTCCTGTTAAATACACACTACTGCTCTCTCCTGTTATATACACACTGCTGCTCTCTCCTGTCATATACACACTGCTGTTCCCTCCTGTTATATAAACACTCCTGCTCTCTCCTGTTAAATACACACTACTGCTCTCTCCTGTTATATACACACTACTGCTCTCTCCTGTTATATACACCACTGCTCTCTCCTGTCATATACACACTGCTGTTCCTTCCTGTTATATAAACACTCCTGCTCTCTCCTGTAATATACACACTACTGCTCTTTTCTGTTATATACACACTACTGTTATTACACCACTCTGTCCTGTATATACACACTGCTGTTCCTTCTCTGCTTTTATATAAACACACTACTGCTGTTATATACACTCCAGTCTGCTTTTATAAACACACTGCTGTCATATACATTGCCATTCCCTGTAATATACACTCTGCTGCTCTCTCCTGTTATATACACACTGCTGCTCTCTCCTGTCATATACACCCTGCTGTTCCCTCCTGTTATATACACTCTGCTGCTCTCTCCTGTTATATACACACTGCTGCTCTCTCCTGTTATATACACCCTGCTGCTCTCTACTGTTATATACACACTGCTGCTCTCTCCTGTTATATACACCCTGCTGCTCTCTACTGTTATATATACTGAAACACAGTGAAAACGCAACGCCTAATTTTTTCAATCGTAGATAATTTTTTGAAGCCATCAAAATTACCACAGAAGAAATATAGTGGTATGAAGGTTAAAAGCTGGAATTTGTCCAAGTCCGGGTTCAAACCCAGTTTATGTGTCTGTCAGGGGATCACATTTCCAAAACCCAACTTTGCCATGTCATTAGCTGCAGGTTGAATGCATCACTTGAATGACATGCAAGTGCAAAGCAAGACATTGGATGCATAAAAGGCACAGTGGTTCATCCCCATCAGCATCAGTGTCAGAATGCCACGGCTTACAGAACAGCAGAGGGAGCGAGTTTTGGGGATGCTGCTTAGGAGAACATCTCAAAGAGAGGTTGTCCGCTAGTTCAGGATCAGTCCATCCGCCATCAACAGACTGGAGCATCGCTACCAACAGACAGGAAGCGTTCACGACCGCCCCCAATCAGGACAACTTCCGGTTATGATGGCACGTCAGGACCGACACATCCAGAGGATCCATCTGAGGAATCGGTGCCAAACAGCAACAGACACGGCTCGGAACATGATAGGACGCCACGGACGCCCCATCCATGCCATGACTGTGATTCGGCGACTGCGAGCTGTGGGGTTAAGGCAACATCATGACACACTGTCACAAAGACAACAGACTCCAGTTTTCTCGACGTCATCATCTTCAGCTGCCACGAGTCTTCGACTGTTGGGTTTTTCAGACGAATCAAGGTTCTGTGTGTCATTTGCCGACTGCCGACAACAGGTGTCCAGGAGGCAATATGAATGTCATGAAGACAGGTGTGTTCTGGAGAGAAATGGGTTTGGTGAGGGTAGTGTGATGGTCTGGGCTCCCATCCCTGCAAAATATGTTCTATAGGACTTCTATGGAATTCTATAGAATTCTATAGAACATCAATGGAACTCTATAAAACATTTTAGTAGAACAGCATGTTCTATAGGATTTTCCTTGTGTTCTATAGGAATTTGCTAGAAACCTATAGAGCACCTTTATGGAAAAGAAAGTCCTATAAGATTATTGCGGTTCCATAAGACCTTCCTATAGAACACCCTAGTTGAAAAACCTGTTCTATAGGACTTTGATGGTCTTAAGGACCTTCTAATAGAACAAAAGCTTAATCGGAAAGGCATCTTAAATAAGGGTTAAATAAAAATAAAAATAAATCTTATGAATCCCTGCAATGCTCTGTCGAAGGGTCAATTTACCTTATGTGTACCTGGGTTCTAGAAGTGAGAAACCGGACTAATGGTACGAAAATGTGCAATATGCAGTGATATCCACTATACTGAAGTAGCAAGGAAATTGTGTCCCTTTTAACTTTAAGGTGTGCTTAAGCACATGGGGTACCAGGCACATACCTACTCATTGATTCTCTGATCAGACCATTGATTGACTGATTGACCACACAACTTAGCAGTATTTCAGTTACGGTATATGAAGACCTCTTTCCATTTCCTCGGCAGCAATTCAAAAATATAAATGTAAGGCATTACAACTTTATTATGCTATAATGGAAAACTTGTGTTCTCTATTGCTTACTTAAGACAGAATTACGTTGAAATTTTGACCTTTTGAACTTTTCCTTAATTTTAAAAATTCAATCAAATTATGCCTTTCCATTCACATGCATGTGATTGCAGATTATATACAGATTTAGAATTAATTTGAATACAATTTTAGGTCTGCTGAGACTTAGTCCCAACATCTTTATACATTCTAAACATGAATACACAAAAAAAAAACCATGAATACACAAGCTTTTGAATGGCTCACTTGGTTAAAGCACCGCATTGCGGAGCAGAAGTGTCTGGGTTCAAGCCCTGATCAAAGTAGTGCATGAGAGGTCATTGTGCTACAGAGATGCAAGTTGGGAAATATCATATAAAATGGTTGCTTTGTTTGTGGTTGCCTTTCAAATTTGGGTGGGATTTAAGATGCCAAACTGAAAAAAAAGTCCTCCAGAGATTTTCGACAGGACTTGAGGTACTAAAGTTCTATTGGATTCCTATAGCACATTTATAGGAATTCCTACAGCACATTTTTTGCAGGGATTAATGTGAGATTTCGGAGTGAACTTGTTGTGATTTGTGGAGGTATAACGGCACAGTGATATGTGGATGAGATTTTAAGACCAGTTCTCCAACCACTATTGAACAACCATGGACAACAACGATTGCTGTTCACGTTCCAACACAGCAACACCCATCCCCATACTGCACACCTCACCAGAAACTTTCTCCAACAAGCAGGGATCGATGTTCACCATTAGCCATCCATTTCACCTGATCTTAATCCCACTGAACACGTGTGGGATAAACTGGGTCTTCGTGTGCGCCAGCGTTAACGTCAACCACGCAACGTCGCCGAGTTGACGGCAGCATTACAGGAGGAGCGGAGGAACATTCCCCAAGGAACCTTGCGACGTTCGTGCGAATTGATGCCTCGCGGTTTACGCGCACGTGCGCAAGCACAGGGAGGACACTGACAGTTTGTGGAGGGTCTGTGCATTCACAGTGGCAAAAGCGGAAACATTTGATGAGATAATGTGATGAAACCTTACAGTGTAATGAACAATGAGATTCTTTTTCTATTTGTATTAAAATTGATTGAAAAACATTGGTTGTTTCCTCTTTTTGGTTATTAAATATGAGTGTTGCATTTTCTCTGTGTGTCAGTATACAATCTGCTGCTCCCTCTTGTTATATGCACTCTGCTGCTCTCTCCTGTTATATACACACTGCTGCTCCCTCTTGTTATATACACTCTGCTGCTCTTTCCTGTTATATACACACTGCTGATCTCTCCTGTAATACACGCACTACATGATCTTTCCTGGTATATACACACTGCTGCTGTCTTTTGTTATAAACACATTGCTGCTCTCTCCTCTTATATACGCACTGCTGCTCTCTCCTCTTATATGCACACTACTTTTCCATTATATACACACTGCTGCTCTCTCGCGGTATATGCACACAGCTGTTCTCTTCCATTATATACATACCGCTGCTCTCTCCTGTTATACACACTGCTGCTCTCTCCTTTAATATGCACATTACTTTTCTCTTCTGTTATATGCACACCGCTGCTCTCTCCTGTTATATACACACACTGCTGCTGTCTCCTGTTATATACACACACAGCTGCTCGCTCCTGTTACATACAATCTGCTGCTCCCTCCTGTTAAATACACACTGCTGCTCTCTCCTGTTGCATACAATCTGCTGCTCCCTCCTGTTAAATACACACTGTTGCTCACTCCTGTTGTACACACTACTGCTCTCTGCTCCCTCATGCAATATACACACTGCTGTTATCTCCTCTAATATACACACTGCAGGTCTCTCCTGATATATACACACTGTTGCTCTCTCCTGTTACATCCACACTGCTGCTCCCAAACTTTTTTTCATTATGTTTTATGATCTCCAAAATTTTGGATGCTAACGTGAACTGATTACTAATTTATTATTTTCAGCTTTTATTTTTTCCTTTTATCCATTGTGGTTACTTACAGAGGTAAAATCATTTAAAAAAGCACAATGTACTGTTGATAAAAGCAGTACTATACCATAAGTAAAACTTGTCCAAACCTTGAACTTGTAGTGAATCTTTCATATGTGAAAACTGAATTAGGAGATATTAGCTTGCTGGAAATGCATTTTTTTTTGTTTGTTTTACTTTTGTTTTTCTTCCTTTCAGGTGGTGGATGCTTTTTCTGTGGCTGTAGTGGGACCCCAAGTTCAGCTTCTCCTGGGAAGCAACCGGAATATTCCACAATGAAGGATGACAATAGCTTGACTGAAATGAAAAATATATTCAAACAACTGTGAGTAATGCATTCACACAAAAGCTTGCCAGCTTCATCAACGGTATTTGGTCAAGTTAGCTGAGAGTGAACAGGGCTTGTAATGCAGATGTTTTACAGATCCTAATTGGGCTGCTGCTTTTGACCTATTGAGCAAGGTTCACTAATGAAGGCAGTATATGTCCAGAAGTAGAAAATACTGCAAGTTCGTGTGGATAAACTGTATTTAACCTTGTTCTTATTTTTGTCTGTCCCACAGAAGGAGAGAGCACGGCCTGCTTTTGGATGTGATGTTGGTCCTTTACAAACGGGGATGGTTTGCCCAGGACGCCATTCCGTATGTCAGGAGAACCCTGAGGAAATGTGGACTGAGGTTAAAGGACATGGATTACTGAGTCACTGAGCATGTGCGGCATTCTCAAGAACACGGGGCTCATTCCAATCGCAAGAGCCAGGAAAATGTAGACAGAATTTTTTACTTCAGTCTTCTGTCTTTAACAGAATAAGTTTCAGCATGGGGACCTCATAAATGAATGACCTGTCGATCTGCCTTTTTCCTCAGCCTGACTTCTAAGTGTAGTTGCTCCAAACCAATTACATTACATTACATTTATTTTTGCTGATACTTGTATTTAAAGCAATGAGCAGTGAGTGTGTAGAATAAGGTCACTAAAACAGACAAATCAGCAAAGGTGCAATTTTTCATCAATCAGCTTAGGCTCAAACAACTTAAACGTATACTGGACTGTAACTTAAAAGGACAGGTTAGTAAACAAGCTGAACACTTCAGCAGGAAACACGTTACAAAGAACAAGGAAAGACTTGAATATTTCTTGGCAAATCAGGTACCGTCGAAACAGTTGAGTCTTAAGATCACGACGGAAGTTCTGCAGTGCGGGACCAGTTCGTTGAGACATGGAGCTGACATTCGACCACTGGGAGGTTATTTTGGTGAAGCTTAGTCGTCTGGATGAGCGGCTGGCATTCCAATGGAAAGTGAACGTCCCATTGCAGCAGAACGGAGTGGCTGGGCTCGTTTGTAAGGAGTGATTACCTCTTTAGGTATAATAATATTGATTTCAGCCATTGCACAACCATTTCCATAATGGTTCTTCTGGGACTTAAAAAAATTGAATTAGTCTTTTCGTATGTTGCATTAATGCCTGATCATGTATTGTTAGCCCCATATGCTACATTTAAAGGGCTGAAAGATCTGTTTGCATTCTGTGCTCTTCTTGACATCAAGAGGGAATAAATAGCTAAAAACAGCTACCCAGATTTTGGCCCTCAGTGTTTATCTTGCTCAGATAGGTGCAGCACGAGTTCAACTCGTGGCTAAAGCTGGAAGCGAAGTAACCTAATGCTCGGTGGTTGACTCGGTGGAAGAACACGTCTCCCAGCAGTGGATGTCTGTAAGTGCGGCTAAGATTTTTTTGGCCAAAACGTTTCCACTAAAGTTATCGCTCGTTCCCTGCAAATAATGTGCTATAGGAATCCTATAGGACAGTTCAATAGAATTCTATAGAACTTTAGTACCTCAAGTCCGATAGATAAAAAGTTCTATAGGAAATTTCTATAGGAAATAATTCCAGAGAAAATCTCTGGAGGACTTTTTTTTTCAGTTTGGCATCTTCAATCCCACCTAAATTTGGAAGGCAACCACAAACAAAGCAATCCTTTTATATGACATTTCCCAGCACTCGCTTCCCAGCTTGCATCCCTGTAGCACAATGACCACTCGTGTGCTACTCTGACCGGGGTTCGAACCCAGACACTTCTGCTCTGCAATGTGGTGCTTTAACCAAGTGCGCCATTCAGATTAATTGTATTTAAATTAATTAAATCTGTATATAATCTGCAATCACATGCATGTGAATGGAAAGGAATAATTTGATTGAATTTTTAAAATTAAGGGAAAAGTTCAAAAGGTCAAACTTTCAATGTAATTCTGTCTTCGTAAGCAAAAGAGGAACACGAGTTTTCCATTATAGCATAATAAAGTTGTAATGCCTTTCATTTATATTTTTGAATTGCTGCCGAGGAAATGGAAAGAGGTCTTCATATACCGTAACTGAAATACTGCTAAGTTGTGCGGTCAATCAATCGTCTGATCAGAGAATCAATGAGTTGGTATGTGCCTGGTACCCCATGTGCTTAAGCACACCTTAAAGTTAAAAGGGACACAATTTCCTTGCTACTTCAGTATCGTGGATATCACTGCATATTGCACATTTTCATACCATTAGTCCGGTTTCTCACTTCTAGAACCCGGGTACACATAAGGTAAATTGACCCCTCGACAGAGCATTGCAAGGATTCATAAGACTTATTTTTATTTTTATTTAACCCTTATTTAAGATGTCTTTCCCATTATGAATTTGTTCTATTAGAAGGTCCTAAAGACCATCAAAGTCCCATAGAACAGGTTTTTCAACTAGGGTGTTCTACAGGAAGGTCTTATAGAACAGCAATAATCTTAGAGGACTTTCTTTTCCATAGAGATGCTCTATAGGTTTCTAGCAAATTCCTATAGAACACACAGAAAATTCTATAGAACATGCTGTTCTACTAAAATGTTCTATAGAGTTCCATTGATGTCCTATAGAGTGCTATAGAATTCCATAGAAGTCCTATAGAACATTTTTTGCAGGGTTACATGCAGTAATGTGTCGCCGGATCGAAGTTCAGGGAAGCCGGATTTCGCACCTTTTCCTCCCCACACGATTACTCTCAACCTGATCTCGCCTACTTTGCTTGTTGTGCAATCAAACAATTGATTGACTTATTTAATACCACCAATCAACAGAATAACAGACCAATTTATATTTCCACAGCAGTGTAGCGCATTTTGGGCCCTATCTTGCGCCAGAGTCCCTAAACCCGTTATTTGGGGATTTAGCATTGCGTAAGAGGCGTTCCCCCGCAAAAGTTGCTATCTTGCACACCTGTCTATATCCCTAAAACACCTGCGCTACCCGTTATATTATGCATAGGCGTGGTTTGGGCGTTACGCCAGTTAAACCAATCAGTGTGCTAGGTGCCATTGCCTTTAGGAGCAGGCTGCGTTATCCCAAATCCTCAAACCGAAACCCATGATGGAGAGAGGAAGGTCGCCACGTTTCTCCGAAGACGAAGTTAAATTGCTCGTGCATGAGGTCAAATCCAGACAGGGGAGGATCTGTTTTTGTTAAGTTAATCATGAATTGTATTATTATTATTATTATTATTATTTGACATTGACATATTGTTTAATGTTTGGTGTGTTATAAAATAAGAAAAACATCAAGCCTACCCCTTTTGTGATGGAAACTTCAAAAAAAAAAAAAGAAAAAGAAAAAAATGCGTTTCACCATGATTGGGTCATGCCTCCAATTGAACTGAGTGGGTGTTGGAATGACCCACTAGCATAGAAAAATAGTGCCATAATAACCCTAACAGCAACGGGCAAGGCATACAGACAGCTGGCAGCGGTGTATACATCATCTGCAACCAGGTAACATAATTCCGTCACTGCCTAATGGGAGAGGCGCAGTTTTGTCACGCGTTCTCGTTCTGTGGGAAATAATACTCAGGGCCGGCGCTAGACCTGAAAATTTGGGAGAAATTATCCATCCCTTTACTGACTACAATTAGTCCTGGCTAATTCTAGATGGTTTTCCCTTATTAACTCGTTTTCCAATTCAAGAATAATCAAGTGGCAATTGAAGACACGGCTTCTCTCCCCCATGCGATCTAACAGCGACAAAATAATGGGCTACATACAGTACAGAAAAATAATTTAATTATAAATAGGTCTATGCACTGGCACTCAGCAACGGTAATTTTTTTTTTCCAGCGAGAGCGCATTTCAGAACTCTTTTGCGAATGAAGTAATTTCGCTGACGACAAATCGCACACCTGTTTTTGCAGCACGGTCACGGAAACTTGCTGTAAAAAAAATAGACAGCTGTCTGATTGGAAAATGTAAACGGACGAAACCACGTACTTGTCACCAGAATTACCTTCATTCGCTGAAGAGTTCTGAAATGCCGCTCTCGCTGGAAAAAAAAGTTACGTCGCTTAGTGCCAGTGCATAGACCTAATTATAATTAATTGTTTTTCTGAACTGAATGTAGCCCATTTGTCGCTGTTAGATTGCATAGGGGAAGAGAAGCCGTGTCTTCAATTGCCAAATGGGTAGCGGGTGGTTTGAGGACCCGCTAAACGCTTTCCCTAACCTGTGTGATCAAGATAGCAATTGTAGGGAAAGCGCATAAACACGCCCACAGGCACACCTCCAGTCGCAAATAAAGGATTCGGCATAATGTATAGCGGGTAGTGTGGCCGCAAGATACCGTTTAGGGATAGTGGAAGCTGCTAAATGCGCAATTCACGGGTAGCGGGTAGTGGCAACGGGTAGGGCAGTGTGAAAGATAGAGCCCTTAATCTGAACTTGACATTCTCAAGAGACAATTGACGTTTGCATATTTTTTTTATTAGCTATGGTCATGCACTGAGATAAAATTGGCTTGGCATTCAATATTTTCGGGACATTCACAGTTTTTCTAATAAACAACCAGGAGGCCTCTCATCTTAATGTGGTTCAGGTTTAACAAGTTCATGCCCATTTTCGTTTATAATTTTTTTATTGCAAATATGCAAAACCAACTTTTTTCAAACTCCTTCCAAGCTTTTAGCCCAGTCTTTAAGAAACTTTGCACACTACATCTACAGACGCTCATGATCAGAAGTTATCAAAGGAATTCTGATACATCAATCTCCTTTAAATATTTCTGTCAGTCTATAGGCTATAAAATGTCTAATCAGGCAGTGGTTTGTAAGATGAGCAACGGTTGTATTAGCACATTTTAAAGATATCACCACCTGTGCAATAAGAAGGAAACGCGGATTCAGGTATCAGTCAGGTTTTATTGAGAATGATGACGAACGACTGATAAAAAGGCACCGTTTGCCAAGAGCTATGGTATTAGAGCTTTGTGCCCAGATGGGCTTAAATTTACAGCAACATGCAAACTGCAACCGGGCCATAATCATTTGGATGCAACTGTCATCCGTCGATGGGTATCTGGCCACAGGATTATTCAAAAGAGACAATGGTCGCCTAAAATTGGCCAGGAAGTGCACCTCCCAGCAAGACAATGATCTAAAGCACATCTCAAGATCTAAACTTGATGAATGCAGCATGTTATCAGAAAATACTGGCAGACAATTTGCATTCTTCAGCACGAAAGCTGCACATGGGACACACACAGACTTTCCAGCATGACAATGATCCAAAGCACAAGGCCAAGTTGACCCTCCAGTGGTTACAGAAGAGAAAGGTGAAGGTTCTGGAGTGGCCATCACAGTCACCTGACCTCAGTATCATCGAGCCGCTTTGGGGAGATCTCAAACGCGCAGTTCATGCAAGACGACTAAAGAATTTGCAGGAGCTGGAGGCATTTTGCAGGGAAGAATGGGCAGCTATACCACCTGAGAGAATTAGGGGCCTCATTGACAACTATCACAAAGGACAGCACGCCGTTATTGATGCTAAAGGGGGCAATACACAGTATTAAGAACTAAGGGTATGCACACTTTTGAACAGGGTTCATTTCATTTCTTTCCCTTATTGCCATGTTTTACTTGATGTTTGTGCCATTCTACATGACCTACAGTTGGATATGAATCCAAAAAGAAATGTTTTGCCTGGCCATTCATGTTTCCTTTAAAAAATGTTGCCTACAAACCCCAAGTCCAGTGAAGTGGGGAAGTTGTGTAAAACGTGAATAAAAACAATCCAATGTTCTGCAAATCTCATAAACCCTCAATTTATTCACAAAGACAACATATCTGATGTTGAAAGTGAGACATTTTACCATTTCGTGAAAAATATTAGCTCATTTTTAATTTGATGGCAGCAACATATTTAAAAAGAGTTGGGACAGGGGCAACAAAAGGCTGGAAAAGTAAAAGGTACTAATAAAAAACAGCTGGAGGAGCATTGCACAACTAAGTAGGTTAATTGGCAACAGGTCAGTAACATGACCGAAGAGCATTTTAGAGAGGAAGAGTCTCTCAGAAGTAAAGATGGGCAGAGGCTCACCAAACTGCAAAACTGAGTCTAGAAATTGTGAACAATTTCAGAAAAATGTTCCTCAATGTAAAATTGCAAAGATTTTGAATATCCCAGCATCTACAGTACATAATATCATCAAAAGTTTCAGAGAATCTGGAGAAATCTCTGTGCGCAAGGGACAAGGCCGAAGGTCAATATTGGATGTTTGTGATCTTTGGGCCCTCAGGCGGCACTGAATTTGAAACAGGAATAATTCTGCACTGGAATTCACTGCAAGGGTTCAGGAACACTTCCCGAAATCATTGTCTGTGAACACAGTTTGCTGTGCAATCCACAAATGCAAGTTAAAGTTGTATCATGCAAAGAAGAAGCCATATGTGAACACGATCCAGAAATGCCGTCATCTTCTCTGGGCCAAGGTTCATTTAAAATGGACTGAGGCAAAATGGAAAACTGTTCTGTGTTCAGATGAATCAAAATTTGAAATTCTTTTTGGAAACCACGGAAGCCGTGTCGTGTGGACTAAAGAGGAGAGGGACCAACCAGCTTGTTATCAGCGCTCAGTTCAAAAGCTCGCACCTCTGATATGGGGTTGCATTAGCGCCTAAGGCATAGGCAGCTTACACATTTGGATAGGCATCATCACTGCTGAAAAATATATAGAGGTTTTACAATGACATCTCTTTCAGGGAAGGCCTTGCATATTTCAGCAAGACAATGCTAAACCACATACTGCATCCATCACAACAGCATGGCTTTGCTGTAGAAGAGTCTGGGTGCTGAAATGGCCTGCCTGCAGTCCAGACCTTTCACCAATAGAAAATATTTGGCGCATCATAAAACGAAACGTCTGGCTTAAAAGACCCAGCGCTGTCGACCAGCTAGAATCCTTCATCAGACAAGAGTGGAACAACATCCCTCTGCCAAAACTCCAGCAATTGGTCTCCTCACCTCCCAGACGTTTTCAGACTGTTATTAACAGAAGAGGGGATGCTACACATTGGTAAACCTGGCCCTGTCCCAACTTTTTTGAGATGTGTCGCTGCAATCAAATTCAAAACGAGCTCAAATTTTTCATGAAATGGTAAAATGTCTCACTTTCAGCATCTGATATGTTGTCAATGTTCTATTGTGAATAAAATGTTGGTTTAATAGATTTGCAAATCATTGCATACTGTTTTTATTCACGTTTTACACAACGTCCAAACTTCATTGGCATTGGGGTTCGTATTTTACAAATTCAGCCGAGGTGTGCAAACTTTTGAGCAGAACTGTATATTGAATCTGTGCAAATTAAATTTTGTCAACACTTCCTGAAAGTTAGACAGTCAACCCCAGACATTATGGTTTTGGGATCACCCCCACAAAGTATATATATAAATCGTTCTGTGAAATATTCTTGTCATGTGTTATGCTTACCTGTAAATGGAGCACCCAAACAGAGCTACTTGATGAATCTGGATGTGTCACATGGAGAACAAAGATTAAGAACATTCTTTTTGAGTGTGGTTTTGGTCATGTTTGGATTAGTCAGGAAATTAGCAATATCAAATTGTTCATGTACTTATTGAATCAGAGATTGTGTTACAACCTATGCCAGACTTGACAAGCATCTTTTTCATTCATCACCCAGTTGTAATTACTATATGCGTTTCAAATCTCTCTTGAATATTGAATGGTATCTTTAAAATGACCTGTTTTTATGAGATATGTCTTAACTAAACTTAGCACAAAAAGAAAGGAAATTTGTATTTGGTAGATTATTTCTTTGTTGTAACAGTACTTTTTGGCAATAAATCTTATATCGTTGGAAAGCCTGTTTATTTCCCTTTTAAATGGTGCCACATTTGTAAGAAACATGCATTTGTGGGATGAGCAGCGGAGCTGAGTATGTGGGTTGCGCCCATGAAAAATTTGCCAAATCTTCTCTGCCAATGCCAAAAAGCTTATTTTGCTGTTGCTATTGACTCTTGTTTTGAGCTTCTGGTACCCTCAGGTGATTGGCTGCAC
This sequence comes from Gymnothorax javanicus, assembly GCA_029692085.1. Taxonomy (NCBI): domain Eukaryota; kingdom Metazoa; phylum Chordata; class Actinopteri; order Anguilliformes; family Muraenidae; genus Gymnothorax; species Gymnothorax javanicus. The sequence goes on along the minus strand of CM056208.1, from coordinate 8,001,668 downwards.
CTGTGAGCATGGGCCCTGCTACAGTGGTCAGTATGTGTCTGCTCCTGGAATCGGCATGCCACGTTTGACTGATCTGGATAGGGCCCGTGTGATAGGGCAACTTCAAGCTGGTGTTCCGCAAAACCAAGTTGCGGCATTGTTTGGGGTGAGCCCTAGTACCATCTCGAAACTGAAGGCCAAGTTCCATATAATGGGGGATGTCTGAGACAGGCCGCGAAGTGGGCGTCCCAAGAAGATGACACCCCAAGAAGACCGTTTCCTCACCCTGTCAGCACTTAGGTACCGTAGGCTGTCTTCTACAGATTTGCAGTCAAGGTTTGCTGGACGATATGGCCGACGGCTCTCTGCCCAGACAATCCGGAACAGACTGCACGCAGCCAGCCTCCGGTCTCATAGGGCTGCCAGGAGGCTTGCCATGACTGCCGTTCACCGTCAGGCCCGTTTGCGCTGGTGTCGGCATCGCGCACTGGAACCTGAACATGTGGAGGAACGTTATGTTCAGCGATGAGTCCAGATTCTGCCTACGGCAGTTGGATCAAAGGGTCAAAGTGTGGAGAAGACGCGGAGAACGCTATGCTGATTGCTGCACCGATAGAGTATCATCTTTTGGTGGAGGCAGTGTGATGGTGTGGGGCGGCATCTCCCTCACTGGAAAAATGAGGCTTGTCATCATTGGAGGCAATCTCAATGCAGAGAAATATCGAGATGAGATTCTGCAACCAGTGGCAATCCCATATCTCCACAGTCTGGGACCGAACTCTATCCTCCAAGATGACAACGCTCGCCCCCACAGAGCAGGATTTATCAGAGACTACCTCCAGAATTTGGGAGTGGAGAGGATGTAATGACCCGCCTGCAGTTCTGACCTCACCCCCATTGAACACTTGGGGGATCAGCTTGGTCATGCTGTTCATGCCTGAGTGACTAACACAACCACGCTGGCTGACTTGCGACAAATGCTGGTTGAAGAATGGGATGCCGTCCCACAGCAGTGTGTGACCAGGCTGGTGACCAGCATGAGGAGGAGGTGCCAGGCTGTTGTGGCTGTGTATGGTTCTTCCACACGCTACTGCGGCTCCTGTTTGTTAAATGGATAAATTGTTAAATTGCCAATATGTCTTGTTTCTTCAAACTTCAATCATCCAATCCACCAAACACCAAACAAGAGTCAATGGCAAAATAAGCTTTTTGGCATTGGCAGAGCAGATTTGGCAAATTTTTCATGGGCGCAACCCACATACTCAGCTCTGCTGCTCATCCCACAAATGCATGTTCCTTACAAATGTGGCACCATTTAAAAGAGAAATAAACAGGCTTTCCAACAGAATAAGATTTATTGCCAAGAAGCACTATTACAACAAAGATATAATCTACCAATCAAAAATTTCCTTACTTTTTGTGCTAAGTTTAGATTCAGCGGCAGAAACTTCGGCTTCGCTATGCACACTGGAAGTTAAGTAAATACCCCATACAGTGCAAGATTGTCCTTTTTGCCAAGAACGTGGTTAGCTATTTTTAGAGGATGAATGGCATGTACTATATGCCAAGTATTTTTTAGATGCTTAACACTGAAACGGTTTTATTAACTTTGTGTAATATCGGAGTCAATTGTAATTACGGGCTGTTTCTCAGTTTTCTGCACAAAAGGTGCGAGGAACAATTGGGCGATTCAACATACAGTTAGCTTTCAGGTTGACGGGCCAGATTGGATGCTCGGAACTTCAATACAATAAAAACAAAAATCACTCAGCAATGGATTTCGCTTGTCTCTTTATTGTAGCAGCACAATGCTAGCAGCAGGATGTGTCTTTTTCTTCTCCCAGCTCAGTACAGCAATGCGATTCATCCTCAAAATCGCAGTGTGGCACGCTAACTGGAGACTGATATGTTTTATGGCTATTATTATATGTAGCTATTATGGTAAAGTAAAAGTATGGGCACTGATGTACAAATACTGTATTTAAACTGTCCTTTTATTCCAAAGTCATGAAGACAGCAATGGAAGTACGTATGTAGCCCAGGAGGGTAGGAGCTTATGAACTTAAAATCTGAGTAGACTGTAATATGGACGGGCCTGCAACGAGGCAGGGACAGTTTCATTGGTCAACACAAAACCTGGGGTTCTGTTGGTTGCTGATTTCTGATGGAAATCTAAAGAAGGATCCAAGCGTGACCAGAAATGTTACAGGCACACAGGGGGAGTTTTCAGCGCTAGAAGAAAAGGCTGAAGTTTGCGCGCAAAGAAATCAGTCCATGTAACAGCTGATCCAAGTGCAAGCAGGGCCTAATTGAGTGCAAGAGCAGAATTTTGGGGAAAAATTGCACAAAATCCACGCATGAAATCAATATTTCTGCTCTCAAGTTGAAATACCACTCTCTTCAGTGAAAATAGGAAGTAACTTCATAGATATGCGGCATGTGAAAAGGAGGTCCAATTTTTACTTCAGTGACAATGGGGCAAAAGAGCCAGTTATAACTAGTGCGTACGTTCAGTTGTCCCATAGGAATGAATACACACTCAGGACCTGCCTCTACACTCATGCGGGGTCAGAGCACTCACTTGAGGCATATAGGGCTGCCGTGTCTTCTTCCTTTACAGTCTTTGGCGAGGGTCCCATCTGCACATTATCCATTGGTTAAAGCTTTGAGGCTCAGCAGGCAATAGAGATTCCCTTTAAAACACAGTTCTTGGAAACACCTCACAGCTATACCAACAACGGAAATAGCTGGAGGGGAAGGCATAGCGTGCTCTTTTTCAGTTGGTGTGAATCAGGATAAAACAGATGTTAATTATCAACTTTCTCTGTTCATAGGAACAGGGCGCATAGCATAGTGGTTGCAGCTTATCTGACTCCATATTAAATTTAGAATATAAAATTTGGTTTTAATCAATCGCGATTTACAATTAAACAATGCGTTTTGTTAATGTCATCTGATTCCAACTTATGAATTTAGAGCTGTATTGTGCATCGGACTCGTAACTGGTCTATACCTTACGTCTGCCGGACCAAAAACATCTGTACAGCCCAACTCGGTGGAGAACTCAGAGGCTAGCGGTCCTATTCGGCCCAGTGGTTTGACATCCACCATTCCAACATTACCCATAATTGCTTGCAGCAGGAGTAGTTTCCGGTTCGCTGTGCACGTCACTTCACATTGTTGAATATTGGAAATCTTCGAGTTCATCCGGTAATTATCGTCTGTGAATAAACATTGCTCTTTGCATTATGAAGTTTCAAACTGACATGGTATGTGAGAAAACATTCTATAGCAACAACGTGTGTGAAAAATTTCGACTTTGATGGAGTTTGCAAGGCAATGTTGATGCGATAAAAACAGCAAAACAATTAGCTGGATCACTCATAGCTCACCACACACTGTTAACCGACAGAGCTCTGGTTAACTGTGCTGACTGGCTTAGATGAGACTGGCTGAGCACTTTACAATGTTAGTGATCAGTGGCGGCTCGTGAACTGGCAATAGGGGAAGCTCAAACAATCCGGTAAAATTAATGAATGGTCATGGCCTGTTTTCAATCATTCATTTAAATATCCATTACAGAAACCCGAAAACTCTCAACATTATCAGGTATGGCCAGCTTTCGAAGATTACGGGCATCCAGTAAAGGTCTTCGGCCTTGTCCCTTACGCACAGAGATTTTTCAGGTTTCTCTGAATCTTTTGATGATGTTATGCATTGTCGATGATGATACCTTCAAAGCCTTTGCAATTTGAAGTTGAGGAACATTGTTTTTAAAGTATTCCACAATTTTTTACGCAAGCCTTCACAGGTTGGAGAGCCTCTGGCCATCTTTACTTCTGAGAGACTCAGCCTCTCTAAGACATCCCTTTTATAGCCAATCATGTTACACATCTGATGCCAGTTAACTTAATTACTTGCAAAATGTTCTTTCAGCTGATTCTCTTATATATTAATTGCTTTTTCAGCCCTTTTTTGCCTGTGTCCCAACTTTTTTAGACCTGTTACAGCCCGAAAATTTGAAATAAACTCATTTTGTGGATAAAAATGTAAAATGTCTCAGTTTCAACATTTGAAATGTTATCTATGTTCTATTGTAAATAACATATTGGCTCATGTGATCTGAAAGCCATTGCATTTTGATTTTATTCACAATTTACACTTCGTTTCAACTATTTCGGAATTGGCATTGTATAACGCAAAGAGGCGTTCAGGGACTGATTATACAGCATAATGCAAAAACAAAAAAAGAAGGCGTTCAGGAACTTTTAAATTCAACGACATATTCTCAAAGCCAATCAAAATAACACCAATCGCAGCATGGAACACCACCGTGTACCTAGCAGGAAGTGATCAGGCAGGCGTCATAACCCTACATTATACCCCATTGGGAGACAGGGCTCCGGGCTGGAAGAATGTAAGATAGAGTCAGAAAACCACAACAGAATGCAATTAACAATTTATTTCACCAGGCAGGCACAAGCTTTTTTTTTATTATTATTTTTTATTGCGAGACTGAACAAAACATTGACAAGAACAATAGACAGGAACAGAGAGTACAGGCCAGTCAACAGTTTGTAGGGGTGCACCTCAGAGTTGATGGGAGAATGTTCATAGTCTGAGTATTGTGTGTTTTCCACTGCTTTGGGATGGAAAAAAGGGGGGGATGGAAGAAAAAAGAAAAATTATGTGGTTGGATTAGCTACGGGGAAACAAAGGAAATTGAGACTTGGAGAGGGAAGAGAGAAAAAAAGGAAAAATAGATAATTATCTAAAGAATGGTGAAATAAATGGGGAAGAAAGAAGGGGGAAAAAATAATGATAGCAAGAATATATAAAAATAAGGTGAGGGTCAGGGCGCTGTCAGGGAGCTCCAGAGCAGGTCAGCAGGGTCAGTCAGGCCGGATCATCCTGATTATTGTTTCTCTATGATGGTTATTTATATGAAAGTTGGACTGTTGTCATGGGATGGGGGCGCCATGGTGGTGCAGTAGGCGGCCCTGCCGCATCAGAGCATGAGGGTCACGGGCTCACCACCGGCCTATGAGGTGCTGGCAGTTTCATACCCAACCCAACATAAAGCTCGCGGGATCAGTTCCCGGCCCATGTGGGCCTCACGTGAACCCCTCACTCTTGTGAGGGTCCTCTTTTCAGACGGTTCTGGAGGAAGTTTCCTTCTGCAGCGTCTTTCCGGGTTTGGCAGACTGTCCACTCCAGACTGCCCACAGGCAGGATACTTGGGCAAGCAAGCCCACAGGCCTATAGCTGAAGGCGGACCATCCAAGAGCGCCCTCACCTGCAGTGAAGTGGAATGATTCATAGCAGCTGTTTAAGGGTGAGGTAGTTTGGAGTTGGTGGCGTGGAGAAAAGAGGAGACCCAGCCCTTCTTCCCTCATGCTGCCCGTTCTGGAGATAACCAACAGAACGCTGTCTGATGTTACACAGGGGGTGGGGAGGAGACAGGAAAAAGCAGGAGGGGAAAGGAAAAAAGAAAAATAATAAATAATAATAATAAATAAAAGGGATTGGAGTTAAAAGTTATGGATGCATGTATACAGAAATAAGCAGAGATGATGATAATAATAATAATAATAGCAACAACACTAACAAATGTTTCCCATGGGGGGAGAAGGAAATAGAAAAGAAAATAAAAATAACAACAACACTAATAGTGATAGTAGTAATAATAATAGAAATAATAATAATAATAATAATAATAATAATGATTGTAGAAATAAATATCACATCAAACATAGTAAGGTGGGAGAGCGGGAGGAGAAGAGAAAAAAACAGGATAGAATAATAATGATGATAATAAGAACAATTACAGATATGGATGTACTTACTTATAACAGAATTAGAGACACCCCACTACACCGTGAACAAAAAAACATAAGAGCCAACTCGCCTTAGCCGAGTGTGTGTGTGTGTGTGTGTGTGTGTGTGTGTGTGTGTGTTTGCGTGCTTGCATATATGAGTGTGTTTGTTGGGGGACAATAATCAGTGGATTTTTTTAGAGTAATATGGAAAGAGAAATGTTTGGGCTAATATTTGATGCAGGGGTAAGGATTAGATTATGATTGGTTCTCAGGAATAGAATGGCAAAAAATGCTGTTGTATTGTTATGACTTGAAAATCACAACAAAGAAAACCAGCAATGACAACTTAAACAAATTTATTCTTCACTGATAAAAAAAAAAACGTCTACAAATAATCCACTGTTAAATCTTATAATAACACTCTAATGCCACTATGTAACTCTATTGCCAAAACAAAAACTCTGCCCCTTCTGATCAAAATCACAGCATTTAAATAGACCAGCAACATTCTGGAAAGATCTACAGGATTCCTGGGTAATCCCGCCCCCTCCAGGCAAGAAGATGCCAGAAGCCTCTAGAAAGCACTAGTCTATTACAAAGAAGTGATATTACATCAGATCATGTTTTGCTACAGACACACCACCAGAGGGTGCTGAAGAACAAAATAAATAGCTGACCAGCAAGGCAGCAAAAACAGCATGTAACAAATCTCCATTTACAAATGATATACAATGCTGTACAAAAAATACTCATACATAACACCTCCCCTCTTTAAGAAAAGAAAGGTTTGCTAAAAGCTTTCTTTTGTTAAAATTAACACAGTTTTATAATTAGTATAATCTTGAACTTTCCACAAAAAGTATCACTGATCATAATAACAATCATATACATAACCAGTACAATTTTCACAATCAAATAGAAAAGAAAAATTTACATTTTTCACAATCAAATAGGGAAGTAAAATTACATGCGAGAAAGTGTTATTCCAGATGCACTATCTTTTCCCCTAATGTGAGAAATATCCAAATCATACTCCTGCAAAAGTAAACTCCATCTCAGAAATCTTTGATTCTTGTTTTTAATCTTATGCAAGAATGTGAGGGGATTGTGATCCCTGAAGACCTTGATGGAAGTAGCTGAACAAGTCAAATAGACTTCAAAATGTTGTAAAGCCAAAGCAAGTGCCAAACATTCTTTTTCAATTGTTGAATAGTTTTTCTGATGTTAATCAAACTTTTTGGAAAAGTAACAAACAGGATGATCTACTCCATCAGTGTCTTCTTGCATTAAAACTGCACCTGCACCAATATCACTGGCATCAACAGCCAACTTGAACTCCTTTTTGAAATTAGGAGATAAGAGAACTGGTGCATTTTTGAGGATAGCTTTCAGTTGGTCAAATGAATTTTGACATATTTCATCTCAAACAAATTTAGCATTTTTCTTCAGTAAATTTGTCAAAGGTTCAGAAATGATAGAGAAATTTTTACAGAATTTTCTGTTGTAGCCAGCCATCCCTAGAAATCTCATTAGTTGTCTTTTAGTTGTTGGCTCAGGAAATTCAGTGATAACTTTTACTTTTGCGTCAATTGGTTTGACATGACCCTGTCCTACCTTTTGTACAATATGACCTAAGTAAACAACTGTAGCTTTACAAAAGTCACTTGTTAAAAGTGACTTCTTTCAGAAGTCTCTGATGGAGGTGAGGTGCTCTTGGAAGCTGTCGCTGGTGATGATAATGTCATCAATATAGGCCTCACATCCTGGTAGTCCAGCAATCACTATGTTTACCAGACTTTGGAAGGTGGCTGGAGAATTTTTCATTCCAAAGGGCATAACCATGTATTGGTATAATCCATCTGGTGTGATGAAAGCAGAGATCTCCTTTGCTCTGTCTGTTAGAGGGATCTGCCGGAAGCCCTTGAGGAGATCAAATTTGGTGACATTCTTTGACTGTCTAACTTTGTCAATGCAGTCATCAATCCTGGGAATAGGATATGAGTCCGTTTTGATTGAGCGTTCGCTTTCCTGTAGTCCGTCACCATTCTAGATGTTCCATTGGGTTTCGGAACTAGGATGCATGGAGAACTCCAGTCACTGTTACTTAGTTCAATAAAGTCATTTTCAAGCAGGTATTTGACTTCTTGTTTAAGGTATTTCTGCTTCTCTGGATTCATTCTGTAAGGATGCTGTTTTACAGGCTTGGCATCATCTTGTAGGATGACATCATGGTAAACCATATCAGTCCTTGATGGAACGTCGGGGAATATGTGACTATATTCAAATATGAGCTGCTTTAGCTGTTGTTGTTGAAAAGGATCCAGGTGGGACAACTTGCTGTCAATATTTTGAAGAATGTCTGAATTTTCAAGTTTGGCTGGACCAGGTTCATTTTCCAACGGGCAGTCACAATCTTCTTCAGAATTTTCCAGTTCGATTATATTTACCACATTGACTGGCTTTTGCTGAGTGTCTCTGTCAATGTATTCTTTCAGCATGTTGATGTGACACATTTGTTTTTGTTTCCTCCTTCCAGGGGTTAAAATGACATAATTTAGATCACTGACCTTTTTGAGGACAGTGTAAGGGCCGAAATATCGGGCTCTTAGAGGGTTTCCAGGAACTGGCAAAAGTGCAAGGACTTTGTCACCAGCTTTAAAACTTCTGTCTCGGGAATGAAGGTCATATCTGGCTTTCATTTTGCCCTGAGCCTCTTTGAGATTAGACTTAGCAAAGTCACAAGCCTTAGAGAGAGACGATTACGGAAGTCAGAGACATACTGAAGCAAGTTCATTGGGACATCATCTTCCGCCAGCAACTTTTCCTTCAGAAGCTTCAGAGGTCCACGGATTATATGCCCAAAAACAAGCTCAAAAGGACTGAACCCAAGAGTCTCCTGAACAGCTTCATGGGCAGCAAACAGAAGAAGATGGACACCTTCATCCCAGTCTTTCTCTGCGTCAAGGCAGTAGGTCCTTATCATGTTCTTCAGGGTTTGATGGAACCTCTCCAAAGCACCTTGACTCTCAGGATGGTAAGCTGATGACCTGTATTGTTTAATATCAAGCTCATGCATAACTTGTTGAAATATGTCAGACATGAAATTTGACCCTTGATCAGACTGAATAGACTTAGGAAGACCAACAAAGCAGAAAAACTTGGTAAGAGCCTTGATGATAGTCTTTGCCTTGATATTACGAAGTGGAATTGCCTCAGGAAACCGGGTGGAAGCACACATGATAGTCAGTAGGTACTCACAACCAGATCTAGTCTTCGGCAATGGTCCAACACAGTCAATGATGATTCGACTGAAAGGTTCTTCAAAAGTAGGAATGGGCTTAAGTCGAGCCTTTGGAATATTCTGGTTCGGCTTCCCAACCATTTGACAAGTATGACAGGATTTGCAGTACTCCTGTACATCGGACCTCATGGAAGGCCAGAAGAAATGATTCCTGACATGTTGAAGGGTCTTCTTGATACCCAAATGACCTGACATAGGATTGTCATGGGCCAGACTAAGAGTTTCTGGACGATAAGACTTTGGAAGAACGATTGGATGGGTGATCATCCACTCTTCATCTGCAGATACATCAGGTGGACGCCACTTTCTCATAAGCACACCATTTTTGTAGTAAAAACAGACAGGAACTTGAGTAGCCTCTTGTTCACTTGCAGCCTGTGGTAGAAGATGTGCTAGATCACGAGCTTGTTGTTGCTCCTGAATAAGCTGTTTCTGAGACAGAATGTCATTAGAATGACCTGATAAGGACAAGTCTAAATATTTCCCAGACATTTCAGGACTGGAAGGTTCCTGACGAACAGACTGCCCAATGAAGGTGTCAGCCAGGTTAAAGTCCAGGTCAGCATCATCTTGAACAGCCTTTTTGGCCATAGAACGAATAACTGCACATGAAGGATAGAGGTCTGGAATTTCCTCCTCTATAGAGTCAGATTCTTGATCAATCAAAGGAGTGTCAGTTACAACAGGGTAGGGCACAACCGTATCCCCAGCAAGATCATTACCAAGAAGCAAATGAACACCTTCGAAAGGAAGAGAAGACCTAACACCAACAGTAACAGGCCCAGAGACCAAGTCTGATTTCAGATTAACATTATGGAGAGGTACACTTGTAAAACCACATTCTACTCCTTGAATAAGGACATTAGCCTAAGTAGACGATTTGTCCGAAAAAGGCAGAATATCTGCAAGAATAAGAGATTGGGAAGACCCAGTATCCCTTAGAATTCGAACAGGAGCAGATGAGGAAAAATCATGCGAAAGTGAAACAAAACAATCGGTGATGAATGGCTCAAAACCCTCCATAACAGAATCAGACACAGAAGGTAGAAGATCAGGCGAACTGACCATTGATACAAGAGATTCTCTCTTAGTGAAAGCAGTTGGCTTAGTTTCTTCTCCTTGTTGTTTTTTCTTGAGAGCATAACACTCAGAAATAAGGTGACCTTACGATTTGCAGTATGGCAAGACACAGAAGGTAAAGAATCAGAGGATTACTTCTCACTGGAAGGTTTCCTCTCAGAAGTGGCCTTAGAATCATTAGAAGTGTTATTAGAAGAAGTCTTGGACTGATACTTGTTTTGAATGGATTTTTGGACAAAAGAAGACTTATGAGTCAATGCATAACTATCAGCTAGGGTGGAAACATCTTGCAAAGTATTGGCTTGTTTCTCCTCAAGGAAAATCTTTATAATCAGGCTGGACACACCTTTTAAATTCCTCAACCAGAATAAGTTGCCTCATTCTGTCAAAATCTTTCTCAAATTTCATGGAATTACACCACTGATCAAACAACTGTTCCTTCAACCTGCCAAATTCAACATGAGTTTGACTGGCTTCCTTGCGAGAATTCCAAAATTTTTGCCTGTAAGCCTCGGGGACCAATTCATAACCCTTCAGAATGGCAGATTTGACAAAATCATAATCAGAACACTGTTGGACAGATTCCTGGTTATAGATTTTCCTAGCTTTACCAGTAAGAACACTTTGTAACATCATTGTCCAATGCTCTTTTGGCCATTTCAAACTTTCAGCAATTTTTTCAAAATGGGTAAAGTATTGGTCTACATCATTTTCTAGGAAGGGAGGAACAAGTCTGATGTGTTTAACGACATCAAAATGATCAGAAAGTCCAAAAGATTTTGTAACAGTACCTGCTCCTATTTTCTTCATTTCCAATTCGTACTGCAAATGCATCCTTCTTTCTTCCAGTTCTCTCTCCTTCTCCAACCTTCTTTCTTCCAGTTCTCTCTCCTTCTCCAACCTTCTTTCTTCCAGTTCTCTCTCCCTCTCCAACCTTCTCTCTTCCAGTTCTTTCAGGCATAGCTGAAATTCAAGTCTTTGCAGCTCTGTTGCAGGCACCTCCACATCTTTCATCAATTCTGCTGCTTCTTCCCCAAAGATATCTTCATCGATGAAATGTTGCACCAAAATGTTGAATATTTCTTGTTTCTTCATTGATGATTTCACATCAGATAATCCAAGGGTTGAGGCTATTTGCAGCAAGTCCTTCTTCTTTGCCAGCACAATTGATTCCTGGGTTGTAGTTTTCAAAAAAATTTTCAACATCAAAAGTCATGATTGCTGGCTTTTCAAATAGTCACAAGATTTAAAAATGATAGATCAGCTTTAATCTTTGGTGAATCAAATTGTTGATCCAATGAATGGTTTATCTCGGTGGAACCTCCAATTTCTTATGACTTGAAAATCACAACAAAGAAAACCAGCAATAACAACTTAAACAAATTTATTCTTCACTGATAAAATAAAAAAAAATCCACTGTTTAATCTTATAATAACACTCTAATGCCACTATGTAACTCTGTTGCCAAAACAAAAACTCTGCCCCTTCTGACCAAAATCACAGCATTTATATAGACCAGCAACATTCTGGAAAGATCTACAGGATTCCTGGGTAATCCTGCTCCCTCCAGGCAAGAAGATGCCAGAGGCTTCTAGAAAGCACTAGTCTATTACAAAGAAGTGATATTACATCACATCATGTTTTGCTACAGATACACCACCAGAGGGTGCTGATGAAAATAAATAGCTGACCAGTAAGGCAGCAAAAACAGCATGTAACAAATCTCCATTTACAAACGATATACAATGCTGTACATAAAATACTCATACATAACAGTATTAAAGGAGATGGATGAATCAGGTTTGTGGGAAGTTAATGATTGGTGAGCAGATGGAGTGGGATTCTATAGCGGGGTGTTGTGTATGGTGTTCCAGAGAAATGTGATCCAAGAGTAAGTTTTTCCATTGAGCAATATTTGTATTGTTTTTTGATTTCCAGTTCATGAGGATGGTTTTCTTGGCAAGGTTAGGGAAATGAGGAGAAACGTATTGTTTGATTTTGTTAAATTTGTGTTAGATGTGTCACCAAGTAAGCAGAGTGATGGGGATACAGGGATATGGCAGCCCAAGAGGACCGAAAGTGACTTTGTGACATCCCTCCAGAACTGCTGAACCGGTGTGCAGTGCCAGATAGCGTGAATGTAGGTGTCTGAGATGTTTTGGGTGCAGTTCGTACAAGTGCCAGGAGAGAATCCCATTTTAAACATTTTGTGCCCAGTGTAATGAGTTCTATGGAGTACCTTGTATTGAATTAGCAGTAGATTTGCATTTTTTGACATGATATAGATGTTTTTGCAGATTTGGCTCCAGAAGTCGGCATCAGGAGCAATTGGCAGGTCCTTTTCCCATTTTGTGGTAGGAAGTGATAATGATTTATCAGATTGTGATATTATTCTGTATATTTTAGAAAGGAGTTTTTTGACTGAACGAATATGGATGAGGTCTAAACATGCTGCAGGGAGGTCGAGGTTGGTGGTTGTGATATTTCTTGCAGTATGAATTGATGATTTAAGTTGTAAATATTCCAAAAATTGATTGCTCCTGATGCCGTACTCCTGGACCAGGTGAGTGAATGGGACACGTGTATTTTTCTGGAAAATGTGTCTTAAGTGAGTGATTCCTTTTTCAGACCATGTACGAAAGTAGAGCGGTTCCTTGTTCCTGAGAAAGTCAGGGTTGTACCAGATTGGAGTGTGTTTAGATGGACCTAGTATAGAGTTTGTGATGTGGAATTTCCACCAAGCTATCAGGGTCGCAGATATTGTCAGTGTTTGAAAACAGGGGTGGTTTTTAATAGATTGACTTAGAAATGGTAAATCAGAAGTGAAAACACTGTTACAAAATGTCTGTTCTAGGTCTAAGTACATATTGTCTGATTGCTGAGGATGGATCCATTTGAATATGTATTGTAGTTGATTTGCTAGATAGTAACAGGCATGGGTCCGATTACGATTATAATCATGATTATGGACTACGATTACGATTATCGTGTAATCATAATCGTAATCAGAAAATCTAGAAAGTGTGTAATTGTAATCATAATTGTAATCAGAGATTTTTACATAGGTGTAACCGTAATCATAATTGTAATCAGCCTAAAAAATCATGATTATAGGATGATTACGGTTAATTACAGCAATTTTTTTAAAAGATATGAATTACAGTTGAATGCAATTTATAAAAGATAAAACAGCTCTATGTCCAACTGCACTTTAGTGTAAAACGTATGTATGTCTTTTCCTTGATTACCTTCAAGCAAAACCAGCACAACAAATTAAGAGCCATTCCATGAGAAATTGACATTCGGTGCGTGGTTGACGCCCCTGGAATTGAATGAAACTTGGCACATAGGTAGATATGGGTGTCTCACAGAAAAGCCAAATTTTTAGGTCCGTATCTCACTTTGCCTGCCGATAGCACCACCTGGAAGCCACTAAAGTGCCTCAGTTTTGCTGTTGACACCACATTTTACATCAACTATCATGACTTAAGGGTACACAGTACCAAATATGTTATACTTTTATCATGACCTGTGACACTTCAAGTCCGGTTTAGACTTCAGCATCACATCAGCGCCAAGCTGGGTAACTACGTCATCGAGCCAGAATTATTTGAGAAATAACAAGAAAAATTGAAAATGGGAATGGGAATAAAATAATATCCCAGACATATTCCGAACTAGAATGCTTTACTATGTGTTTACTCACAACAAGACTATCATTTTCAGTGAACAGTACCTCGGTATCTTGCTGTGTTTGTGCAGTGGACGGCCAGAAAGATGGTCGAAATTCATTTTTGGTGCATGTTTGCGGTATATTTTCTCTGTAACCCAGATTTGTACTGTGAGGGTAAATGCTGTTTGTTGTGCATTTGGAGCTCTATTTTCAGGAATACCAAGCATTTTTTTGGTAGTATCTGCACTTTCAAGCTAGACAGAGCCAAAGTTGGAGGAAAACTCAAAATTGACCATTTCATAGCAGATTGTGCCTATGTTTAGGTGGCATTATTTTGTTTACCCAGCAAGATAGAGATCTGAAATTCTCTGGATACATAGTCCCTTTGGGGTATATTACAGCATTAGTTAATTAAGGAAAAGACATACATATGTTTTGCACTAAAGTGCAGTTGGACATAGAGCTGTTTTATCTTTTATAAATTGCTTTCAACTATGATTCATATCTTTACAAAAAATTGCTGTAATCAACCGTAATCGTCCTATAATCATGATTTTTTAGGCTGATTACGATTACAATTACACATATATAAAAATCTCTGATTACTATTATGATTACGATTACACACTTTCTAGATTTTCTGATTAGGATTATGATTATGATTACACTATAATCGTAATCCATAATCATGATTATAATCGTAATCAGACCCATGCCTGGATAGTAATGATAAAAATTTGGTGCTGCAAGTCCTCCTTGTGTCTTTGGTTTTTGTGGAGTTGTTAGTTTGATTCTTGGTGTTTTAGTTTTCCAGCAGAATTTTGTTATAATAGAATCAAGAGATTTGAACCATGAGAGTGTAGGTTGGGTTGGAATCATAGTAAAAAGATAATAAATTTTTGGAAATATTGACATTTTCACTGTTGCAATTCGGCCTGTTAAGGAGAGTGGTAGATTCATCCAATGGAGGAGGTTGTCTGTTATTGTAATGGCCGGTAGAATTAGGAGGCCAAGCGCAACGACCAGAGAGAAAGTGAGCAGCCCGGACACAGTACAAACACAGAGAATAATACAGACCAAACGAAAGTGCTCGCACTTCCAAAGGACGTATAATACGGAAGCAAAGCGAGACAGAAAAAAGGGACAAGAAACTCCAATAATCAGAAGATAGAAAGTCATACAAAGCCTGACTACAGATATCTTCGCCTATAGTGCAAAGCTAAAAACAGACACTCTAGCGAAGGGGTCGTGCCAGACTTCCTGCTTATTTAGAGTCCGGGGAGGCGCCGCCCCAGCTCAATCAGCCAGCTGGGTAAAGAATCCGATAGCCAAGGAATTCGATATCGTCCCGGGATGAGAGCCGCAAAGAAAAGTCCAATCCGCACGCAAACTCACAAACCATGACAGTTATTGCTTTAAGCAATAGAGTATAGTTGAGATTGAACAGTTCTGATAGCCTGGGGGAGATGTTAATACCCAAATATGTGATATGATTTGTGCATAAAGGAATAGGTGAAGTGCAGGCTGTCATATCCTGGTTATTACTTTGCAGAGGGAGGATGGAAGACTTATGCCAGTTAACAGAGTAGGTGGAGATGCTAGAGAATGTTTTATTAGTTTAATTGTTTCTGGAAGGGATGAGTGGGGATTTTGTATAAAAAGTAAAATGTCATCAGCATAAAGACTAATTTTGTGGTGTATCTTTTGTGTCTGGACTTTTTTGATGATGTTTTTTTGGCGGACAGCTGCAGCTAGATGAAAATGATGAATAAGAAGGGAGAGAGCGGGCATCCTTGCCTAGTCTTCCTGTGCAGTGTGAAAGGTTGTGAAATTAGTCCATTGGTGATAACTGTGGCTGAAGGTGCAGAGTATAGAATTTTAACCCAGTTAATAAATGACTCTCCAAAGCCAGATTTTTGCAACGTTGATATGAGAAATGACCAGTTCACCCTGTCAAATGCTTTTTCAGCATCTAGCGTGACAATTATAGTTTGCGTTTTTTGTTGAGAAGAATAGTCCATTATATCGAAGAGTCTGTGTGTGTTATTTGAAGAGTATCTGCCTTTGATGAAGCCGGTTTGGTTGGGATGGATTATGGAAGAAATGACTTTTTCTAATCTATGAGCAAGTGTTTTAGTAGTGATTTTTAAGTCCACATTAAGCAAAGAAATTGGGCAGTGGCTTGATGGTAATGACGGATCTTTGTTAGGTTTACAGAGAAGGGAAATTGTGGCTGTATTCATGTTTATTGGTAATTCGGAGTTCTGTTTTATTTCAGTGACGAGTCTGCAAAAGAGTGGGGCAAGAATAGACCAGATGTGTTTATAAAACTCAGAAGGGAAGCCATCAGGTCCGGGCGATTTGTTATTGGGCATGCTTTTAAAGGCAGTGGATAGTTCATTCTTTGTTATTGGTGTTTCAAGTGAGGATATTTGGTCAGGATTAAGCTGGGGAAGGTCAATATTATTGAAGAAGGAGTTGATATCTACTGGGTTTGGATTAGTTTCTTGTGAGTATAATGTGGAATAAAAATCTCTGAAAATATTATTTATCTCTGTTGGTGAATGTGTTGGCTTCCCTGCTGAGTCCTTAATAACGGAGATTGTTGATTTTTCTTTATTTTGTTTGATTAAATTTTTCTAGGTATTTTCCAGATTTATTGCTATGGTGAAATTCTTCCTGCTGAAGTCTGTGAATTAGAAATTGAGTTTTTATATTTGTGATTTCATTCAACTGAAATTTGTATTTTCTTAATTCTTTCTGTGTTTTCTCAGACGGATTGTTTGCAATGATGGTTTCTAACTGATTGATTTTTTGCTCCAGTTCAGCTTCTTGATGTTGTTCTTTCTTTTTTTTTTGTATGTGGAGAATGAGATGATTATCCCTTGTAGAACTGCTTCACCGGTTTCCCATAAAATATATGGAGATAACTTTGGAGAGTCATTTATTTCTAGGAAAGATGCCCACTCTTTTTTAATAAGACTGTCAAATTCAGGGTCAGTGAGGAGGGATGTGTTGAAGCGCCATCTAGAGTTGGTTTTGTGTGGACTGATGCTATTCCATGTGAGTGTTACCCGGGCATGGTCACTGATAATTATGGGATGAATCTTACAGTCTGAAATATTAGATATAATTGAATTACTGGTAAGAAAGAAATCAATGCACAAGAATGATTGGTGAACCAGAGAGAAAAAAGGATACTGTCTTGCAGATGGGTGTTGCGAATGCCAGCTATCGCCAAGACCAACATCACTCATGAACTGCTTAATTGTTTCTGTGGAATGCCAGATACGCTTATTTGAAGTCTTGCTTCTATCCATTGATGGGTTAATGACTGTGTTGAAATCGCCTCCTATTATGACTGGGCCGCTGGAGTTAATGGAGAGGGAGGAGAAAAAGTTATTCAAAAAGGATGGATCATCAGTGTTTGGGCCATAAACATTACCAATTGTAATTGGGCTATTGTTGATTGAAATGTTAATGATGATAAAACGTCCTTCTGGGTCAGTAGTGGTAGAGTTGTGAGTAAATGAGAATTTGTTGTTAATTAAAATAGAAACTCCTCTTTGTTTTGTATTGTAGTGGGCTGAAAATATGTGACTGAATTGTGATGATTTAAGTTTGTGATGGTCTGATTGGGAGAGATGTGCTTCTTGTAGTAAACATATATCTGCTCGTAATTTGGCTAAATGATTAAATATTTGTATTTTTTTAGCCTGAAAACCAATTCCACGGGTGTT
Organism: Gymnothorax javanicus; assembly: GCA_029692085.1. Lineage (NCBI taxonomy): Eukaryota > Metazoa > Chordata > Actinopteri > Anguilliformes > Muraenidae > Gymnothorax > Gymnothorax javanicus. The sequence continues at coordinate 7,984,075 of CM056208.1, read as the reverse complement.
CCATGTTACGAATTTTATTGGTGACATTTGAAAATAAATGCTATGTGTCTTATATTAATTCTGACATTTGTGTGTGTGTGTGTGTGTGTGTGTGTGTGGCAGGCACAAGCTTAAATCAGAGAACCAAATTACATCATTATATAAAAGGTGGTGTTGCGTCAGTACGGGGAAATTGCCCATGAAAGCTTTTGATTCCTTACTATATTGACAGTGTGAAGAGATGTATGTGGGCCTAGAAAATGCATTTGTTTTTTGTATCGTATGTGCTAGGACAGATGTGGGCCAAATTTAGATGAGCACCCCCCTAAAACCAAAATATGGGGATAAATCAATGAATAACTCCCAATTATAACAGTGCTAGTTCCAAAATTTATAACCGTTATTGTTACTGCCATCCCAAGGAACAATTTGACACCAAACATGGCTTAATTGCTTTGGAAATATGAGACCCAGGAGGAATTGAAGCCATAAAAAAGCATAATTTGGCATAATTAAGATTAATATAGTTCCCAAAGTGATCCACCCTAAATATTTGGTAAAAAGTAGGTGCAGTATGCCAAGTTCGTTTGGACAAAGTTTCAAGAAATTCTTTCACTGGTAACAATGTAGGACTGTGGAAATGTTTGGAACCTTGCACACCAATAAATGACGGACTAAACAGATTATAAGCGACACATTCCGTTCACGATTCAAACTTGAAGACGCAACTAAACATGAGAGAGAAATCACCTAACAATGGAACCTCGGCTAAAAACCAAAAATCTTGCCGACAAAGTGAACAGTAAAAACGCCAACCAGACCGACGGACAGCGAGCCAACGTCCACGGGAGTGTTCCCGGACCATTTTCGAGAACTTCTCCGGAGGATCCAGTCGAAACATCAGCTGACCACCCAAGCGACGCATCGACTGACCACACTTCTAGTACAATGGCTACTGAACTGGACGGCACGAATGAGGACAATGGAAGCCCTATTACACTGCAGCAAAGAATCCAGGACGCGCTTATGTCCAAGGAGGTAATATCCACTATAGTGAAAGCTGTTTCAAAAGCCATTTTGGAAGATGTTACAAATTAAGTGTATAAAGCAATTGACTTTGACTGTCAAACAGAACGTGAAAAAGTTGTTGAGCTTGAAAAGAAAGTCAACAAACTTGAAAACCAGCTGTCATCATGCCAGAGTGCCTTGGAGGAACATGAGCAATACAACAGAATGAACTGCCTACGATATAATGGAGTTGTTGAGGACGTGGACGAGCAAACTGACAACGTAATCATCAGAATCATCCGTGACAAACTTGACATCGACATCCAGCCCGAGGATCTTGATCGATCTCATCGAGTCCTGCTTTGCACGCAAGGTCGCGGTGACAGGTGACGGCATGGAAACCGGACTCAAAATGGTGCCGGGAATAAAGCGGATGACGACAAGCCTGCTACGAAACCTATTATCATCAAGTTTTCCCGTTATAATATCCGCTGTCAAGTGTACGCTGCAAGACAGAAACTTAAAGGATCCAACCTGCAGCCTACATCCACGAAGATCTGACCCAGGAAAGGGGCAATCATGCATATCGTGCGAGAAATCATGACAAAGTAAAGAGGGTCTGGACTAATGATGGACGCATTTCTGTCTTGACAATGAATGACAAAAAGGTAAAATAAGAACAGTCAAAGACCTTGACAAACTGTGGAACAGTAAATTAGAGAAAAATAACGTTTTTACATGTAGCCTACCAGTTGATGTATGGGCATAAAATATCCATTTTTGTCTTGCGAAAAATCAGTAAGATTTAATTAAAATGCGGTTAAATGCTTTTCCTGCAATAAATGGATACATTTAGCATGCTCAACTTTAGATTATGATTTCTTCCAGTCAGATTGAAATTTAATTAGTAACCATTGTTTACTATATGAACTTCCTGTCTATGATTCCTTTGATGAAAGCATAACACTTGATGAGTTTGATGACGAACGTGTAGAAACTTCCCAAACAAGCTGTGAAAATATTGCCAGTACACTTGAAATGTTTTCTGGAGTAAGCATTGCCCACTTAAATCTTTGTTCGTTATTAAAAAAAATATTGATGAAATTCGAGCTCTCTTGAATGAAGCAAAATTGATATAATAACATTTTGTGAAACTCGCCCTGATGAATCCATATCTGACAGTGAAATATACATTGTTGGTTATAGCGTTGTGAGAAAAAACAGGAATAGAAATGGCGGTGGTAAGGTAACCTATGTACATAATACTGTGCATTACATTGTTCTTCGTGAATATTGCATTGAAGACTTAGAGATAGTCTGCAACAGTGGCGTAACAATAGCAGATACAGAAGTGCAACGGCAGTGAGGCCCAGCGGGGAAGTAGGCTCATTGATGGGCACACCTGGGCCCCATTAGGCAACAGCATAAATGCTTTTAACTATTGAAATTTTCGTAGAAGCCTTTAACCATTAGTAATATTCTAACACTAAGTATTTTACTTGTAATTCTGCGTATTTATACCACTGCAACTGTATTCATTTCTCAGTCATGGCGCTGGCAAGTCGATGTCATCATGGTACATTCATCATTTTAACTGAATAAAAGTCGTTATAACATGAAATAATTTAATTTCTTTTTGGAAAATGCTTCAGAAAACAAACCATGATAAGTTTATTCTGCTGTTGATATCATCATTGAGACAGCAAGTGTTTCTGGGTACAACATTCCATAGACCACCCACGTGATGATGTCACGGTCCGATCGTTTAATCCAAGGACAGTCTGTGTTTTAATCTTGCATGCAAGATAGGCTACAAACGAAGTATTTATGCAGGAAGCGGCAAGAGCGTAAAGAGCAGGAGGAAAGGTTGGCCAAGGTGCCGAAATGAAGTACATTTGGTTTCATAGCTAAAAGAGTCTTAAAAGCCGCTCTCCCCTTTTCTGCATGAGTGTGAGCACAGATCAACTGTTTTTACGATGTCCACTCGCTCGCTGATTATTGTTCCCACAATTCCTTGCTGTTCACAAAATTTCAGATCATCCCAATAAAGTTATGTTAATGTGTTGTTCATTTACTCATTATGCCTGATTGTTCTTGATGATGACCATTATTAAGATAATAATTTTAAGATAACAATGTTAAGAAATAAATAGGAAACTGCATATTATAGAATGAAATAGAGTAGTAACCCTTAGTATGTGTTGTAGCCTACGTAGGCCCTATAAAAGCTACGGGCCCGCGCTTAAGCAGAGGTAAAAGATCATCATTCTTGTATAAGAATTATGGATGGTAAGTGGAGTTTAAATGAAGTGGCCCATGTTGTCAAATCTGCACTCGAGACCACGTGGATTACGTTTCGCGATTGATCTGCAATCATCGAGATCTCAATAAACAAGGCCCACTCATTTTGATGTCTTAGTACTGATCGCCAAACTCTAGTGTTAACGTTTTTGAAAGTTTAAAAAATGTTCTACAGTGTGTTGAAACGCGTTTTTGTGATTATGTCATAGTAGGTGATTTGAACTGCGACTTATTGCACGAAAACTCTTCTTGTAACACTGTGCGTCTGTGAAGGCTTGCAGACGTCTACTGTTTAACTCAATGTGTAACCATGGCCACGAAAGTCACAAAACACACTAAAACCCTAATTGGCCATGTCTTTACCTCTAACGCTCAGAATGTTTCCACGATGTATGGTTCTACCTCTAAATTTGAGCGACTGTGACATGGTTATTTTTTTCATGGAGTAGGAGCAAACCAATATCAAGTGGTAACCATTGTTATATTTCTTCCCGTAACATAAAGAAAATGGATATTGAATCTTTTCTTAATGATCTTAGAAACATTGCTTTAAATGAGACACTTTACGAAGATTCCACTGAGAAGGCAAACGATGTCCGGGTTTGTAAGATTAAACGTGTATTGGATCTGCATGCTCCAGTTAAAAAGAAAAGGGTTCGGCAAAGAAAATCACCTTGGATGACAAGTGTATTTTTAAACCTAATTTGGGAAAGAGACAAAGCTAAACAGACTGCAAAACGTTTAAGATCAGATCATATGTGGTTAAAGTATAGGAAACTACGTAATCAGGTTGCATCTTTTGTGAGAAAAGATAAGCGTGAGTATGTAATCAATAGTATGAAAGAAAATGTTGGAAATGCCACACTTATGTGGAAAGTTTAAAGTGTATTGATACCAAGCTCCAAGTCTGTTAAAACAATAATTCAAAAAATAAAGTATGAAGCAATCGAATACACCGGTCATAAACCTATTGCTAATGCATTAAACGATCACTTTTCTACGCTAGCCCTAAAACGTAGACATACTGTACAATTTAAAGATAATCCTTTACAATTTGTACCTAAAACTAGCACCACATTTACTTTCACTCTGGTTTCAACTGAGGAGGTTAAAAAATGTACCAATGAAACATCTCGAAATAAGGCTACTGGTCTTGACGCGATACCATCCTGCACGTTAAAGGACTCATTACCACTTATTCTCGAGTTGTTTACTCACCTGATAAATTTATCTCTGTGTGAAGGTGTTGTCTCGACTGAGTGGAAACGCGCCAGGGTAACCCCTTTATTTAAAGGAGGCGATGCATCTAATCCTGCAAACTACAGGCCTATTTCTGTATTGCCGGCCGCCTCTAAGATATTAGAAAAGCTGGTTTTGAAACAAGTTTATCAATACTTGGTGGTCAATATCAATAACAATGGTTTGTTGATCAAAAATCAATATGGTTTTCGTCCAAACTTCTCATCTGAGATGGCACTTTTAAACCTCACTGAAAATGTGAATACGGCTATAGATAGCGAGCAGGTAGTTGGTTTGGTAGCTTAAGATCTCAAAAAGGCTTTCGATATGGTTCCACACGATACTTTGATTGAAAAATTAAAGCTATTTGGGTTTGGTGATGATGTTGTTCTTTGGTTTGAAAATTATTTTACCTTACGAAAACAACTTACCGTTGTAAATGGAAACAAGTCAATAGAAAATGGAGTATATTGTGGTGTTCCCCAGGGAAGTATCTTGGGGCCACAGTTGTCCATCATTTACATGAATGATTTACCCCATGTTGTTAAAAATTGCAAAGTGTCATTATATGCAGATGACACTTGCATATACTTTCCAATAATCCAGCCCAACTCGAAAAAGTGGTTAATGATGACTTTATTCTTATCCACAATTGGCTGTTACACAATAGGCTTATGTTAAATGTCAAACAATGTAAATTTATGTTGATTGGAACGAAACACAAACGTAAGAGTTTTGAAAATATGAGTATTAAAATAAATAACTCCACTTTGTAAAAGGTTGATCAATGCAAATACTTCAGTGTTTTTGTTTATACAGATTTTTACATGGAAGCCACAAATTGATAATGTGAAATCCAAAGTCTTGCGTAATTTTTTTGTTCTTCGAAGGGCGCGTCCATACATTGACCAAACCACGGCAATGCTCTTATACAACACAATGGTTCGATCCCACTTTGATTACTGCAGCACAATTTGGATGAAACCTAATTCTGGTCACATAAAAAGACTTCAGATCCTGCAAAATAGAGCCCTCAGAGTAGTTCTTAAGGTAGATTATCGTTTCAATAGACTTAGACTGTATCAAAAGCTGCATGTTGATTGTTTAACTGCAAAGGTAAAAAAGGACTTGGTTACTCTTATTTTCAAGATCTTAAATAATCTCGCACTGGACATTCTTTCCTCTCAACTTAACATAAAGATCTCAAACTACAGGCTTAGAAACTCGGCTTTGAAAATTCAATTACCCAAACCCAACACAAACTTTTGTAAGAATAGCACGGTTTACATAGCAGCACAATTATTTAATCATCTTCCAGAGATCATCAGAACAGAAACCAGATTATCTCAATTTCTGAAAGAAATCAACTGCAGATTTGCACTTGAATTGTAACTCTTCAAACATTATATCTGTTGTCATTTCACATTTTACTCATTGTATTTTTATGTCTTTCTATGATTTTACCTCATTTGTATCCTCACAAAATGATAGGAATTCACTTGTCAAATTTTTTGTTTACTTGTATATGTTCCTAAATTTGTGTGTTTGTACATAATTTGTATATGTACTGTATATTTATTTGCATTTGTATGTCAGTTTTTGTTAACATTTTCATTTGATCTGTTATCATTTATGTATTTTCTTTTGTTTTTGTATCTTTCAACGTTATTTATGGACTTGCTGAAAAACAGCCTGACGGCTGATAGCAAGTATTTTTACCCATGGTTAAATAAATAAAACAAACAAACAAACAAAGTTGCAGAAATAAGTTCAATGCTATAGAAGGCAAAGGGAAAATGACCCGACTTTCCCACCTCATTTATCATTTCAATAATGATTTTTCACATTATTTCATGGTATCTATCACAAGTTTCAAGTCTCCATCTATAAATCATGATGTTCATTTTTGTAAATTATGGTCCCAAATAGACTAGAATAAAGGACAAAGCCAGATATGCTTTGGGGGCGTGGCTATCCTCTGGTCCTTGTCAGATAAGATCAGATCCACGCGTTGATCCAGCCCTCGCTCTTCCCTGGATCTTCCATTCATGCTCTCATCCAATAGGAATTACATCCAGTTTCAAAATGACAAAACGGCGCTGTTCAAATTGCCAAAATCGGGCGCCCCGGTGGCTCATCGGTCTAAGCACGCGCACCATGAAGGCTGTGTCCTTCTCGCAGCGACTCAGTTCGATTTCGCCTCAGGTCATTTGCCGCATGTCTTCCCCATTCTTCTCCCCAACTTTCCTGTCTATCTCCACTGTAAAACTATCAAATAAAGGAAAAATCCCCCCCAAAAAATTTGCCAAAATCGAGGCTTCCTAAATGGTATGCTGAAACCAATGGGTGATGTCACGGTTGCCTCATCAATCTTTTTATACAGTCTATGCTGACAATAAATAAAGGACTCTACTGATAAATGTTTATGTGGTGGATAATCTTCAGGGAGCATCATATTAAGCGTTTAATGTTGTAGCCACAGCAAATCTCTTTTTGATTTCCATTTTCAAGCTTCTATCTTTCCATATACTAGCGTGAATGGCACTAATATGTATTAAAAGTTAATGTCAAATGGTTTATAAGAGGGACTGTACAAAATTTTAGATCTCTGACATGATTATAGAGCTGTCCACAAGACCATGAAGCTATAATCGAGAATTAGCATTCCAATATAAAACGTAATTTTAAAAATTCATGTTGGGAAAAAGAGAAAATTCAAATTAAAATTCAATCCTTTATTTCAGACACAACTGAATACAGAGGTCCATAGATCACAGAGATTTAAAAAAAAAACTATTATATAAAAACTAAATAAATTATGCTACAGAAAAATAAATAAACAGCTCTTTATAACAGTGTCTCCACATACCAGATGTGTACACCATCTACAGAAAGAACACCATCACAATTTTCGGATATATCATTAACAAAAACCTGCTCTTTAAGGTGAACTTGATTTGGATTTGATACATGGTGTCATTCAACGGGAATATAGCTTCAAAGTTGCAGGAAAATGTGTTTTTTCTCATTTTTGATCGGCAATATCTCAGATGCTATTTACTTCACATGGGTAATTTTTCAGAAAACGATGTACCTAGTCCAAAAGACACCGACAACAAAATATCAGCCCCCTGTCATAAAAACTGATGTGTTTACAGGCCCTTAAAAGTGCTGGCACAGTTCGTCAATAGAAATTTTCGACAGAATCTAGGGGCCAATTACTGCATGTTATGTTACACATGAGCTAGACTGTTGAAAGTTAAATTATGTACAGATGTAGCATCAGACATTTGACATACAAACTTTGGAGGTCCTAGCTCAAGTACTTTTTAAGATATTCCAGCTCAAATTTAGAACTTCAGAAGGCGATGCTAAAAAAAGGCTAAAAATCGCCCAAACCTTTGTCCTTTTAATACACCCCAATTCCGAAATAGTTGGGACAAAGAGTAAATTGTGAATAAAATCAAAACGCAGTGACTTTCAAATCACACCAGCCAGCATTTTATTCACAAAAGAATAGAGATAACATAGCAAATGTTGAAACTGAGAAATTTTATAATTTTATCCACAAAATGAGCTCATTTCAAATTTGATGGCTGCTACAGGTCTCAAAAAGTTGGAACAGGGCCTGTTTACCATGGTGTAGCATCCCTCTTCTTTTTTAACACAGAGTGGAGGCGTCTGGGCATTGAGGAGACAAGTTTCTTGAGTTTAGCCATCGGAATTTGATCCCACTCTTGTTTAATACAGACTTCCAGCTGCTGGAGAGTTTTGAGTCTCCTTTGGCAGACTTTTAGTTTAATTATGTGCCAAATGTTCTCAATCGGTGAAAGATCAGGACTGCAGGTAGGCCAGTTCAGCACACGGACTCTTCTACTACAAACCCATGCTGTTGTAACAGCTGCAGTATGCGGTTTTGCATTGTCCTGCTGAAATACACAATGCCTTCCCTGGAATAGATGTCATCTGGAGGGGAGCATATGTTGCTCTAAAACCTTTACATACCTTTCAGCAGTCATGGTGCTTTTTAAAACATGCAAGTGTCCCACACCATATGTACCAATGCATCCTCATACCATCAGATATGCTGGCTTTTGAACTGAACGCTGATAACAGGAAGGGTGGTCTTTCTCCGCTTTAGCCCGGAGGACATGACGCCCATTATTTCCAACAAGAATGTCAAATTTGGACTCGTCTGACCACAGGACACTTTGCCACTTTGCTACAGTCCATTTTAAATGAGCCTTGGCCCACAGAACACAGCGCCAATTCTGGATCATGCTAAACAATGGCTTCCTTTTTGCATAATAGAGTTTTAGGTGGCATCTGTGGATGGCACAGCGGACTGTGTTTACAGACAGTGGTTTCTTGAAGTATTCCTGGGCCCACTTAGTAATGTCGATGACAGAATCATGCCAGTGAGTGACACAGTGGCGTCTGAAGGCCCGAAGATCACGGGCATCCAGTAAGGGTCTTCGGCCTTGTCCCTTAAGCACAGAGATTTTTTCAGTTTCTCTGAATGTTTTGATGATGTTTTGCACTGGCGATGATGAGACCTTCAAAGCCTTTGCAATTTGACGTTGAGGAACATTGTTTTTAGGTTGCTGGCCATAGGCCAGTAACCTATTGTCGTCACATTGCGTCCGGCGGCATCGTTGGCGTCGTCTGTTTAAAGCCGTATCTCAAAAACGGTCTGATGAATTTTTTTTTAATTTGGGGATGTGATCAAATAGGTCATCAAGTTAATGCCCGGGCAAAAATTTTTTTGATTGATTCGTTCATTTAGACTTGGCAGCCATTTTTATGGCCATTTTTGGCACTTAGGTGCAACTTTCTCAAAAACTGTCGGATGGATTTTTTTTTATCGCAGCAATGGAATCAGTATCATGACCTGCTTCAACGGTGTAAACGGCGTTTTGATTGAATCGCTCCTTCATAGTGCCACCTAAGCAACGTGTCTGGACTTCATCATTTTTCAGGGTGTTTTGTGCTATAACTCTCTTAATATAGCATTTAGAGCTTAGGTAATTATCTACAGGGAATCAGATATGCCGAACATTGTGAGTCAGTCACTTTTGACCTTGGGCCTCAAGGTCAAGGTCAAATGGAAAAAATGTGCTATAACTCTCTTAATATAGCATTTAGAGCTTAGCTATGTATGAGGAACCTCTAGGGAATCAGGTATGCCGAACATTGTGAGTCAGTCACATTTGACCTTGGGCCTCAAGGTCAAGGTCAAATGGCAAAAATGTTCCACAACTGTCTTAATATAGCATTTAGAGGCTAGGTATGTATGAGGCACCTATAGGGAATCAGGTATGCCGAACATTGTGAGTCAGTCACTTTTGACCTTGGGCCTCAAGGTCAAGGTCAAATGGCAAAAATGTGCTATAACTCTCTTAATATAGCATTTAGAGCTTAGCTATGTATGAGGCACCTATAGGGAATCAGGTATGCCGAACATTGTGAGTCAGTCACATTTGACCTTGGGTCTCAAGGTCAAGGTCATATGGCAAAAATGTGCTATAACTGTCTTAATATAGCATTTAGAGGTTAGGTATGTATGAGGCACCTATAGGGAATCAGGTATGCCGAACATTGTGAGTCAGTCACATTTGACCTTGGGCCTCCAGGTCAAGGTCAAATGGCAAAAATATGCTATAACTCTCTTAATATAGCATTTAGAGCTTAGGTATGTATGAGGCACCTATAGGGATTCAGGTATGCCGAACATTGTGAGTCAGTCACATTTGACCTTGGGCCTCAAGGTCAAGGCCAAATGGCAAAAATGTGCTCTAACTTGCTTAATATGACATTTAGAGCTTAGATATGTATGAGGCACCTAAAGGGAATCATGTATGCCAAACATTCTCAGTTGTTCGAATTTCACGTTGAGCCTCAAGGTGAAGGTCAAATGGTAAAAATGTGATATAACAACTTAATGTGGCATTTAGAGCTTGTATGTGTGAGGCACCTATAGGGAATCAGGTAAGTCAGACATTCTCTGCAAGTTGAAAATGACATTTGGCGTCAAGATCAAATGGCAAAAATTGCTATAACTTGCTGAATATGGCAATTAGAGCTCAGGTATGTTTGGGGCAGCAATAGGAAACCATGTATGCTGAACATTCTTAGGCAGTCAGTCAAATTTGATGTTGGGCCTCAAGGTCAAAGTTATATGACAAAAATGTCCCATATTTGTTTAATATTGTTTGTAGAGCTTAGGTATGTATTGGGCACTAATAGCAAATCATGTATGCTGGTTGTTTTCGACATATTGGATTTGACCGTGGGCAACAAGGTCCAGGTAATGACAAAACGGCCTAAAAGTCCTTTAATGTTGGCTTTAGATCTTCAGTATATATTGGATACTAATGACAAATCATGTATGCTGATCAAACACACCATATTGGATTTGACTTTGGTCTTCAAGGTCAAGGTCATGTGACAAAATCAATCTATTTATTTCCTCGTTTAATAATGTCTTTAGAAATTAGTATGTATTAGGCACTAACCTATGTATAATAAAAATTTTTACGGGCATTGTAACCTCATGGTCGACCTTTTTTCACGATCAATTGCAGCAATAAAAACTGATCAAAATCCATTTTTGGATGTTTGTTCCTATTAGCATCATGGAATAGAAAGAATAATACTAACTAGACCCACTCGGTGGCAGTGTTGTGTAAAAAAAATCATTGTCTGAAAGCAGAGCAAGAACCAGAAGTGAATTGAGAAGATGGCGCACTTCACAAATTGACAGCAGACAACAGTGAAAGTTCAGGTTAGAAAAAATCTAATCGGATTTCATGATGTAGACTTCTTAAAGATTATGTTTTTGCTAAATGGCAGAAATGTTGCTGTCTGTCACTCATGAAAAAGTGTGACTGCACAGTCGAGTTGCCCGATAATGGTAACTAAAACCTCTTTCTCACTGAGCTGCGTTGGCCCGCGGAAGTGTGCGGATGAAACAGTTCTCTTCTTTCGCAGAGAAGAACTGATTCGAAGAACCGTGAATTGATTCGCAGTGGTACGGGACCATTCGCCATCACTGCTGAAATTCGCGAAAAAATTAAATAGGTTTAATTTTTTCGCGGATGTCCGAGCTGGAGCTTTTTAACGCCAATATCGTGTAGACAATGTGTTTCTTTCGCAAAAATTTGTGTTGGCTTGCTGTTGAATCCCCGGGCTGATGCTAGTTACTTTTCTCCTGTTGGAGCTGTAACTGCCGGCAACCTTCAGGGCCCTTGGCACTCTAGTTAAAGTATTCCACAATTTTTTTATGTAAGCCTTCATGGGTTGGAGAGCCTCTGACCATCTTTACTTCTGAGAGACTCAGCCTCTCTAAGACATCCCTTTTATAGCCAATCATGTTACACACCAGCTCATTTTGTGAACAAAATTGTAAAATGTTTCAGTTTCAACATTTGAAATGTTATCTATGTTCTATTGTAAATGACATATTGGCTCATGTGATCTGAAAGTCATTGCATTTTGGTTTTATTCACAATTTACACTTCGTCCCAACTATTTCGGAATTTGGGTTGTACAACCCCACTTTTTAAAGTATTCAACAATTTTTTTACGCAAGGCTTCACAGGTTGGAGAACCTCTGGCCATCTTTACTTCTGAGAGACTCAGCCTCTCTCAGACATCCCTTTTATGGCCAATCATGTTACACACCTGATGCCAGTTAACTTAATTACTTGCTAAATGTTCTTCCAGCTGATTCTCTAATATATTAATTGCTTTTTCAGCCCTTTTTTTCCCGTGTCCCGACTTTTTTGAGACCCGTTGCAGCCAGAAAATTTGAAATAAGCTCATTTTGTGGACAGAAATGTAAAATGTCTCAGTTGCAACATTTGAAATGATATCTATGTTCTACTGCAAATAACATATTGGCTCACGTGATCTGAAAGTCATTGCATTTTGATTTTATTCACAATTTACACTTCGTCCCAACTATTTCGGAATTGGGGTTGTACTTTTGGCCGATATATTGGACGGCATCTTTGTTTTAGTACTTGGAATTGAAAGTGTGACAGAAAATTACTTTACTAGAAGAACAAATTGGTGATTGAATGGGATTAGAAACCAAGCCGAATGCATCGGTAACACCCATATTCTCGAAAATGATGCAACTGGCCAATGAATGGCAGCCATCTTGGGAAAAAAAGGCAGCCATCTTGGTTTTTGCATGGCAAATGCCCTTTTATGAAAGAGTGGTCCTTTGAGAATGTCTGTGCCAAATTTTATGCTTGCATGATTAAGTGAACTATTTTGGGGTATTTTTGCACTTGTCTGCTACACTACATTTTCCTGCAGGGAAAAACAACCCACACTTCTGTGAAGTCACATGGTTTCTGGGAAAAGGAGCTGCAAGTGCGAACACTTCTGAGCAGTGATGAGTGAAAGAAGACATTCAGAGCTGTGCGGGTAAAAAGCAGCCATGAATCGTCAGGCTGATCCATACACAGATAAAAATTCATCAACAGTTAATGCAAGAAGGTAGATTTGTGTTTAAGCATCAACATCTGAACACATTTATTTTATTGAAGTGTACGACCCCATTAAAAGAGTAGTGACATTGTTTAAAATTTAATTTTAAAAATAGTACAAAGACAACTTATTGTAACAGTTCGTCCGTCGTGTGTGAGCAGCTGCATGGCGGACAGGAAATGAAGGACTGGACTCAAGGGCAGAGGTGGACTTGGTTGTAATTTTAATAACAAGACTTGAAGTACAAAACAGAAACAGGAACTGAGGTTCCTAAGTTGCACACTCAAGTAATAATATAATACAAATAGAAAAGCAAATAGGAAGTGATGTTCCTTGTAAGAATTAAAGTAGCTGTGACACCTGTCAACCCATCGGTGATAAGTGTAATCTCTAAAACATAAGTACACTCGTTTACATTGATATTTTGATGTACTGTACATATTAATAGATTTATCACTGTTTAAACTTCCCGCACAAATTTTCCATCACTCGAAAACTCGCGGCTCTTGCCGCCTGACAGAACAGTCATTTGACGTCACATCAATGTATTGGCGTGAACGCGGTGGCTGTGTTGATCTTGTGGGTTCAAGTTTGAGTTTGCTGGAGTAGCAATGGCAGGAAATGTAAACACTCCGTCTTGCTCGGTATCTTCTGCTGAAATAACGACACCCAGATCGGCTTCTACTGATAAAAAAGGAAGGGAATAAATGGTGTCGCTTTTGGTTGCTCCAACACGACTGATCAGGGTGTGAAATTGCACAAATTTGCTAGGCCTTGGCTTTGGTGACTAATACTGCAGATCAGAGAGCAACTTCTGTGATATCAGAAAGTGAGGGCGATGTACGACGTTATCAGCCCAAAAACACAGTCTGCTTAGTGACCGCAGACTGTTCGTGACAGGCTTCTAGTTGAGGTATTGAGCTGATAAGCATATGCTCTTCACTGGAGTACATTTAGAGGTTACCAGTTAGTTTCTGAACCAGAATTTTGAACATCTGCTGCAGTCGACAAAATACTATTCAACTGACTGCTGGATAATTATCGGAACACCAAAGGAAATAGACTATAAATCTTACAACCGCAGCTTTTCTCATCTGTATCGTACTCTAATGGAAATAAATCATCTTGCACACAGACCAACCAGTCACCGATTTCATACATGCTGCGCGAATAATCATGTACATACGGGACCTCTGACTAGAGTGGAAGAGTGCATCCAATCTAATCCATCGGGATAGAAGGTTAGCGATTGATGTTGATACGAGCTAGCTGAAAAAAACCATCTGCCACTGGACACATGCATCCATAACTGGTATCGCCTCCCCAATCTACTCCAGAGACGAGCATGCTTATCAGCGCAATGCCTCAAATAGGAGCCTGTGTCACGAACAGTCTACGGTCACGAAGCAGACTGTTTTTGGGGCTAATAACTTCAGACATCGCTGCGTCCGTCTTTTATACAGTCTATGCCAGTGGTTCTCAAACTTTTTACACTAAGTACCACCTGAGAAAATACTTGGCTCGCCAAGTACCACCTAATGAACAACATTAAAGTACAGTCGCGTAGTAGGCCAAAGTTTTCATGAAAAACATTTTGAAAGTTTTATTTAACAAGTTTATTTAATATTGTTGGCCACTGTAACAATCATACACAGATGGAACACTGTGTTTAAAATTGGAAAATAATAAACTGTACTTAAATAATAAATTAAAATGCACTGCATATGAAAATTAAATAAACATTGTAATAAAATAAATATAAAAAAATTCTTCAATGTTATTTGAAAATGTACTTAAAATTTAAATAAAACTGTGCTGTGCTGAAATGTTAAAACTTTACTGTACTACTTGACTTAAAAAAAAAAAAAAAAAAAAAAATTAAAACAGGCTATGCCTAACTACAGTTCTTGCTGTTTCTCAGCTTTAGTGACTCCTTTCTGAAACAGAGACACAGACAAACACAGAGACAGAACAATAAGATTTAAGAATAAAAAGTGTGGAAAAGCATTCAGAATAAGAGTTGCAATTAAACATCCACAGACATGATGACCACTTACATAAGCTTAATGTGATGGGTGTGCTTGCCTCTGTGAACACAGTCGAGGAATGTCTGGGTCAATGGAGGTCAGCTTCAGTCTCAGGTTGGGCTCAGCATCCACCCTGCTTCTGTACTTTGTTTTTATGACAACAAGTGCAGAGAAGCCTTTCTCAAAAGGTAGGTGGTTGCAAAAGGAAGGAGAGTGTGCACTGCTTTGTCAGAAAGCACAGGGTACTCACTGTACTGCTTTATCCAAAAGTCCAACAAAGTGTGCTCTTTGAAAGTGGCCTTCAGTGTTTCGTCACAAGACATCTCTATCAAACTCTCCTGCTCAACAGCTGTTAAGTCCCCTGAGGCCATGTGGGTAATGTCGATGGTGAAGGGATTTCTCATCCAGCTGCCCGCTCCATCTTTATGCATCCCTGGGAAATACTTGCAGAACTGTTGTCTGAGTGAGGCGAGGTGTGCAGCAATGTTCTCCCTCACTCCATCTTCAAGCATCAGGTCATTTTCTGACAAAAAGCTCTCCAAAGCAGGGAAAGCTGAGACATCACCTGCTCTGACATTGATTTCAAATAACTCCAATTTTTTTATCAGTGCATTGATTTTGTCCTGCACATCAAAAACATTACGGAGAGTCCCTGCAGTCCCAAGTTAAGTTCATTTAAACGTGAGAAAATGTCTGACAGGTAGGCCAACTGGCTGAGCCACACGGGTTCCTCAAAAAGGTCTGCAAAGGGGGAGGTTGTTCCTTGCAAGAACAGCTGCACCTCTCTGTGTAATTCAAACAGCCTCGAAAGCACCTTCCCCCTTGAGAGCCATCTTACTTCAGTATGAAGTAAAAGCTGGACATGCTCACTTCCCATCTCCTCACAGAGCATGTGAAATAACCGAGCATTCATCGGTCTGGCCTTGATGAAGTTTACCGTTTTTACAGCTGAATCCAGTACAGACTTGAGGTCGTCAGGCATACTCTTCACTGCCAGCGCCTCACAATGGATGCTGCAGTGAGTCCAGCGCATCTCGGGTGCCACCTCTCGGATGCGAGCCACGACCCCGCTATTACGGCCAGTCATTGCTCTTGCTCCATCCGTACACACACCCACACACTTTTTCCAGTCCAGTCCGTTCTCTTGCATGAAAGCATTCAGTACCTGGAATATATGGTCAGCTGTCGTTCTGGTCTCAAGTGGTTTACAAAACAAGAAATCCTCCGTAGCTGCACCGTCATGTTCATATCTCACATAAACCAATAATTGTGCTAAATCTGCAACGTCTGTCGTCTCATCAAGCTGTATGGCAAAATATCGACTTTTTTTAATGCGTTCAATCAGTGCGTTTTTAACATCGTTGGCCATGTCTGTTATTCTTCTTGATACGGTGTCGTTCGAAAGCGGCACGAAGTTTAACTTCTTGGCAGCTTCCTCTCCACACATGATCTTTGTCATCTCTTTGGCTAATGGTAAACACAGCTGTTCCCCAACTGTGTGAGGCTTACCGGCTCTGGCGATCCGGAGGCTGGCACGATATGATGCTTCATGTGCTTTGGCTGTGGGTGTACCATACGACTGAATCGTGGACTTTGACTGCTTCAGTCCTTCACGTTTTCGTAAAAAAAAACTCACTGGTTTGTCCTTAAGTGCCGGGTGTTTGGTTGTTAGATGCCGTTTGAGATGTGAGGGTTTCATCGATTCATTGCCCAGCAGGTCACCACACACCACACACTGCGGTCGGGGCTCTTCCTCTCTTCCGCTAAAAATAAATCCAAATTTAATGTAGTTCTCGTCATATCTCCTTACTGCTTTATGTCGTTTTTTTGCTAGCAGTAGCAGATGTTGTGGGGCTGGTACGGCATCACTGTTCGCGCTTTTGTGCTCGCTCACACAAGTCCTCCTCTTCGGTTCTTGTTATCTCCTGTTCCACGTCTGTCTTTGCTGATTTAAGCCACGACAATAGTTTTGTCGTACACTTCATTTTTCTTGTCCTTGTTATTACAGTAACTAAACCGTCTTCCCATCACAGCTCGGCTACAAACGGCGTCTGTATCGGCGGGAATATTACATATCGCCTAACGTTACCCAGAAACACTTGCGGATTTTTAAAATTATTAACTTAATTTATTGTCTTAATTTCCTTTCATTTTTTGTCATCGGTTGATACAGTTTTTTCATACATTCTCATATATTAAATAGTGTTTTAAATGTATTTTAGTATATAATTAAGTGATTATTTTGCGTACCACTAGAGGGAGCCCGCGTACCACTAGTGGTACGCGTACCACAGTTTGAGAAAGGCTGGTCTATGCTGATGACACACCGGGTTGCGAGGGCGTGCACAGCATATGCATTGGAGCTATTAAATATTAATATTAAATTCTGAACCCCCTTCTCACTGATAAAACCCCCCAAAATATATTGGCGCCCCTTTTAAAAGGGACATTCTAAAACGCTTAACGTGAAAAAGCTGAACGTGGCTTAATGCTCTAAAACAGCGACCAATAATCACCAAATTCCTCTCGAACATTTCTTCTGAAGCACCTTCTCCAATAAAAAAAATTAAAACCCAAGAGTAAGGAATATGGTAGTTCGATCAAGTTCAGCGTTTTCCCCTCTATTTACATAGTTATGAGGGAAAAAGCTTAACATAGTTTAATATAACCTAAACAACGACCAATAATCGCCAAATTCCTCGCCGACATTTCTTGTCCGGAGCACTTTCTCCAATTAATAATTAAAACCGAAGTCCTAACCCACATGGAAAGAATCTATAGGTTTTAATATGGGGCCACATATAGGTTTCGCATATACGCGACATGCTTGAAATTGGCCGTTCTTTGGCATCTCCAATCCCATCCGAATCTAGGATATCCAGCTAGAGAACTATGTACAAGTACTTCGGCGTTTTCGCGCATGCGACCCCCTATTGCCAACTCATAAGAGTGAACGCAGCTCACAGCTCTCCTACAAAACCCGCACCCACTTACCATTATTTGTTATAACTTTCCTCGTTAAAATTTCGCACACTCAGACCAAAGGCAAAGAATACACTGACGTCTGCACACTTAACATCTTCCTTATAAGCGACCGTCTAGCCAACAGGACGCGCCTACGGGAACTCTAATCTACCTTCCCAGCAGACCCTTCCCAATTTGCATCCCTGTAGCGCATTGGCCAATTGCGCGCTACTTCTGAAAAGAGCGGCCGACCACTGCTGGTTAATAAGAGGCGGGATTAAAACCTATATGTTTATATAGGTTCTTTCCGTGTGGGAATTTAAGAATCCTTGTTATTTCATCCCTGTAGGAAAAAGTCTGGGACCTTTAGTTGCTATACAAGCATCTCAGATAAAAGACAAGTGTCTGTTCATTAAAACTGTGAACAGAAATGTAGACTTTGTCTTCAAATTCATTAACCACAGTGAAATGCTCAAATAGATGTGGGGATGAAAATGACTTTTGAAAGGCATGATTACTTGAATGTATGTTCTTCTATGTACTTTTATTTTGTTATTTTTGTTTTATTTTGATACATTTAGACTAAGGACCTCTGAGCCATATTCATCTAGAAACTGCATTACAGACAAGATAGAAAACATTGCATTTGGTGGATATAACAGTGTAGTGTATTACCTTTCAGTGGATGTGTATGAGCTGTAATGATGTGAATCCAATTTTATCTAATGTGGTGAATCTGGTAGTGACTTCAACTTGAAAAAATGCTTTATTGATGAAATAAACATAATCAAACCATTTTGCTTTTATACATTTTCTTCCCTTCCACAATACACAACTCAATCTTCACAAAATGGAAATAAGTATGGTCAAGAAAGAATTGATGACCTTGTTATTGTTAATGTTTCAGGAAAAAAAATGTAACAAATAGTATTAGATATTTGTGTTGATATCATAGCTTTTAGTCTCCTCTCTCTTGCCATAGTTAAAGGTGCCATCCAAGGCGGCTTGACTTACGTTTTTTTTTTTCGAATTGCACAACTGATAAGCACCCACCCCCTCCGTCCAATCAGGAATCACCCAAACCACGCCCCCACCACTCCGTTCGTGCGCGTGCTTCATTCCACCACAAACAGCTGACAGGTGCAGCCGAAGACAACCTTACAACATAGACAGCATCAGCAGCGGTGTGCCGTGAGAGCTTCCTAGGTGTGCAGCGAGAAAACTCACTGTATTTTTCCTGATAGCCTAATAATATAAAACGGCTGAACTTATGGGATATAAAAATAACGATTCATGTCATAATCAATTAATTCAATTCAGTTTATTAAAATGCCTATTTAAAATTCCTTCTCGATATTTCCGCATCATGTATTCTACTGTACAATTCCTTCTCGTGATTGGCCAATCACACATCGTCTAACGCGAAAAATTGAACATTCCCCGGTAAAACTCAGCGAAAACAGCAGTGTAGGCTAGTGGAAAGGAAACAACGAAAATGGATAAATTCCTGACCAAAACCTCGAAAAGGCCGACCGACTAAGACCCCGAACCACCTCACTCTTGCTGCGCTGGCCAGAAAATGAAAATCAAAGCGGTGAGCAGACTTTACAGTGAGGAATATCTGACTTATGGGTTTACATTCACCGGAGATCCCGCTACCCCAATACCACAGTGCCTTGCTTGCGGCGAAAAGCTGGCGAACGAAGCTATGGTGCCAAATAAATTGAAAAGACACCTTTCAACCAAACGCCCTTCTCTTGCAAAAAAAAAAAAAAAAAGACCGTGAATATTTAATACGGTTGAGAAGCCAGACGAACAAACAAGCTAGTATCATGATGAAAACCGCTGCAGTGTCAGAAAAAGCATTAGAAGTTAGCTATCTGGTCGCAGAACTCGTAGCAAAATCAAAGACGTCTCACACAATTGCCGAATCTCTTATCCTGCCAGCATGCAAAGCTATTGTCGGTACCATGTTGGGTCAAAATGCTGCCAATGAGATATCGAAGGTTCCTCTCTCAAACAATACTATTGGCAGACGAATAGGAGAAATGTCGGCAGATATAGAGGACGTTGTAATGGAGAAAATAAAAGGGAGTGGGAAATTTGCGCTGCAGGTGGATGAAACAACCGATGTCAGTGGACATGCACAATTACTGGCCAATGTCAGATACAGTGCCTGACAAAAGTCTTGTCGCATAAGGACATAGTGACTAAAAATAGCATATAACTTTATTTCTAACCAATCAATTGTTACAATAAATGGTCCATTTTAATGTCAAGGGCTTTCACATAAATAATTTGGTGCAAAATGAAACCGTCAAAAAGTGTTCTGATGTTCACAGCTTGGCTAAGCCCATAACATCTGTTTTTCATGGGACAAAAGTCTTGTCGTCTCTTCAGATGATGCAACAAATCGCAGATTAGAATTTAACCTATGACAAATACTGTAATTAACACATTCCCAGATGTGTATAGAAATAACCCCAGCACACCAGACTTTCATATGAGGTGCGACTAGACCTCTGACAACATACCAAAGATTCAACCACAGACCGAAGTGCTGATCATCAAGAGCCTGAAGACTGAGTCTGCTGCTGAGGTGGCAGACATCTTTAATGTATCCAAATGTCAAGTGGAGGGGATGAGAAAAAGATTTGAAGAGACTGGTGATGTTCATGGCAAGCGCAGGTCAGACAGACCCCAGTATGGCAACTGTTTGAAAGGACCGTTTGTTGCTTCAACTGTACAAGGCCAGCCCTTCTTCAACTACAGCGAAGCTACATGAGGAAATGTCACCAAAAATCCCGGTACCTACAAGAAGAGTTTGTCAAATTCTCTCTCAAAGTGGTTTTCATAGCCGAATTAGTACACAGAAGCCTGCATTAAACAGAAAACATAAAACCTGCACTGCATTTGCCAAGGCCCACAGCTCGCAGAAAGGATTGATACTGGAAAAGTGGCTGAAAGTTTATTTTTCTGGTGAATCATCCATTGAACGGCATCCCAGTCGCTGTACAAGACCTGTTGGAACCCTCATGGACCCAAGATTCTCCCAGAAAACAATCATGTTTGGTGGAGGAAAAATCATGGTTTGTTGTTACATCCAGTATGGGGGTGTGAGAAAGATCTGCAAAGTGGATGGCAACATCAACAGCCTGAAATATCAAGAAGTTCTTGCTGCCCTACTTATACTGCTGCTCCTTCTCATTCTTCTGCCTCCATGTCACAGTTCCTGAAAGCGAAGAAGGTGAAGGTACTCCAGGATTGGCCAACCCAGTCACCTGACATGAACAATTATTGAGCATTTCAGGGGTAAGATGAAGGAGGAGGCTTGGAAGATGAAACCATAGAATCTTGATGAACTCTGGGAGTCCTGCAAGACTGCGCTTTCTTTGCCATTCAGATGATTTCATCATCAAGTTATTTCAGTCATTGCCAAGGCGTATGGATGCAGTCCTCCAAGCTCATGGGAGTCATACGCAATATTAATTTTTTTTCCAAGGCACCATGACTTTATGTTCTGATATTATAGTGGCATATTTTTGTATTCAAAATAAAGTGTATGTATAATTTCCACATTTTTTTTCAATGCGACAAGACTTTTGTCCAAGCAAAATCTGACCGTTCTGTACAAATTAAATTATAAAACTCAATGAATGACACAAAACTCTATTTTGGTATATACTATTCAAAAAAAGTAGGGGATATTTTATTTTGAGATCAAAATTTTCACATATACAAAGGGATACGAAACCATGTTGTATAGTTCCTTACTGAGGAAGCATTTCCAAAGAAATTCATCACCCAAACACATCAATGACACTCTCACGATCTGCGGGATGCTATTGATGATCAAGGGGTTGTGCCACAAATTTGCATGACTCTGAATTGGAAGGTTAGAGCCACTGTAAAGGAAGATTTTGAAGAGAAAGCATCAGATTATCAGTGGTTGAAGTCGTTAATTAAACAGAGACCATGCGCCGTCTAACACAGGAGGAGAGGTTACGTACCCTTGGCATGCTACAGGTTGGCACAAGACAGGTCGTTGTGGCAAGGGCAATGAATGTTTCCCAGTCTGTCATCAGCAGATTATGGTCCAGACATCGTGCTACAGGGTCTGTTCAGGATAGACCACGATCCGGTCGACCAAGGGCAACAACTCAGGCTCAGGACAGATTCATCCGCACTATTGCCTTGAGAAATCGTATGGTAACAGCAAATCAGATAAGGTCTCAACTTCAAAGGGATACTGGCTTGGTAGTGAGTGGCCAGACCATCAGGAATCGTCTGCACAGATTTCACTTCCACGCCCGGCGTCCTCGTGTCATTCCCTGTTTGAGGATCGTCACATTAGGGCCAGACTCCAATGGTGTCGCCATCATCAACGCTGGGATAATCGCCGATGGAACAACGTAATGTTCTCAGATGAGTCGAGGTTCACTGTGGACTTCCTTGACAGATGCAGGAGGGTTTGGCGCCGACGTAATCTAACGTTTCCATGACGTTAACGTCATTAGACATGATCCGTATGGGGGTGGATCTGTAATGGTGTGGGGAGGCATCACTGCTGCCGCAGAACAGACTTGCATGTTGTTGCTGGACGTGTCACAGGGCAGTACTACGGAACAACATCTTGGCACCCCATGTTGTGCCGTTTGCACGTCGTTATGGCCGCCGTTTCATTTTCCAAGATGACAATGCCAGATGTCATAGGGCCAGGATCGTGACAGATTACCTCCAGCAGCAGAATATCACCACATTACCATGACCAGCACTCAGTCTGGACCTTTCCCCATCGAGCATGTCTGGGACATGCTTGGACAGCTGCTACGCCTAACGTCAACAACCTCCTGCCAATGTCCAAGAACTACTTGCTGCAGCATTGCAACAGGAATGGAATAACGTTCCCCAAAATGACCTGGGACGTCTCGTTAGGAGTATGCCACGCCCGGTCGAGCTTGTCTAGCCAACCGAGGGGGTTTTACCCGCTACTGACTCTGTTTCACAATGGTGGTAAATTTGCTGTGTGACCCTGTGTTTGTGTAAACCCTTATTCTGGAGAATCTGTCCTTTACTGACTGTACACAGGGTTTGAATAAATTGACAAATGTTTCCTTAATGTTTTTATGTCATTTGTTTCCTTCCTGACCTCATGATCTGCATTTCATGGTACTTGTAAATCCAATATCCCCTACTTTTTTTGAATAGTATATTTCGCACGATCAAGAGGGCTTTGCCTTTCATATAAGCCATTTTTGATTCCAGTTGATCAACTACAAGTCAGGTTATTATTTGTTGTTCCTACAACTTGGATAAGTGACAAGACTTTTGTCCGGCACTGTATGTCGATGGGGAGACAATTAAAGAAAATTACTTTTTTTATTGAATTTTGCCGGAGAAAACCACAGGTGAGGAAGCGTTTCGAGTGACATCTGAGTATCTGGAGAAGTGGGGGCTGAACTGGAAAGACTGCGTAGAGTCATTTATTTTATGATTGCATAAAAGCCTGAAACCTGGTTGGAAAGCTCGAGTGGTTGTCTCGTCACTCGGTTGTGCTGCGGAGTAGGTCGCGCGAGCGGAACGCTATTATATCATAGCGGTGTGCTGTGAGATTTTTTCATAGTTAACAGTGTGCCGCAAGAGAAAAAAGTTTGGGAAACACTGCTCTAGGCATACAACAAGCAAACATTAGCTACCCATTAGTAGGCTGCAACTACCGTTACTTGGCTAACACTAAAAGTAGCTTAGACCTTACTACTCAATGTGTATAGACTACACTTTCTGTCAATGTACAGTATTCACACAGAAAGAAAGACAAGAAGCTAGCTCAACAGGTCTTAGAGAAACTCCGCTACCAGTGCGTTGATTTTGAAACCTTTCCGTTTTTTCAGATCTCTCCAGCGGTTGAATGCTTCTGTGCCAATGGATATTCGAGTTGCATTCGCAATTTTTACATACTGTTGTCTTTCTTGCATACTTTCTATGAGGCCTTTTGTTTTCTTAGCTGGTGGTTGCCCGCTGGGTGCAGTTAGAGGTCGGACACCTGATTGCTCGTTCGGCTGCGCCATGACTCCGTCCGAATCCCGAGCTTGCTAGCTATTGGTGGCTACGTAGCTACAGCCAAAGTGCGTGCACATTGAAATGCACGCGTAGAACAGCGTGCACGTTGATTTGGCAGTTTGACTGACAGACGGGCCATCCAATTAAAGTTGTCTGAGACTAATTGAATTGGTAGCCTAATTTTGGCCCCTGCTCCTTAAACAGATGACCAAATTTCATCATTGATATGTCAAATCATTTATGTTATCAATTACTGTCTAATACGTAACAGATATACTCAGATTTTTATAATTTTGCTCAAAGATGAGCCACCTGGGAGGGCACCTTTAATAATGAAAGCACCAGAGGTGCTGATGCCTCGGTGTGTATTGCTTAGCCACTACTGATGTACAATAGTTGTACAGTAACATAAAAGCAAGCTTGAATACATAAACAGTCAATAGAGTGCGGTCCTTGTGCCAAAATCATGTGGGTGTGGCTTAACATTATGTACACAAAACGTGTATACTGAAACATGAAGTGCTACAAAAAATCAAAATTCTGGCACATTTAAAATCAAGAGAACAGTGTTTGTCACTCGTTGGCATTGTTACTTTAGCTTGGATGCACACGCTGTCGCAGTTATGATGGTAACAGACAGACAAACAAACAAATACACAGACTGAGTACCGTATGCTCGCTGTGCGCATGCGCACACCGAGGCATAATGACTGGTTTACACATAACATGCCGTTGTCACATGTCAACTTGTATTTAGGATCAAATGTGATGCCAATTTCACGTGTTAACATGCAATTAATAAGTTATTGCGCGAAATTCTTGTTATTTATCTAAGGGACTTTGGACTAATATGCAGATATTACCTTGAGAATAAAAATATGAGCTAGGCATCATGTATAACAGTTGCAAAAGTGAGATATGAGCTATACAATAGGTATGACAAACAGAACCTGCCACTGGGTATATGAGCTATATAGGAGACATATACCTTGTATGTACATATAGGGCCTATATGTGGATATAAAGAAGCGATATAGGAGACCTATATGCCCTGTATATGCACATATATGTACCTGAATTTGGCCTAAATGCGGCATATATGCGCATATATGCTGTATATATGCGGCATATATGTGGCATATATGCGCATATGCGGCATATATGCTGTATATATGCAGCATATATGTGGCATATATGCGCATATGCAGTATATATGCGGCATATAGGTGGCATCTATGCGTATATATGTTCATATAGATTCTTTCCATGTGGGAAGAAAACAGACGTCTTATCGCATTCATCGTTTTCCCCTATATTGGGGCACATGCTGCGGGGCAAATTGCCACTTCCTAAGGGGAAAGCTTTACGTGGCTTAATGCTTGATTAAAATAAAGGTTAATAAATACTGAGGCACAATAAAAGAGAAATATCAATTCATATCACATTTTATTCAGAATTATTGGCATCTCTTGTGAATATGAGCAAAACTGGCCGTGGAAAATGTCTCGCGGTTTATCCTTTAGGTCTTCAATTCAAAATATTTTTAAAAAGGCAAAAACGCTTAATGTGATATAACGTATGTTTTCTTATAGGACTTCAGTTTTGTTTTTTTTTTTTGAAATAGGAGAAAGTGCTCTGAAAAGAAATGTCCGAGTGGAATTTGGAGATTATTGGTCTTTGTTTCGGAACATTAAGTCACGTTAAGCTTTTTCCTCATGTGTGCCAATGGAGGGGAAAACGCTTGATGCGATATAACGTCTGTTTTCTGAGGACTTCGGGTTTGATTTTTTAACTGGAGAAAGTGCTCCTGACAAGAAATGCATTATCCTGAAACGCTTTGAACTTTTATGTCAGAGGATTCCAGCAAATTTGACTGCAAAAATAATTAATGTATGAAGGAACAGTGAATATAAATCCCTTAAATGATGATACGTATTGTGAAGGAATTTTTGTTATTACTGTTATGGTTTTAAAACTCCTTGTTGTTGTGTTTAGTGCACTCTGATTTTATTACATCATTGTTTTACTGCTTAAACTATATATATATTCCGTGGGCCGAGGATTAACTGGGCCTATCTCCACTTTTCATGAAAATTGATGTTCTACCATAGAAATAATCTCAGTATTAACAGGTACTATATCCTGATGTAATTTTTTCAATGATGGATGGCAGCTGGGAGAAACTTCCAGAAAGTGCATGGTACTTTGTATGAATTTTCAGTCCACTTCAGTTTAAAAAGTTCTATGTCCACATTGTCCAATCAGGGAGCTGGATATAGGGTCACCTGATCAGAATGACAAGATCGCTGAGCAAAGGTTCAATCCACTCTACCATTTCAAAGAAAAATCCCTGTAATAGGGCTAGTTCTTGTTTACTAACATTGGCGTCATTTTCAGGCATGTGCATTGGTGTGGTTGGCAAGAACTAGTGTAAATCAATACAACAAAACAGGTGAAGTATCGCATCCTGCAATTGTGGAACTGATTCGGCAGTCTCTGAGTATGTGCAAAACCTTGACAGTACCGCGAAGGCAAGATATTTCTCTAAGCTTAAGAACAACAAAGGTCTGTGTAGGCTGCTGGATTCTTACGAGCTGAAAGATTTGGGTCTGGGTCAGCTAGATCATCACTTGATAACATAACATAACATAACATAACATGAATGGCGAGAACAGGCCGTTCAGCCCAACTAGGCTCACCAGTTTCTTTGTACCATCGTGAATATATCACTTCAGATACTCAATGACTCAATGGTATCTAGCTTTAAGTCAAGTCTGCTCTTGAAAACTCCCAAGGTCTCTGCCTCAACAATATGGTCAGGCAAGCTGTTCCACACTGAAATTACTCTTTGGGTGAAGAAATATTTCCGAATATCAGTGCTAAATTTACCTTTAGTCAGCTTCCATTTGTGACCCCGAGTTCTGCTAACAACACTTGGTTGAAGGAATCCTACATAATTCACTTTGTTAATCCCTTTAACATATTTAAAGACCTCAATCAAATCACCGCTTAGTCTCCTTTTCCTAAGACTAAAGAGATTAAGGATCTTCAGCCTTTTCTCATAGCTTTCATCTTTAATACCGGAATTAGCTTCGTGGCTCTTCTCTGAACTTTCTCTAAAGCCTCTATGTCTTTCTTAAAGTATGGTCCCCAGAACTGTACACAATACTCTAGATGTGGTCTGACGAATGTGTTGTACAAAAGAAGCATCACCTCCTTGGATTTGAACTCAATACTTTTGGCAATGTATCCCAGCATCCGATTGGCTTTTTAACAGCTACGGCACAATGGCTAGAGCCTGTGAGGGTTTGGTCAACAATCACTCCCAGATCTTTCTCTTGTGGAGCACATTCCAGTTTAAAACCTCCCATGAAGTAATCCCGTCTAATGTTTTAATTACCTACATGTACTACTTTACATTTCGCTACATTAAATTTCATTTGCCACATTTCTGCCCAATTCTGAATTCTATCCAAATCATCCTGAATCACTTTAGTGGACTCTAAACTATTTGCCAAGCCCCCAATTTAGTATCATCTGCAAATTTCACTAATCTGCTCTCAATATTCCTATCAAGGTCATTAATGTAGATGAGGAACAGCAGGGGTCCCAACACCGATCCCTGGGGGACGCCACTCCCCACCCTACCTAGCTCAGATGATATACCACTGACCACCACTCTTTGTGTTCTGTCCTGCAACCAGTTATGAATCCACTTCAGAATACCACCTGTAACTCCAATGGAGCTCATTTTAAAAATTAGTCTCTTATGCGGTACTGTGTCAAATGCTTTCTGAAAATCCAAATATATGATGTCATAAGCCCTGCTCTGGTCATAAGTCTTGGTGGCCTCTTCAAAAAATTCCAGAAGGTTTGTCAGGCATGACCTTCCTTTACTAAAAACCATGTTGGCTATCCCTCAAGATATTGTTACGTTCAAGAAATAAGTCCAGCTCATCTTTTATGATAGATTCCAATATTTTGCACGCAATGCAAGTTAAACTGACTGGCCTGTAATTACCTGGCTCAGTACGGTCCCCTTTTTTATATATTGGTATTATATTGCCCTGTTTCCAATCATTTGGTATTTCTCCAGTTTCTAAAGACCGTCTAAAGATGGCAGATAGCGGCTTAAAGATGATCTCACTAACTTCCCTGAGCACTCTAGGATATAAGCCATCAGGACCCGCCGCCTTATCTGCCTTTAGTTGATGCAACTTGTCTAATACGACGTTATCCCTAACCTCAATTCCGCTAAATAATCTTGAGCATTGGACAAGCCCTCTGGCCGAATAAAGACCCGCTCTAAGGTAAAATTCTCAACAAAGTAACCGTTTAAGGTGTCCGCAATATCCTTATTATCATATAGCAGCGATCCATTTTTACTCTTTATGCACTTAACCTGCTCTTTGACTTTCCTTTTTCTGCTACAGTACTGAAAGAAGCGCTTAGGGTTAGTTTTTGCCCCCTCTGCAATTTGTCTTTCATACAGTCTTCTAGCATTCCTCAGCTCTTTTTTGACCACAGCCCGCATTTTACAGAATTCGGCCTTAGTAATCTCATTGTTATCCTCTATGTACATCTTATAAAGATTCCTCTTTTCCCTCAAACTCCTACGAATAGCTGCTGTCATCCACTGAGGATTCTGCTTTTTCAGCTTACTTTTGGACACCTTTGGAATGAATTTACATTGTGAATCAAGTAAAACCCCCTTAAATCTTTCCCACATCTCATTTACAGACTCACAGTCCAGGAGTGTCTCCCATTTTGTTTCATTTTGATATTCCTACATCGAACAGAAATTCAACATTTGTTGATCATCGTTGATCAGTGAAAGTAATTCACAGTAGTACGTTTACCAGAACAATTTTAAAAGGGGGCGCCAATATATTTTGGGGGGTTTTGCGGTTTAGAATTTACCATTAGTGCGCATGAAATGCACACTATTGTTATTCTGGTCTTCTTCTTCTTCTTATTATTATTATTATTATTATTATTATTATTATTATTATTATGTGCCTGCAGCAATGCAGACACATATTATAATCCTGCATACTTCTTTATTATTATTATGTGCCTGCAGCGATGCAGACACATATTATAATCCTGCATACTTCTTTATTATGTGCCTGCAGCAATGCAGACACATATTATAATCCTGCATACTCCTTTATTATGTGCCTGCAGCAATGCAGACACATATTATAATCCTGCATACTCCTTTATTATTATGTGCCTGCAGCAATGCAGACACATATTATAATCCTGCATACTTCTTTATTATTATTATTATTATTCCACTTCTTCTTCTTCTTCTTCTTCTTCTTATTATTATTATTATTATTATTATTCTAACGCACTTAATGCGGCTTCAACCGTTTAACGTAGAAACTTCGTTCAAACTGCGTTGCGTAGGTCTTACTTAGGACACCTGTGCAATGTATTTCTCATCTTTGTAACTTTTATACTTTTTGAGTTATAAATAAAAAACTATTAATTTCCCCCCCCCATAGACTTAACATTGGGCTGATGACATCACAACTATTTAACTGTTCAGCCATTCAAACTGTGAGTTCTCATCAACTTTGACTCCTGCCAACTGTATTCTTTCCTTACTACCTTCCATCCTTACTTCTTTCCTTTCTTCCTTCCATCTTTCCTTCCTTCTTTCCTTCCCTCTTTCCTTCTTTCCTACCTTCCTTACTGCTTTCAATCCTTCCTTCCATCCTTCCTTCTTTCCTTCCTTCTTTCTTTACTTCTTTCCTTCCTTCCTTCTTTTCTTCTATCCTTCCTTCTTTTTTTCCTTCTTTCCTTTATCCTTCTTTTTCTTCTTTACTTCCTTCCATCCATCTTTCCTTCCTTCATTCCTTCCTTCTTTCCTTCCTTATTTCTTCCTTCTTGCCTTCCTTCCTTCATTCCATCTCCTTCCTTCTTTCCTTCCTTCATTCCTTTTTAATTTCCTTCCTTTTTCCTTCCTTCCTTCATTCCTTCTTTTTTGCCTTCCTTCTTTCCTTCCTTCCTACCTTCCTTTTCTTCCTTCCTTTCCTTCCTTTTTTGCTTGTTTCCTGACTTCCTTCTTTCTATCTTTCTCTCTCCTTTCCTTTCTTCCTTCCTTCCTTATTTTCTTCCCTCTTTGTGTCTTTCCTTCCTTCTTTTTCTCTTTCCTTCCCATTCTTTCCCTCTTTCATTTTCCTTGATAGCGAGCTATGCACACTTTGAGCTTAGCTACCAACATTTGCTAAGTAAGCTGAGTAATGTGGTTAGCATGGTTAGCATTGTTAGCATAGTTAGCATAAGTGCTAACAACATTAGCTAAGTTAGCTGGATAATGTGGTTAGCATGGTTAGCACTTTTAGCATAGTTAGCACACATGCTAATGATATTAGTTAAGTTAGCTGAGTAACGTGGTTAGCATGGTTAGCGCTGTTAGCATAGTTAGCATTGTTAGCATACATGCTAATAACATAAGCTAATCTAGCTGAGTAACGTGGTTAGCATAGTTAGCATTGTTAGCATACATGCTAATAACATTAGCTAAGTTAGCTGAGTAACGTGGTAAGCATGGTTAGCATTGTTAGCAGAATTAGCATACATGCTAATAAAAATTAGCTAAGTTAGCTCAGTAACGTGTTTAGCATGGTTAGCATAGTTAGCAGAGTTAGCATACATGCTAATAACATTAGCTAAGTTAGCTGATTAACATGGTTAGCATAATTAGCATTGTAAGCATACATGCTAATAACATTAGCTAAGTTAGCTGAGTAACGTGGTTAGCATGGTAAGCATAGTTAGCATAGTTTAGCATACTTGCTAATAACATTAGCTAAGTTGGCTGAGTAACGTGGTTAGCATGGTTAGCATTGTTAGCATAGTTAGCATACATGCTAATAACAATTAGCTAAGTTAGCTGAGTAACGTGTTAGCATGGTTAGCATTGTTATCATAGTTAGCATACATGCTATTAACATTAGCTAAGTTAGCTGAGTAACGTGGTTAGCATGGTTAGAATAATTAGCATACATGCTACTAAAATTAGCTAAGTTAGCTGAGTAACATGGTTAGCATGGTTGGCACTGTTAGAATAATTAGAATTGCTAGCATACCTGCTAATAACATTAGCTAAGTTAGCTGAGTAACGTACTTAGCATGATTAGCATTGTTAGCATAGTTAGCATAGTTAGTATACATGGTTATAACATTAGCTAATTTAGCTGAGTAACGTAGTTAGCATGGTTCGCATTGTTAACACAGTTAGCATAGTTAGCATAACTGCTAACAACATTATTCAGTTAAATAACATGGTAAGCACTACAGTTTGCATTTTCATGCACTCGTAATTCCCTAGAATTACATTCTCTAGTTATTATTAAGTGCCTGCAGCAATGCAGACCCATATTATAATCCTGCATACTTCTTTATTATTATTCCATATTTTTCCGTAATCGCACGGTTTGCTACTCCTCCCATAGATTTCGCCCGATCCCCACACATTACACATGAAAACGTGCGGCTCCCTTGTGAGGAGCGTGCTATGACTTTTCTAAGCGATCTGACTTACGGATTTCCCACAATTCCCGAAAAACATGGACTTCTGAAACCTTGTTATAATGGAAGTCAAAGAGAAAACTCACTCATTTTCACCCTCTCACTGTGAACTCAAATATTCACGTAGAAACTCTGTTCCAACTCCCAAACATTGACAAGCAACGCCTAGCAACCATTAGGAACAGCATAGCAACCGCCTAGCAACGACCTAGCAACCACCCAGAACACCATAGCAACCACCCAGAATGCCCTAGCAACCACCCAGAACACCATAGCAACCGCCTGGCAACGCCCTTGAAACCACCCAGAACACCATAGCAACCGCCTGGCAACGCCCTTGAAGCCACCCAGAATACCATAGCAACTGCCTAGCAACGCCCTAGCAACCACAAGGAACACCATAGCAACTGCCTAGCAATGCCCTAGCAACCACCCAGAACACCATAGCAACCGCCAAGCAACGCCCAAGCAACCACCCAGAACACCAAAGCAACCGCCTAGCAATGCCCTAGCAACCACCCAGAACACCATAGCAACCGCCTAGCAACGCCCTAGCAACCACCCAGAACACCATAGCAACTGCCTAGCAACGCCCTAGCAACCACCCAAAACACCATAGCAACTGCCTAGCAACGCCCTAGCAACCACCCAGAACACCATAGCAACCGCCTAGCAACGCCCTAGCAACCACCCAGAACACCATAGCAACTGCCTAGCAATGCCCTAGCAAACCACCCAGAACACCATAGGAGTGTGCTGGACTTGTGAGGAGTGTGCCATGACTTTTCTAAGCGATCTGACTTACGGATTTCCCACAATTCCCAAAAAACATGGACTTCTGAAACCTCGTTATAATGGAAGTCAATGAGAAAACTCACTCATCTTCACCCTCTCACCGTGAACTCATATATTCACGTAGAAACTCTGTTCCAACTCCCAAACATTGACAAGCAATGCCCAAGCAACCATTAGGAACAGCATAGCAACCGCCTAGCAACGACCTAGCAACCACCGAGAACACCATAGCAACCACCCAGCACGCCCTAGCTACCACCCAGAACACCATAGCAACCGCCTAGAAACACCCTAGAAACAACCCAGAGCACCATGGCAACCACCTAGCAAAGCCCTAGCAACCAACCAGAACACCATAGCAACTGCATAGCAATGCCCTAGCAACCACCCAGAACACCATAGCAACCGCCTAGCAACGCCATAGCAACCACCAAAAAAACCATAGCAAACGCCTAGCAACGCCCTAGCAACCACCCAGAACAGCATAGCAACCACCTAGCAATGACCTAGCAACCACCCAGAACACCATTGCAACCGCCTAGCAACGCCCTAGCAACCACCCAAAACACAATAGTAACCGCCTAGCAACGCCCTAGCAACCACCCAGAACACCATAGGAAGCGCCTTGCAACGCCCTAGCAACCACCCAGAACACTATAGCAACCGCCAAGCAACGCCCTTGCAACCACCCAGAACACCATAGCAACCGTCTAACAACGCCCTAGCAACCACGCAGAACAACATAGCAACCGCCTAGCAATGCCCTAACAACCACCCAGAACACCATAGCAACCGCCTAGCAACGCCCTAGCAACCACCCAGAACACCATAGCAACCGCCTAGCAACCGCCTAGCAAAGCCCAAGCAACCACCCAGAACACCATAGCAACTGCCTAGCAACGCCCTAGCAACCAACCAGAACATCATAGCAACCACCTAGCAACGCCCTAGCAACCACCGAGAAAACCATAGCAAAAGCCTAGCAACGCCTAGCAACCACCCAGAACACAATAGCAACTGCCTAGCAACGCCCTAGCAACCACCAAGAACACCATAGCAACTGCCTAGCAATGCCCTAGCAAACACCCAGAACACCATAGCAACCGCCTAGCAATGCCCTAGCAACCACCTCGAACTCCATAGCAACCGCCCAGCAACGCCCTATAGAGCACCCAGAACACCATATCAACGGCTTACCAGATCCCTGGCAAGCACCTCGAACACTGTACGCGTACAGCAGCAGGCACATTCAAAATTTCTACCGGAATTTTCTAGTTCTTCCATATTCTTCCGTAATGGCACGGTTCGCTACTCCTCCCACAGTTTTCACCCGATCCCCACACATTACACATGTAAATGTGCGGCTCCGTTGTGAGGAGTGTGCTATGACTTTTCTAAGCAATCCGACTTACGGATTTCCCACAATTCCCGAAAAACATGGACTTCTGAAACCTTGTTATCATGGAAGTCAATGAGAAAACTCACTCATCTTCACCCTCTCACCGTGAACTCTTATATTCACGTAGAAACTCTGTGCCAACTCCCAAAAATTGACAAGCAACACCCAAACAACCAATAGGAACAGCATAGCAACCGCCAAGCAACGACCTAGCAATCACCCAGAACACAATAGCAACCACCCAGAATGCCCTAGCAACCACCCAGAACACCATAGCAACCGCCTGTAACCACCCTAGAAAACACCCAGAGCACCATGGCAACTGCCTAGCAACACCCAAGCAACCACCCAGAACGCCCTAGCAACCACCCAGAACACCACAGCAACTGCCTAGCAACGCCCTAGCAACCACCCAGAACACCATAGCAACTGCCTAGCAATGCCCTAGCAACCACCCAGAACACCATAGCAACCGCCAAGCAACGCCATAGCAACCACCAAAAAAACCATAGCAAACGCCTAGCAACGCCCTAGCAACCACCCAGAACAGCATAGCAACCACCTAGCAATGACCTAGCAACCACCCAGAACACCATTGCAACCGCCTAGCAACGCCCTAGCAACCACCCAAAACACAATAGTAACCGCCTAGCAACGCCCTAGCAACCACCCAGAACACCATAGGAAGCGCCTTGCAACACCCTAGCAACCACCCAGAACACCATAGCAACCGCCAAGCAACGCCCTTGCAACCACCCAGAACACCATAGCAACCGTCTAACAACGCCCTAGCAACCACGCAGAACAACATAGCAACCGCCTAGCAATGCCCTAGCAACCACCCAGAACACCATAGCAATCGCCTAGCAACGCCCTAGCAACCACCCAGAACACCATAGCAACCGCCTAGCAACCGCCTAGCAAAGCCCAAGCAACCACCCAGAACACCATAGCAACTGCCTAGCAACGCCCTAGCAACCAACCAGAACACCATAGCAACCACCTAGCAACGCCCTAGCAACCACCCAGAAAACCATAGCAAACGCCTAGCAACGCCCTAGCAACCACCCAGAACACAATAGCAACTGCCTAGCAACGCCCTAGCAACCACCAAGAACACCATAGCAACTGCCTAGCAATGCCCTAGCAAACACCCAGAACACCATAGCAACCGCCTAGCAATGCCCTAGCAACCACCTCGAACTCCATAGCAACCGCCCAGCAACGCCCTATAGAGCACCCAGAACACCATATCAATGGCTTACCAGATCCCTGGCAAGCACCTCGAACACTGTACGCGTACAGCAGCAGGCACATTCAAAATTTCTACCGGAATTTTCTAGTTCTTCCATATTCTTCCGTAATAGCACGGTTCGCTACTCCTCCCACAGTTTTCACCCGATCCCCACACATTACACATGTAAATGTGCGGCTCCGTTGTGAGGAGTGTGCTATGACTTTTCTAAGCAATCCGACTTACGGATTTCCCACAATTCCCGAAAAACATGGACTTCTGAAACCTTGTTATCATGGAAGTCAATGAGAAAACTCACTCATCTTTACCCTCTCACCGTGAACTCTTATATTCACGTAGAAACTCTGTGCCAACTCCCAAAAATTGACAAGCAACACCCAAACAACCAATAGGAACAGCATAGCAACCGCCAAGCAACAGCCTAGCAATCACCCAGAACACAATAGCAACCACCCAGAATGCCCTAGCAACCACCCAGAACACCATAGCAACCGCCTGTAACCACCCTAGAAAACACCCAGAGCACCATGGCAACTGCCTAGCAACACCCAAGCAACCACCCAGAACGCCCTAGCAACCACCCAGAACACCACAGCAACTGCCTAGCAACGCCCTAGCAACCACCCAGAACACCATAGCAACTGCCTAGCAATGCCCTAGCAACCACCCTGAACACCATAGCAACCGCCAGGCAATGCCGTAGCAACCACCCAGAACACCATAGCAACTGCCTAGCACCACCCTGGCAACCACCCAGAACACCATAGCAACCGCCTAGCAACGCCCTAGCAACCACCCAGAACACAATAGCAACCGCCTAGCAATGCCCTAGCAACCACCAAGAACACCATAGCAACCGCCTAGCAATGCCCGAGCAACAACCCAGTAGAATAGCAACTGCTTAGCAACGCCCTAGCAACCACCCAGAACACTATAGCAACCACCTAGCAACGCCCTAGCAAGCACCCAGAACACCGTAGCAACTGCCTAGCAACACCCTAGCAACCACCCAGAACACCATAGCAACTGCCTAGCAACGCCCTAGCAACCACCCAGAACACAATAGCAACCGCCGAGCAATGTCCTAGAAACCACCTAGAACAAAATAGCAACCGCCTAGCAACGCCCTGGCAACCACCCAGAACACCATAGCAACTGCCTAGCAACGCCCTAGCAACCACCCAGAACACCATAGCAACCGCCTAGCAACGCCCTAGCAACCACCCAGAGCACCATAGCAACCGCCTAGCAACGCCCTAGCAACCACCCAGAGCACCATAGCAACCGCCTAGCAACGCCCTAGCAACCACCCAGAACACTATAGCAACCGTCTAGCAACGCCCTAGCAACCACCCAGAACACCATAGCAACCGCCTAGCAACACCCTAGCAACCACCCAGAACACCATAACAACTGCCTAGTAATGCCCTAGCAACCACCAGAACACCATAGCAACCGCCTAGCAACACCCTAGCAACCACCCAGAACACCATAGCAAACGCATAGCAACGCCCTAGCAACCACCCAGAACACCATAGCAACCGCAAAGCGAAGCCCAAGCAACCACCCAGAACACAATAGCAACTGCCTAGCAACACCCTAGCAACCACCCAGAACAACATAGCAACCGCGTAGCAATGCCCTAGCAACCACCCGGAACACCGCAAGCAACAGCCTAGCAACACCCTAGCAACCACCCAGAACAACATAGCAACCGCGTAGCAACGCCCTAGCAACCACCCGGAACACCGCAAGCAACCGCCTAGCAATGCCCTAGCAACCACCCAGAACACCATAGCAACCGCCTAGCAACACCCTAGCAACCACGCAGAACACCATAGCAACCGCCTAGCAACGCCCTAGCAACCACCCAGAACAACATAGCAACCGCCTTGCAACGCCCTAGCAACCACCCGGAACGCCGTAGCAACCGCCTAGCAACGCCCTAGCAACCACCCAGTACACAATAGCAACCGCCTAGCAACGCCCTAGCAACCAGCCAGAACACCATAGCAACTGCCTAGCAATGCCCTAGCAACCACCCAGAACACCATAGGAACCATCTAGCAATGCCCTAGCAACCACCTGGAACTCCATAGCAACTGCCCAGCAATGCCCTATAGAGCACCCAGAAAACCAATAAACGGCTTACCAGATCCCTGGCAAGCACCTCGAACACTGTACGTGTAGAGCAGCAGGTACATTCAAAATTTCTACTGGAATTTTCTAGTTATTATTATTATTATTATTATTCCATATTCTTCTGTAATCGCACGGTTCGCTACTCCTCCCACAGTTTTCACCCGATCCCCACACATTACACATGAAAACGTGTGGCTCCCTTGTGAGGAGTGTGCCGTGACTTTTCTAAGCGATCCGACTTACGGATTTCCCACAATTCCCAAAAAACATGGACTTCTGAAACCTCGTTATAATGGAAGTCAATGAGAAAGTCCTTCAAACTCACTCATCTTCACCCTCTCACCGTGAACTCATATATTCATGTAGAAACTCTGTTTCAACTCCCAAACATTGACAAGCAACGCCCAAGCAACCATTAGGAACAGCATAGCAACCACCTAGCAACGACCTAGCAACCACCCAGAACACCATAGCAACCACCCAGAACGCCCTAGCAACCACCCAGAACACCATAGCAACCGCCTAGAAATGCCCTAGCAACCACCCAGAACACCATGGCAACCAACTAGCAAAGCCCTAGCAACCACCCAGAACACCATAGCAACCGCCTAGCAACGCCCTAGCAACCACCCAGAACACCATAGCAACCGCCTAGCAACGCCTAGCAACCACCCAGAACACCATAGCAACCACCCAGCAACGCCCTAGCAACCACCCAGAACACCATAGCAACCGCCTAGCAAAGTCCTAGCAACCACCCAGAACACCATAGCAACTACTTAGCAACGTCCTAGCAACCACCCAGAACACCATAGCAACCACCTACCAAAGCCCTAGCAACCACCCAAAACACCATAGCAACCGCCTAGCAACGCCCTAGCAACCACCCAGAACACCACAGCAACGGCCAAGCAACACCCTAGCAACCACCCAGAACACCATGGCAACCACTAGCAACGCCCTAGCAACCACCCAGAACACCATAGCAACTGCCTAGCAATGCCCTAGCAACCACCTGGAACTCCATAGCAACCGCCCAGCAACGCCCTATAGAGCCCCAAGAACACCATATCAACTGCTTACCAGATCCCTGGCAAGCACCTCGAACACTGTACGTGTAGAGCAGCAGGCACATTCAAAATTTCTACCGGAATTTTTTAGTTATTATTATTATTATTATTATTATTATTATTCCATATTCTTCTGTAATCGCACGGTTCGCTACTCCTCCCACAGTTTTCACCCGATCCCCACACATTACACATGAAAACGTGCGGCTCCCTTGTGAGGAGTGTGCTATGACTTTTCTAAGCGATCCGACTTACGGATTTCCCACAATTCCCAAAAACATGGACTTCTGAAACCTTGTTATAATGGAAGTCAATGAGAAAACTCACTCATCTTCACCCTCTCACTGTGAACTCATATATTCACGTAGAAACTCTGTTCCAACTCCCAAACATTGACAAGCAACGCCCAGGCAACCATTAGGAACAGCATAGCAACCGCCTAGCAATGACCTAGCAACCACCCAGAACGCCCCAGCAACCACCCAGAACGCCCTAGCAACCACCAAGAACACCATAGCAACCGCCTAGAAACGCCCTAGAAACCACCCAGAGCTCCATGGCAACCACCTAGCAACGCCCTAGCAACCACCCAGAACACCATAGCAAACGCCTAGCAACCACCCAGAACACCATAGCAACCACCTAGCAACGACCTAGCAACCACCCAGAACACCATAGCAACCACCTAACAACGCCCTAGCAACCCCCCAGAACACCATAGCAACCGCCTAGCAACGCCCTGGCAACCACCCAGAACACCATAGCAACTGCCTAGCAACGCCCTAGCAACCACCCAGAACACCATAGCAACCGCCTAGCAACGCCCTAGCAACCACCCAGAGCACCATAGCAACCGCCTAGCAACGCCCTAGCAACCACCCAGAGCACCATAGCAACCGCCTAGCAACGCCCTAGCAACCACCCAGAACACTATAGCAACCGTCTAGCAACGCCCTAGCAACCACCCAGAACACCATAGCAACCGCCTAGCAACACCCTAGCAACCACCCAGAACACCATAACAACTGCCTAGTAATGCCCTAGCAACCACCAGAACACCATAGCAACCGCCTAGCAACACCCTAGCAACCACCCAGAACACCATAGCAAACGCATAGCAACGCCCTAGCAACCACCCAGAACACCATAGCAACCGCAAAGCGAAGCCCAAGCAACCACCCAGAACACAATAGCAACTGCCTAGCAACACCCTAGCAACCACCCAGAACAACATAGCAACCGCGTAGCAATGCCCTAGCAACCACCCGGAACACCGCAAGCAACAGCCTAGCAACACCCTAGCAACCACCCAGAACAACATAGCAACCGCGTAGCAACGCCCTAGCAACCACCCGGAACACCGCAAGCAACCGCCTAGCAATGCCCTAGCAACCACCCAGAACACCATAGCAACCGCCTAGCAACACCCTAGCAACCACGCAGAACACCATAGCAACCGCCTAGCAACGCCCTAGCAACCACCCAGAACAACATAGCAACCGCCTTGCAACGCCCTAGCAACCACCCGGAACGCCGTAGCAACCGCCTAGCAACGCCCTAGCAACCACCCAGTACACAATAGCAACCGCCTAGCAACGCCCTAGCAACCAGCCAGAACACCATAGCAACTGCCTAGCAATGCCCTAGCAACCACCCAGAACACCATAGGAACCATCTAGCAATGCCCTAGCAACCACCTGGAACTCCATAGCAACTGCCCAGCAATGCCCTATAGAGCACCCAGAAAACCAATAAACGGCTTACCAGATCCCTGGCAAGCACCTCGAACACTGTACGTGTAGAGCAGCAGGTACATTCAAAATTTCTACTGGAATTTTCTAGTTATTATTATTATTATTATTATTCCATATTCTTCTGTAATCGCACGGTTCGCTACTCCTCCCACAGTTTTCACCCGATCCCCACACATTACACATGAAAACGTGTGGCTCCCTTGTGAGGAGTGTGCCGTGACTTTTCTAAGCGATCCGACTTACGGATTTCCCACAATTCCCAAAAAACATGGACTTCTGAAACCTCGTTATAATGGAAGTCAATGAGAAAGTCCTTCAAACTCACTCATCTTCACCCTCTCACCGTGAACTCATATATTCATGTAGAAACTCTGTTTCAACTCCCAAACATTGACAAGCAACGCCCAAGCAACCATTAGGAACAGCATAGCAACCACCTAGCAACGACCTAGCAACCACCCAGAACACCATAGCAACCACCCAGAACGCCCTAGCAACCACCCAGAACACCATAGCAACCGCCTAGAAATGCCCTAGCAACCACCCAGAACACCATGGCAACCAACTAGCAAAGCCCTAGCAACCACCCAGAACACCATAGCAACCGCCTAGCAACGCCCTAGCAACTACCCAGAACACCATAGCAACCGCCTAGCAACGCCCTAGCAACCACCCAGAACACCATAGCAACCACCCAGCAACGCCCTAGCAACCACCCAGAACACCATAGCAACCGCCTAGCAAAGTCCTAGCAACCACCCAGAACACCATAGCAACTACTTAGCAACGCCCTAGCAACCACCCAGAACACCATAGCAACCACCTACCAAAGCCCTAGCAACCACCCAAAACACCATAGCAACCGCCTAGCAACGCCCTAGCAACCACCCAGAACACCACAGCAACGGCCAAGCAACACCCTAGCAACCACCCAGAACACCATGGCAACCACTAGCAACGCCCTAGCAACCACCCAGAACACCATAGCAACTGCCTAGCAATGCCCTAGCAACCACCTGGAACTCCATAGCAACCGCCCAGCAACGCCCTATAGAGCCCCAAGAACACCATATCAACTGCTTACCAGATCCCTGGCAAGCACCTCGAACACTATGCGTGTAGTAGAGCAGCAGGCACATTCAAAATTTCTACCGAATTTTTAGTTATTATTATTATTATTATTATTATTATTATTCCATATTCTTCTGTAATCGCACGGTTCGCTACTCCTCCCACAGTTTTCACCCGATCCCCACACATTACACATGAAAACGTGCGGCTCCCTTGTGAGGAGTGTGCTATGACTTTTCTAAGCGATCCGACTTACGGATTTCCCACAATTCCCAAAAACATGGACTTCTGAAACCTTGTTATAATGGAAGTCAATGAGAAAACTCACTCATCTTCACCCTCTCACTGTGAACTCATATATTCACGTAGAAACTCTGTTCCAACTCCCAAACATTGACAAGCAACGCCCAGGCAACCATTAGGAACAGCATAGCAACCGCCTAGCAATGACCTAGCAACCACCCAGAACGCCCCAGCAACCACCCAGAACGCCCTAGCAACCACCCAGAACACCATAGCAACCGCCTAGAAACGCCCTAGAAACCACCCAGAGCTCCATGGCAACCACCTAGCAACGCCCTAGCAACCACCCAGAACACCATAGCAAACGCCTAGCAACCACCCAGAACACCATAGCAACCACCTAGCAACGACCTAGCAACCACCCAGAACACCATAGCAACCACCTAACAACGCCCTAGCAACCCCCCAGAACACCATAGCAACCGCCTAGCAATGCCCTAGCAACCACCCAGAACACCATAGCAACCGCCTAGCAATGCCCTAGCAACCACCCAGAACACCTTAGCAACTGCCTAGCAACGCCCTAGCAACCACCCAGAACACCATAGCAACCGCCTAGCAACGCCGCAGCAACCACCCAGAACACCATAGCAACCGCCTAGCAATGCCCTAGCAACCACCTGGAACTCCATAGTAACCACCCAGCAATGCCCTATAGAGCACCCAGAACACCAAATCAATGGCTTACCAGATCCCTGGCAAGCACCTTGAACACTGTACTTGTAGAGCAGCAGGCACATTCAAAATTTCTACCAGAATTTTCTAGTTATTATTATTATTCTTCTTCTACTTCTAACACACTTAATGCGGCCTCAACCGTTTAACGTAGAAACTTCATTCAAACTGTGTTGCGTAGGTCTTACTTAGGACACCTCTGCAATGTATTTTTCATCTTTGTAACTTTTATACTTTTTAAACTATGAATAAAAAACTATAAATTTTTTTCTCCATAGACTTAACATTGGGCTAATGACATCACAGTAGGGCCATTAAGCAAATGGAATCTTGTGCCAGATGTTCTGACCACCTGCAGCAACTGCCAGTTTCTCAGGCTTTAACACTACAATCTGGCTCTCTTAAGACTACAGATCCTGTTCAACTGTTTCCTCTGCCTACAACTGT
This sequence comes from Gymnothorax javanicus, assembly GCA_029692085.1. NCBI lineage: Eukaryota > Metazoa > Chordata > Actinopteri > Anguilliformes > Muraenidae > Gymnothorax > Gymnothorax javanicus. The sequence goes on along the minus strand of CM056208.1, from coordinate 7,941,542 downwards.
TTCAAAGTCCTCACTACAAGAAATCACTCTTAAACAATTTAACTATTTAAACTATTGAAATATTTAACTGTTCAGCCATTCCAACTGCCCGTTGTCATCAACTATGACTCCAGCTGTTTCCTCTGTCCAAAACTGTTTCAACATAAAAGACCTCACAACAATAAATCACAATTAAATAATTTAACTATTTAAACTACTCAATCATTCAAATGTTCAGCCATTCCAACTTTCAGTTGTCATCAACTATGACTCCTGCCAACTGTTTTCTCTGTCCAAAACTGTTTCAAAAAAAAAGTCCTCGCTGCAATAATTCACTATTCAATAATTTAACTATTTAAACTACTTAACTATTGAACTGTTCAGCCATTCCAAATGTCAGTTTTCATCAACTTTGACTCTCGCCAACTGTTTCCTCTGTCCACAACTGTTTCAAAATAAAAGTCCTCACGACAAAAAATCACAATTAAATATTTTAACTATTTAAACTACTCAACTATTCAACAGTTCGGCCATTTCAACTGCCAGTTATCATCAACTATGACTCCCGCCAACTGTTTCCTCTGTCCACAACTGTTTCAAAATAAAAGTCCTCACGACCATAAATCACAATTAAATATTTTAACTATTTAAACTACTCAACTATTCAACAGTTCGGCCATTTCAACTGCCAGTTATCATCAACTATGACTCCCGCCAACTGTTTCCTCTGTCCACAACTGTTTCAAAATAAAAGTCCTCACTGAAATAATTCACTGTCAAATAAAATAACTTTTTAAACTACTCAACTATTTAACTGTTCATCCATTCCAACTGTCAGTTGTCATCAACTATGACTCCCACCAACTGTTTCCTCTGTCCACAACTGTTTCAAAATAAAAGTCCTCACTAGAATAAATCACAATTAAATAATTTAACTATTTAAACTACTCAACTTTTCAACCGTTCAGCCATTCCAGCAGCCCATTGTCATCAACTATGACTCCCGCCAACTGTTTCCTCTGTCCAAAACTGTTTCAAAATAAAAGCCCTCACTGAAATAATTCACTGTTAAATAATTTAACAATTTAAACAGCTCAACTATTTAACTGTCCAACCATTCCAACTGTCAGTTGTCATCAACTCTGACTCCCACCAACTGTTTCCTCTGTCCAAAACTGTTCGAACATAAAAGTCCTCACTACAATAAATCACTGTTAAATAATTTAACTATTTAATCTAATCTACTCAACTTTTCAACCGTTCAGCCATTCCAACTGCCCGTTGTCATCAACTATGACTCCCGTCAACTGTTTCCTCGGTACAAAACTGTTTCAAAATAAAAGTCCTCATTGAAATAATTCACTGTTAAATAATATAACTTTTTAAACTACTCAACTATTTAACTGTTAAGCCATTCCAACTGTCATCAACTATGACTCCCGCCAACTTGTTTCCTCTGCCCACATTCCACCTTAAGCAACTACAGTTTGCATTTTCATGCACTCGTAATTCCCTGGAATTACATTCTCTAGTTAATATTTAATATCGCGAGTGCATATACTGTGCATTCCCCAGCCAGCTGGTGTGTCATCAGTAACAAGGCTGCCGCCATGTGAAGATAAGCCAAAAAAGTACTGATCTTAGTCGATACTGAAGAAGGTTGAAAACAGAATTCTTTTCAATACTAATATCCGTACTGTCACTTACTCGGTACTGGAAAGCATTAGGAACCAATCTAATTACCCAACACAAAAAGGAAGATCATTCCCTTGCTATGACCGAATAATAAATTGCAAAAAACTTATCAAAATGTCATGTTAGAAATGATGGAAAATAACTTGCGACTTACGAGACGAAAAGTGGATAGTGCAAACGCGCGAGTGGGTCGACGGCACCCAGTTCTTTCGTCAAATTGAATTGATCCAAGCGGATTTTTTAGGTTCTTGTTCAGGAATACGAAGGAAACGTATTCCTGAGCCCTTAACGAAACAGTTTGTGCAGTTAATTATGCTGCAACTAACTGGCATTATTACAGAAAGTGGAAGACAACTGTACTTCGCCTATTAAATCAATTGTAATATTGAGGCTTTTTTGCCAACCACGCTAGTCAACAAACCCACGTGACCAGGTTCGTGACATCACGAGAACTATCGCTATATACCAAATAGAGGGTTGTAAGATGATGAAATCTGGGATATTTTAGTTACTACAGCACTTGAATGAAGCGTCTATGCCTTAAAACCCTTCATTTCCCTTCTAAAAATTTACTATAGTTAACTGTAGTTTACTACAGTAAAACTGATGTTAACTATAGTAAACTACACTTTACTACAGTAAACTATAGTTTGTTGCAAATATACTATAGTAATTGAATACCATTGCTATAGCTTACTATAGTAGAGTTTGACTTTTGTGGTTTACTTTAGCATCACTATAGTAAACTAGAGTTACTATTGCATATCTAGTAATTCTGCAAAAATACCATAGTTACTATAGAAAACTAAAGTATTTTTACTGTAGTATTTTGTAGTAATTTTTCATAAGGATTGTCTTATTCCAGAGGGCCATTGAAGAAAGTACTACTTGATTTTCAATCTTTTATGCATTGCAAGATGCATGTGTTTGCACATGAACTAGTACTATATGGACATACTATTCGTTGAAACCAAGCCTAAGGCCAGAGTTTGTTTACAATGTAGTGAGCATCATGTCTGCATTAAATGTACTCAGATGAACTTGTACTGGCTCTAGAGATAGCAGCAATTGACACTGAACACCCTCGAGACCCCATAGCTCATTTCAGTGTTAGGTTTGTTTCCTGTTTATTTTCAGACAGGACGCGGCTGCCCATATTCTGTGATTATAATGTCAGATACTCTGTTTTTCTTTCAAATTCTGTATTACCTTTTACCATGAACATGTCATGTGATCGGCATGTCAGCTAATCGGCATTCCTCTTGGAAGCAGAGTGTCCTGCACAGGTGTCTGATTACCTGGATAATTCGATTGCTGATCAGTTACACCCGTGGGAAGTCTATTTAAAGGTTGCCAACAGGGCTGCTCACCGCTTCAGAGTCATCTATACTCTCGGCCGGTAACAGTCAGTGGTGTAGTCCTTTAGTCTAGGATAACGCAAATCATTCGCAGGGTAGATTTCTGGACAGTGTTCTGACAGATATACTTCGGTTTTAGCGGACGTTTGGTTAAGTCCGTCTTCGCTTCAGTGCCGGGGTTCGGCAGTTTCTACACGCTTCTTGCGGAGCGTGCAGCATTAGTTTCGTTTCTTTCTTTTGTTCTAAACGCAGTAGTTCCTACGCTTCGGTTACGACTGGAGTTATTCTTATGTTATTTCGTGACCTAGCTAGGAGGATTTTCTTTTGCCATTCACAGTGGTTATTGTCGTGTATTGCATAGATAGGGGCTATTGGTCAGGTGGATTATAAGTTGCATGCGGGAGGGTTTTGGGGGAACACTGGGCAGATGGGCGGAAGAAAGAAATAAAGCATGGGTCTACCTGAATGCGGTGTCATCCATCATAATATAAGTGTGCATATAATGCGACAAAATGTATATGACATTGGCGACGAGGTCTAAGAACTTATAAGTAACTAAATAAAAGTTTGAGTGAGCTAGTAAGTTTGAAGTAGAAGATGGAAAAATCGGAGATTCAGCCTTTCGCATGCTACTCCGAGCCAGCTACCCTCGGACCAAGATGGACGCGTTGGCTAACTTCATTTGAACTGTATGCAGACGGAAAAGGATTCATCATTGACGATGATGCAACGGACAACACCAAACAGAGAAGGAGGGCTCTACTTCTCCATCTGGCAGGACCGGACGTCCAGGATATATTTTCAACGTTGCCGAACACAGGTGATGTGAAAGATTACGCAGGGGCGGTCAGGGCTCTGAACGCTTACTTTGTTCCCCAAGTCAACGCAGCATTCTCCCGCCAGTCATTTCACCAACTCTACCAAAAACAAGGTGAGACCGTGCAGCAGTTCGCAGCTCGGCTTAGACAGGCTGCTAAAGACGGTGATTTTAGAGGGGATAATGACAACCAGATTAGAGATGCTATTTTAAACAAGTGCACGTCGGAGTATATTCGTAGGAAGCTATTAGAGGAAGGGCAACTAACATTAGTGCGCGCACTGGAGCTAGCGGCACAGTGTGAGAGAGCAGAGGACCAAATGGCAGCTATGGCTCTGAATAAATCTGCAACAGACCACGTAACGGAGACGGAGATGGTTAATCGCGTTAATCAAAAAGAAGGGAGATATGTGAGAACGGGCGGGAGAGCAGATAAAGAGGAAAGGAAATGCTATCGGTGTGGCTATTCTGATCACATGGGGAGAGACCCGAAATGCCCTGCACGAGGGAAAACGTGCCACAAATGCAACGGAAAAGATCACTTTTCAAGAACATGTTGCTCCAAAGGTGCAAGGAAACTAAATGTAAACAATGTGGAAGAAGAGGAACAAAACCGTGACTTTGCATTTACAGTCAGTGAACACGAAATGTCGGACAGACTTATCTTCAAAATAGGGGGAGTTGACCTAGAAATGTTAATAGACTCAGGAGCCACTAGTAATATCATGGGGGAGAGTATTTGGGAAAAGGTGAAAAGTGAAAATATAAAATGTCACTCTTATGTGCCAGAGAAACAGAAACAACTGTATGCATATGCATCTAGCCAGGCATAAACAGTTAAGGGGGTATTTAAATGTGAGATTGGAATAGGAAACAGGAATAGTCAGGCTGAGTTCCTTGTAAAGGGAAACGGAATGCCACTCTTAGGGAGGAAGACCGCCATTGAACTAGGTGTCCTAAAGATAGGGGAGGATGTCTCAGTGGTGATGGACATCAAGGAGACACTTAAGCAACAGTACCCTGAAGTGTTTGGTAGGGTGGGGAAGTTAAACACTAAACAGATTAGTTTGTATGTTGACCCAGAAGTAAAGCCAGTAGCGCAGCCGCTGAGGAGAATACCTTATCACCTGTGAGAGGCTGTAGAAAAGAAAATAAAGGACTTGGTAGACATGGACATTATCGAGAAAGTCAATGGGCCCACACCGTGGGTTAACCCAATAGTAATACTACCAAAACCAGTTGGTGACATCAGAATGTGCTTAGGCATGAGGAGAGCCAACGAGGCTACTGTCCGTGAACGATACCCCATTCCCACGGTGGATGAAGTACTCCAGGACATGAACGGTTCTGTGATATTTAGTAAGCTAGACCTAAAATGGGGTTTTCACCAATTAGAATTAACGCCAGAGTCTAGAGAAATAACTACTTTCGCAGTGCATAATGGGTTGTACAGATATAAGAGACTAGTGTTTAGGGTATCATCAGCAAGTGAACAATACCAGCAGGAAATAGCAAACGACTTTCGCCCGGTATAGAGGAGTCCAAAACATATCAGATGACGTGATCGTGCATGCCCCAGATCAGAAAACACATAACGAACGCTTACACAATGTCATGAGGAGACTCTCTGAATGTGGACTAACACTGAACTCTGAAAAATGCTAATTCAACATGAACAAGCTGGTCTTCATGGGGATACTCCTGTCACAAAAAGTCATTGGACCAACAAAGGAGAGGGTGAGAGCGGTGCTGGAAGCCAAGGAGCCAGAGAACGCCACCGAGGTGAGGAGCTTCTTGGGGCTTGTGGGGTACAGCAGTCGTTTTATCCCACAGTTTGCTACACTATCAGAACCCCTACGACAGATGACAAAGAAAGATGTGCAGTTCAAGTTTGGGCCAGAACAGAAGCAGTCATTTCAAGTCCTCAAAAGAGAGCTGGCCAGAGCGGGCACGTTAGCTTACTTCGATAAGAATGCACCAACCAAGGTGATAGCAGACGCGAGCCCAGTAGGGTTAGGAGCTGTGCTAGTGCAGAAGCAACAAGGAGAGGAAGTACCTGTATGTTACATCAGCCGCAGCCTAACAGACTGTGAGCGCAAATATTCACAAACAGAGAGAGAAGCGCTAGCCCTAGTATGGGCATGTGAGAGACTACATGCATACCCTTATGGTTGGAAATTTGAGCTCATTACAGACCACAAGCCGCTCGACGTGATATATGGACCGCGGTCTAAACCATCTGCATGCATAGTGCTGGGTCCTCCGGCGACAGCCAGATGACTTCAAAGTGGTCCATGTCCCAGGAAAACAAAACATCGCAGATCCCTTGTCAAGGCTGATGGGGAAGGAAACTCAAAAGGAGGGACACACGCATGGGTCAGAGGAATATGTGAGGTTTGTAGCAGTAAACGCCACACCTGCAGCACTTACCACGCGTGAAGTAGAGGAAGTGTCGGCCACGGACCCAGAGCTCAAGGAGGTCAGACGATCTCTGCAAGATGGACACTTTTAGAAATGTAAACAATATGCCCCCATCGCTCACGAACTATGCACAGTAGGTTACCTAGTTCTCAGGGGCACACGCATAGTGCTGCCAAAAGCGCTACAAGCTTGAGCACTGGCACTGGCTCATGAAGGACATTTGGGGATAGTGGGAACCAAACAACACCTCCGCACCAAGGTTTGGTGGCATGGTAGGACAAGGCTGCGGAGAGACAGGTCAGGTTTTGTCATGGATGTCAGACAGTAGCAAGGCCGGACCCTCCAGAGCCACTAAAACCTACAACACTACCCGATGGCCCTTGGCAAGACATAGCAATAGACTTGTTAGGACCACTGCCCACCAATCACTCTATACTGGTAGTAGTTGATTACTATAGCCGTTATTATGAGAATGACATACTAACATCCACAACCACAGACAAGATCATTGACAGCCTGGAGAACATTTTTAGCAGGCATGGTCTACCGGTGACATGTAAAAGTGACAATGGGCCCCAATTTAAATCAGAAACATTCAGAAACTACTGTGCAGACAATGGCATCACACATGTGAGGACGACGCCGAAGTGGGCTCAAGCCAACGTGGAAGTGGAGCGTCAAAATGCTTCCATAATGAAAAGGATCAGGATCGCACAGGTGGAAGGCCTCGACTGGGAAAAAGAATTGAGGAGGTATGTGACTGTCTACCGGAGTGTTGAGCATACCACAAGAGGAAAGAGCCCTGCGGAACTGCTCTACAAGAGAAAAATGAGAGGAAGGCTCCCGGACGTGGGCGAGACCCGGGTCGCAGAGCTGGAGGTGCGAGACAGAGACGCGGAGCAGAAAGGAAAAACAAAACTGTACGCGGACGAAAGCAGGAGGGCAAAGGACTCAAACGTGAGCATAGGGGACGCGGTGCTCGTACATCAAGAAAAAAAGGACAAGTTCACAACACCTTTTAACCCCATACCACATACAATTGTGCTTAAGAAAGGAAATCAGGTGGTAGTAGAATCGCCTACGGGAGCACAGTATGCCAGGAACACAACACAGGTCAAGAAGTACAACCAAGGCAAACCAAACGAAACGTTGTCAGAAGACGGAGTGACACAAAAGGCTGAGGATGACAGGATGGACCTAGAGAAAGAGACAAAAATGAGTAATGTACCAGGCACACAGCCCTCAGTTCAAGACAACACTGGGGCAGAGGGGCAACCGAGTCGTCCTCAAAGACTCAAAAAGATACCGTGCAGACTGAAAGACTATGTCGGATGATTTAGGTCTGAGAGTGGAAGGTAAACGGTTGAATGTGACATTAAAAAAAAAAAAAAAAAACGTGAAATTCGTTTGTGAGAGTAATGCTGTTGGTATTGCTGATTTGAAAGTCATCTGTGAAAGTAATGCTGTTGGTATTGCTGATTTGAAAGTCATCCATTAAAGTAATGCTGTTGGTATTGCTGGTTTGAAATTCATCTGTGAAAATAATGCTGTTGGTGTTGCTGACTGAAATGGCCGCGGTGTCGCTGAGTAGTTGACAGTATACTGAGTTCAGTAGAATGTTCGTGGAGCATAAACGAAGAGTTCATGTCTAAGAAAAGGAGGGATGTCGTGTATTGCATAGATAGGTGCTATTGGTCAGGTGGATTATAAGTTGTATGCGGGAGGGTTTTGGGGGAACACTGGGCGGATGGGCGGAAGAAGGAAATAAAGCATGGGTCTACCTGAATGCGGTGTCATCCATAATAATATAAGTGTGCATATAATGCGACAAAACGTATATGACAGTTATTTCATTCCTGTCATCTTTACCAATTAGTCTCTTAGGAGATCCTTGTGGCTAGTTCGCTAGCTTGTTGACTGAACTTAGTGTGCGCTTGAGATTCTCTCGCTTCCACCACCTTTACAGAACATGTAATTTGTAGATTTGGGTGGAGTCACATTGTTTTGTTCTTTTTTTAAAAAACACAAGGCAAGACAAAACTTTGTGGCTAAACATTTCTGGAAATACAAGGAGCTATCTAGGAGATAGAACCATATACTTACAAAATTTATGACATTTTGAAAATTACAAAGGTCTATCTCCATTTACATTTTCCTAGATCCCCTATCTAAAATCATTCTACTAAAGGTATAACTGCATGATATTATACCTTTCAGTCCCAATAACTCCCCTGAATATAAACATCTGAAAAGTATACTTTGAGTGAGAAATTATGATCCAGCTAAATTCCACATCCCATTTTCTTTATTTAGTAAAAAGTGGATATAGGTCCAGTTAATTCTCAGCCCACGACTTGTTTAAAATGTAACTGCTTATTTTGTACTCAGCATTAGGTTCTAAGAAAACTGTCCATGGAAAGTACTGATAGGAGGGGTGCGTCCCATCTGGGTGTGAGTTATCGACTCATGTCTGGGAAATGTACCAACTTGGCAAGATAAGAGTTGTTTCTATCTGTACCAAGCACCGAAATTGAGCCCCTAAGCACAAGATACGACTCCTTCAAGCGCATCCCAATGGCAGATGTTTCCAAAGAATAACATGTTTGTGTAATGTTGTGACTGATTGCCTGAGGGAACGCCCGGCTAGAAGTGTATAAGAATTGTCTGTGAAAATTGTCCAGCACAGACTGACCTCTGACGGCTGTACACACAGCGTCCCTGTTCGCTCTCTCATTCTGCAGAATTATATTGCAATAAACTGTTGATAATGTTTCTTTTAACCTGCTCTCTCTTATACTATTCAAAAAAAGTAGGGGATATTGAACTTCAATGATTTGCCCCTAATTAATCGTGAAGACAAGACTCATATAAATGATGCTGAAGAATCAAGGAACCATTTGGAAGTTTATTCCACCAATTCGATACAATCAGTGAAACAGAGTCATTTGTTGCTATGGTCAAAACTGCATCAGGGGTCAATTTTAAAATTTACAAACAGATCAGAAGAAAGCCAATTAAAGCAGGAGTATCCATCTGATGGAAACATGGGGTCAAATTTGACTGTACAAACATCACGCAAAGAGAACCGTATCATTTTGATACCCATTCTTTCACTGCTTTTATACTGGCCAGGGAAAATAAAGCGCCAACGTTGACGTTGGCGTAACCAATGTCGTTGCATGCCCGGTGACATGTTTCCACAGAGAAAGATTTGGTGGACAGCTGTCCATATTGCTGTGATAAAATTATATTCACTTCACATTTTTTGTTTTTGCTGGAGGTATCAGAGATTAAAAAATATCCCCTACTTTTTTTGAATAGTATATTACGACTCAAAAAGAGAAAATTCTTCACACGTAGGCTATATTAAGTGAAAACCAATAGCAGAAATTCAAAGTTACTTCTGAATGATGAGCAAAAGGAATTCATAATACATCCCACATTAATTCATGTATTAAATCATCATGATTGCGTTTGGATGGTCTCTGACTGAGGAAGATCACAGTATGTCTCCTCCGACAGTTGATGGCCGTCGTTGGCTTTTCCTGTTTTCAGGCGTTACCATGAGGCCAGGGTGTGGGCCTTCTCTTTGTTATATTGACAAGATTACCATTTCAGAGCATGTGGCGGTTCCATGCTTGTTGATTGCCGGGGCTAACTAAATTATGAGTCTCCAGCTCTCCAGCAGAATGATTCACAATTCCTTACAACACGTTTCAATTTTTCAATAACCTATCGCCCAGGCTCTAAGAACGTGAAAGTTGACGCCCTCTCCCGAAGATACGACGCAGAAAAGGATCCAGATTCTGAAGAAACCATGCCGCCCTCCTGTGTTCTTGCCCCGATCAAGTGGCAGTTAGATTGGGAGATTGCGAGGGAGATGAAGAAGAATCCGCCCACTTCCCCTGTTCTATCGAGTAAGACATTTGTCCCCTCGTGTCTTTGTGAGAGAATAATTCTATGGGCACATACCTTTCTGTCAGCAGGACAACCCAGAGCCAAACGAACAACCATGATAATCAGCCGAAAATACTGGTGGCCCCACTCGGCCTCCGACATGGAGGCAGCTGTGCACTCCTGCGCAATTTGCATGATCTCCAAATCACCGTGCCAGCTGCCCGTGGATAAACTAAACCCACTTCCAGTCCCGCATCGACCCTGGTCACTTTTGGCAGTGGATTTTGTTACTGACCTATGTTCGAGCAGGTATTCCACAACTTTGGCCTTCCTGAGGACTTAGGGCTCTATCTTTCACACTGCCTACCCGTTGCCACTACCCGCTACCCCTGTATTACGCATTCAGCAGCTTCCATTATCCCTAAACGGTATCTTGCGGCCACACTACCCGCTATACATTATGCCAACTCCCTTATTTGTGCCTGGAGGTATGCCCGTGGGCGTGTTTATGCGCTTTCCCTACAATTTCTATCTTGACCACACACGTTAGGGAAAGCGTATAGCGGGTCCTCAAACCACCCGCTACCCATTTGGGCTTTTACAAGAGCGCGCCCAGGCGGCTTCAGTGCGCGTCCACTTGGACACGTGGACGTGCACATGCAGCTCCACTCCCCAAATTAACTCGCCTATAAAAACCCACCTTTCTTTAGCCTCAGTTGAACCCCTGAGAAAATGGCAGAAATAGTACTAAATCGTCGTGATCGCCAGTTAAATAATAGAAGACGTCCAGAACGCGTGTACCACCAGCGCACCAGCTACCTGGGCCTTTCAGGTAAGTCTATATTGTTTGTATTTTGTATCAATCATTTTTTCCGCTTTTATAATAATGAATACATATTATTTATAATAATTATATATGATATATATTATATATAATATTCTAAAATTACAATAATACAATACAAGTATTATTTCCCACAGAACGAGAATACGTGACAAAACTGCGCCTCTCCCGTCAGGCAGTGACGGAATTATGTCACCTGGTTGCAGATGATGTAGACACCGCTGCCAGCTGTCTGTATGCCTTGCCCGTTGCTGTTAGGGTTACTGTGGCACTATTTTTCTATACTAGTGGGTCATTCCAACACCCACTCAGCTCAATTGGAGGCATTACCCAATCTGCCGTAAGCTCCGCTATAACTGCAGTCACTGCCAGCATAGTCCGACATGCCTGTAGGTACATCACTGGCATCCCTGTGACACCCGAGAGACACCGCAGGGTAAAGCGGGATTTTCTGGTAAGATATGGGTTCCCTAGGGTTCTGGGTGCCGTCGACTGCACACACATTTTGATTCGGGCTCCGGCTCTGAACAGTGGCGCCTATGTGAATCGTAAGGGAACCCATTCCTTCAACATCCAGGTGATTTGCGATGCATGGGGTTACATCTTGAATGTATACACAAATCATCCTGGAGGTAGCCACGACGCTTTTATAATGGAACAGTCGGTCATTCCTGCAGTCTTCCAGAGGGACCCCCTCTGGATGGGTGGATGTTGGGTGACAGTGGCTATCCATTAAAGACGTGGTGCATGGTGCCATACATTAAGCCAACAAGTGTGCGTGAGTTCGCTTTCAATAGAAAACACGCGCACGAGTTGTCATTGAGCGAACATTTGGCGTGCTCAAAATGCGGTTCTGCTGCTTGGACAGGTCAGGTGGGGTCTTACAGTATGGTCCTCTGAAAGTAGCATCTTTCTTTGTGGCATGTTGTGTGCTGCACAACATTGCCCTCGCCATGGAATGATGCTGGAGTTTGAGGATAGATGATTACCGGACTATAGAAGGCGGCAAGCTGAAGGGCAGGTGCCGACTCCAAATGCTGATATAGTGCCAGCAGTAGCAGAGGCAATGAGGGACCAGCTGGCAGTGGAGCTGCGACACCGCTAGTCATGTCATCTGCTGCCTGCCTGGTAAGTAATTTGTGCAATCAGTGGGCTACTAATAATGTAATAATACATGTAATTCATCTAGCATTTTATTAAATACTCAAAGTCGCTTTATAAAGAAAAAAGTGTAAATGGTTGCAGTCAATGTAGGCATTTTTTTGGCTGTGGGTATTTTCTAAAATGGGATTTTGATCCTCCCCTGTCTGGATTTGACCTCATGCACAAGCACGGAGAAACGTGGCGACCTTCCCCTCTCCATCACGGGTTTCGGTTTGAGGATTTGGGATAGAGCAGCCTGCTCTTAAAGGCAATGGCACCTGGCACACTGATTGGTTTAACTGGCGTAACGCCCAAACCACGTCTATGCATAATATAACGGGTAGTGCAGGTGTTTTAGGGATAAAGGCAGGTGTGCAAGATAGCAACTTTTGCAGGGCAATGCCTCTTACGCAATGCTAAATCCCCAAATAACGGGTTTAGGGACTCTGGCGTAAGATAGGGCCCTTTGTCTCCGACCATGGGCCACATTTCACCTCCTGTGTATGAAGCGCTTTCTTCAAGAAACTGGGGGCCACAGTGAGTCTCTCCTTGGGGTACCACCCTCAGACGAACGGGAAAGCGGAGAAAGCCATCCAGGATTTGGGGAGGTTCCTCCAGGCCTACTGCCTACCAGCGCCAGAGGGATTAGTCACAGTGCCTGCCCTGGGCTAAATATGCCCAGAATTCTCTGAAGAGCGTGTCCACTGGACGCCCCTTCCAGTGTGAGCTCGGACGGCGACCTCCCCAATGCCTGTGGGACCAGAGCCAGACAGCGGTCCCGGCCGTGGACACCTGGGTATCTGAGAAGGAGAAGGTCCGGGAAAATACCAAAGTCCAGATCAGGACAGCGCTTCACCATCAGAAAATTCAGAAGACGCTGGGATTCCCCCCAGTGCCAGCCAGGGAAGAAGGTCTGGCTCTCCACCAGAGACCTGTGCCTCCGCCTGCCCTGCAATATGCTCTCCCCACGGTTCATTGAGCCTTTCCATGTCCTCCGGAGGGTCAATAAGTCAGCATATTCCATTCAATTGCCATCAAACTACCACATAAATTACACGTTTCATGTCTCCTTCAGCAGGTTGGTGCGTGCTGGACCCCTGGCAGGGGCGAACCCCCTGAAAACCCTCCCCCTGTCCTGGAGGTGGATGGAGGCCTAGCCTACCGACTGCGTAGCCTGCGCCAATCCAGATGGTGAGCAGGCAAACTCCAGTACCTGGTACACTGAGAAGGCTATGGTCCGGAGGAAAGGAGCTGGATCAACCGTGACGACATCCTGGATCCCCAGCTCTTAAACGAGTTCCACCGGGCCTGTCTGGACCAGCCTGCCCCGCGCCCCAGAGGGTGCCCTCCCGAATGAAGATCCTGCATGCCAGAAGTCATGCTTCGGGGGGAGGGCACTGTCAGGCCTCGCCTTCTGCGGTCCAGCACACCGGCCAATTAAGACCTGGATTGCAGCCCCACTCATCATTCAGCCAGGATCATCTGTTTCTCATTATTGCTGAGTGGTAGCAGCGTGTATAAATGCCACAGCCAAGCATTTGTTCCTTGCAAAGTTGCGTAAGCCACAAGCCTGTGTGTCATGGTTTCGGCCCAGCCGGATGCCAACAGCAATCCGGCGGGCTCTAGGACCAAGGGCCAAAGGAAAAGCAGACTCAATATGCCAAGGCTGCGGGTGAAAGAAAGGGTTTAATAACAAAACATAAAAGACAAAACAAACAGGAATCGAGGTTCCAAATAATACAGACTAAAAGGGAGCGATGACTACTGAACATTGTCGCAGACCCGCTTTGGGAAGTGAATGCAGAGCACTTAGTCTCAGAATTACCCCATCTTAACTCTTTCAACCCCAGATATTCTAGCATCACTATACCCTTCAACCCCACAGCCCTCTGTAGAGGGCTGGTCATTATCTGGACATTGTATCTTACTGTTATCTCTGGAATCCCATTAAATGTAACCTGATATGTTCCAATCAATTAGTCAGATTGTTTGAATTTTCCCTACAGGAATTTGGGGTTGAAGGGAATATGTTGGTCAGCCCTCTGTAGAGGGCTGTGGGGTTGAAGGAGTTAAAAGGTCCCATATTATGCTGTATTTAGTAGTTTAAAATATGTCCAATGGGTCTTTAAAATAATGTTAAAGGGGACCTATTATGCTGATCCTTCTTCTAATACATATTAGTAATGTTATAATGTTGGTTGTCCATGCTCAACCTCTGAAAAGTTTCTAAACATAAGATACAGGGGTTTTGCCGTAATCCAAGAACGTGATTTCGTGAGCGTGATTTCCTCTCTGAACAGCTCCTCCCGAGATCTTCACGAGATCTGGGTAAAACCTGACGTCAGGTTGTGCCATCCAATTAGTACAGACCTAGCCAGAGCCAATCATGGCGCTGGACCTGCCCACACCGGAAACTATTCTAGCAGGCACTAACAACGGCAGATCATACTATGCCTCAGTAGCGTTGACACTTTTGGAAATACAAAAAAAGAACCGCAGATCATTTGAGCTGCAATTTTGTTAGTATCTCTCCCAAAGCTACTTGTCCGTTTACTTTTGGACGCGAAGAAAAACAAATATTTCTCTTGAAAAAAGACGATGCCACCAGAAATCAGTGGGTAGCTTTTTTTTGTTTGCTGGCAGCAAACAGCCACGGCCAAATGGAGCATTAGCTATTTGTGCTCAGCATTTCACCAAAGACAGCTTTGTCAATAAAGGGTAATTCGACACAGGATAAGCATTTCAGCTGCTTCTCAAACCTGAAGCAGTTGCATCGATCAAGCGCTCGGAGCCACAAGCTGTAAGTAACCATATAACAGCAAATAATGTAAGTGAAGCTAACGTGTTACGGGTGGCTAGCAGGACATGGCGATATAGTTAGCACTAACAACTGGCCTCAAAGGCAGGCTTGGTAAAATATCTGAAGATAAAGCCTGTATCGGTCGCGACTGTCCATGACTCACAGACACAGAAGCTGTAAGTTGCTTTTACTGCATAAGCCAACCTGACGTGATAGCCAGTTGATTGTGGCTGTAGCACAGCGGCTAACGTAGCCAAGTTACTGTTGCTAATGCTTGTGTCCTAAATATGCAAGATTGATATCAGGGGAAATTCTACAGAAGGTGTGTGAACATAAACCTCATTTGAAACTAACTTTTAATACTTGTTTGTAATTTGGATGCTTGGTACAACTGTTCACAGTAACAGAACTTGCTGTCTGTAAAACCTGTGTTGCAAGGGTTTGTCTCTGTGGTTATGACCGCTCGGTTACCAGCTACTGCATGTTAGTTTGCGTGTCGTGCAAATTAAAAATGCTCCTGGTTAACTTATATGCAGTAATTCTGATCGGTATGCTTGTGTTACTTCGGTAAGCATCAATGTGGCAGTTTCATCATAACGTTGCCGATTGTAGCCTCTACAGTTAGTGATCGCTTCACTTATCCATGACCGGGATCAGCAGGATACTTCACAAATGTCTGAGCAAGCTCTCTGGGGCTACCATGAAAGCAGTGCGAAACGCAGAAGCTCTACCGGATTACAAATGATTTCTCTGCACTACCGTGACATAATTTCATCCCCCTTTTAGAAATTCTTGTAGCTAATAAAAAGCCGAAAAAGGCGGAGATTAAATAGGTAATTCTTTCCTGTAGAAGTGATCGATTCGCTAGCTCCACATAAGCAACTTGTCCGCCCTAACGGAACGCACGGTTTGCAAAACCTGTATTATGTTCCTAACATAACCGAAGCTCTCTCTAGCTGTCGCAGACTATCCATAAAGCTGCTTTCACATCGGACACGAAAACGAATTTTTCGCGCGACAGATTACATTCAAAGTCAATGCAAAGACGCGAATACGGGCATGTCAAGCCGCTTTCACACGGACGCGAAAACGAATTTTTTTGCGCGACAGATTACATTCAAAGTCATGGCCACTTATCAGCTACTGCATGTTAGTTCCCCTGCTCTGCTAATTAAAAACGCTCCTGGTTAACTTACATGCAGCGATTCTGATCGGTATGCTTGTGTTACTTCGGTAAACATCAATGTGGCAGTTTCATCATAACGTTGCCTGATTGTAGCCACTACAGTTGAAGCTAACCGGAGAGGTGCTGTATGTGTCTGCCGAGTTGGGCTGCAGTTAGACCAGACGTAGGTTTTGCAAAGCTTGGGGTGAGTTTTTGGGTGCTTGTGAAACGATCGCTTTACTTATCCATGACCGGGGTCAGCCTGATACATCCCCAATGTCTGAGCAAGCTCTCTGATGCTACCGGTGAAAGCAATAGGGAAGCGCGCAGGTTATAACGTGTATGGTATCACAAACGATTTCTCTGCATTGCTGTCGATTGAATATTAAATCGGCGACTGAATATTAAATTATTTCCTGTAAAAGTGATCGATTCGCTAGCTCCACATAAGCAACGGTTCACGCAAACGGAACTTACGGTCTGTAAAATGCCTGTATAATGCTCATAACATAACCGGAGCTCTAGCTTGCTCTCGCGCACAATCCATAACGCGCCCATTCTGCGCGAGGAAACGCTTGGCATTCCAACACAGTAAGTAAACCATTACCACGGGCAATTTCCGAAAAGGCCGCTAAGCCTGGAGCTTTCGCCCCCTCCGTCATATACCAGCGCGGAAGCTGTTCGTTGCTCCACGCTAACAACACACCACAGCTATGCACACACGACCCAGCAGGTCCTAATACACACGAAGCAGTCCATAAGCTGTTGGTCCACTTTTAGCTGCTCCTCACTGTCCATGTTTCCCTCTAAACTCAGACCCACCGGATTTCTATGGTCTCCGGTCTACACTTGGGCATGTCGACCCGTTCTACAAATGTGTCTATATGGGGTGGATTCTAGCTTCCCCTGCATCCTAGCTAGGACTAGAAAAACCGCGGTACTCACCAACTGTTGCCGTAGCAAACTGTAGCCGATAGCAAATTTGAGCTTGCGCTGAGAGATATTCGCACTGCGTCCTCCACTTTCGCCGCTGCGTTTGTTAGAACAAGATCATGTCATTAGATCTATATTCAAGTATAACGTTAGCGGAATTTGCCCGCCGCTTCCTTATCAGATAGCAGACGTGTCTCAGGTTTCACTCTGGGGAGCCGGACACGGAAAACTGCGTTCTGCAGCCTCGTCCCGCCCAACTCCGCCCTCCACAGAGCTGGTCAGTCAGAGGAAAGTGGGCACACGGGGAGTGGGGGCCATAGCGGAACAGCCACCCCAGTGAGGCGTTTCAGGCAGAGACTACAATGTACTACAAATGCAGTTTTTTGAGGATGGCAGTATGAGCGAAATAAATACCCTTTTTTTACTTTGTGCGATCAGGAGTACTCTAGGGGAGTCAAAGACCAAAATATAAACCTGGAAAAATAGCAAAATAGGTCCCCTTTAAGAATTCAGTTACAAAAAAAAACCACACACATCCAGGCCTAATTGAGACCTCTCACCCCGTCTGTGCCGGCCTGAAACACGAGCTGTTTTGAGTGGTTGGGGAGGCTATGCTAATGAGGCACTGCTCTGATTGGCTGCCTGGCTGCTTCGATTCCGGGAGAGGGTGCAGAACCGAAAAACCAGGGAACCACGATGGCAGGTATTTGAAGACAGCTCCCCGCAGCATCTATATCTGAAAGACCGTACTTGTTTGATCCCGAATCCGACCCCGAATGGGAGGAGGAAGCAATTGAAGTATTGCAGCAAAGTTTACAGCAGGATGTCAATGAGTGGCAAGTTGAAATTTTAGCGTTTTGCTCGTACTATCTCGCCTTGCATGCATGTGATTATACCTGTACTGTTATATCGTCATGTAATATACCCACTTAGCTATCCGGAGGAAACTTTGCAAAAAGCTCCTGTCAACCATTCCCACCAAAACGAAACACAATTCTGACACTAAACTTCTAGATGAGTTTGTAGCAAAAACACACAAACGGTGTAAGTGTTGCTTATGTGGAGCAAGCGAATCGATAACTTCTACCGAAAAAATCTGTATCCGATCTCCACTTATTTTTCGGCTTTTTATTAGCCAGAACAATTTTCAAAGGTGGATGAAATTCCGCCACGGCAATGCAGAGAAATAGTTTTCCATACCAGACATTATAGTGCGTTTCGCGATTGGTTTCACCACGGTAGGATCAGAGAGCTAGCCCACACCACGGCAAAGTACCCGGCTGACCCCAGTCATGGATAAGTAAAATGATCGTTTCACAGCAGCAGTAAACAAAGCCAAACACGTACCCTAAGCTCCGCAAAGCCTACGTCTGGTCTAACTGCAGCCTTATCAGCCCAACTTTGCAGACACGCACAACACCTCTCCGGTTAGCTTCAACTGTAGAGGCTACGGTCAGGTAACGTTATGATGAAACTACCACCTTGATGCTAACCAAAGTAACACAAGCATACCAATCTGAATTACTGCATATAAGTTAACCAGGATCATTTTTAAGTGTCACGGAACGCGAGCAAACATGCGATAGTAACCGAGCGGTCATAATAACGACAGAGACAAATGTTACCCTGCAATACAGGTTTCACAGACAGTAAGTTCCGTTACCATGAACAATTGTACCAAGCATCCAAATTACAAACAAGTACAAAACCCAAAACCAGTGAAGTTGGCACGTTATGTAAATCGTAGATAAAAACAGAATACAATGATTTGCAAATCCTTTTCAACTTATATTCAATTGAATACACTGCAAAGACAAGATGTTTAATGTTCAAACTGAGAAACTTTATTTTTTTTTTGCAAATAATCATTAACTTAGAATTTAAAGGCAGCAACACATTGCAAAAAAGTTGGCACAGGGGCCTTTTTACCACTGTGTTACATCACCTTTCCTTTTAACGACACTCAGTAAACGTTTGGGGGAACTGAGGAGACCAATTTTGAAGCTTTTCAGGTGGAACTCTTTCCCATTCTTGCTTGATGTACAGCTTAAGTTGTTCAACAGTCCGGGTCTCCGTTGTCGATATTTACGCCTTCATAATGCGCCACACATTTTCAATGGGAGACAGGTCTGGACTACAGGCAGGCCAGTCTAGTACCGCACTCTTTTACTACGGAGCCATGCTGTTGTAACACGTGCAGAATGTGGCTTGGCATTGTCTTGCTGAAATAAGCAGGGGCGTCCATGAAAAAGACGTTGCTTGGATGGCAACATATGTTGCTCCAAAACCTGTATGTACCTTTCAGCATTAATGGTGCCTTCACATATGTGTAAGTTGCCCATGCCTTGGGCACTAATACACCCCCATACCATCACAGATGCTGGCTTTTGAACTTTGCGCCTATAACAGTCCGGATGGTTCTTTTCCTCTTTGGTCCGAGGAGGACACGACGCCCACAGTTTCCAAAAACAATTTGAAATGTGGACTCGCCAGACCACAGAACACTTTTCCACTTTGCATCAGTCCATCTTAGATGAGCTTGGGCCCAGCGAAGCCGGGCGGTTTTCTGGGTGCTGTTGATAAATGGCTTTCGCTTTGCATTGTAGAGTTTTTACTTGCACTTGCAGATGTAGCGACGAACTGTAGTTACTGACAGTGGTTTTCTGAAGTGTTCCTGAGCCCATGTGGTGATGTCCTTTACACACTGATGTCGGTTTTTGATGCAGTACCGCCTGAGGGATCGAAGGTCACGGGCATTCAATGTTGGTTTTCGCCTTGTCGCTACGTGCAGTGATTTCTCCAGATTCTCTGAAACTTTTGACGATATTACGGACCGTAGATGATGAAATCCCTAAATTTCTTGCAATAGCTCGTTGAGGAATGTTGTTTTTAAACTGTTCGACAATCAGCTCACGATTTGTTCACTAAGTGGTGACCCTCGCCCCATCCTTGTTTGTGAATGACTGAGCATTTCAGGAAGCTGCTTTTATACCCAATCATGGCACCCACCTGTTCCCAATTAGCCCGTTCACCTGTGGGATGTTCCAAATAAGTGTTTGATGAGCATTCCTCAACTCTCTCAGTCTTTTTTGCCACTTGTGCCAGCTTTTTTGAAACATGTTGCAGGCATCAAATTCCAAATGAGCTAATATTTGCAAAAAATTACAAAGTTTACCTGTTCGAACATTAAGTAACTTGTCTTTGCAGTGTATTCAATTGAATATAGGTTGAAAAGGATTTGCAAATCATTGTATTCTGTTTTTATTTACGATTTACACAACGTGCCAACTTCACTGGTTTTGGGTTTGTATAAAAAGTTAGCTTCATATGAGGTTTATGTTCACACACCTTCTGCTGAATGTCTCCTTGATATTATTTACTGTTGCATATTTAGGACGTAAACATTAGCAACAGTAACTTAGCTACGTTAGCCGCAGTGCTACAGCCACATTCAACTGGCTATCACGTTAGGTAGGCTTAGGCAGTAAAGCAACACAAAATGGTAAAACTTACTGCTTCCGCGTCTGTGAGTCACGGACAGTTGGTACCAATCCAGGCTTTATCTTCAGATATTTTACAAAGCCTGCATTTGAGGCCAACTGTTAGTGTTAACTATCGTTGGTGGTCCTGCTAGCCACCCATAACACGTTAGCTTCACTTACATTATTTGCTGTTATATCGTTACTTACAGCTTGTGGCTCCGAGCGCTTGATCGATGCAACTGCTTCAGGTTTGAGAAGCAGCTGAAACGCACATCCATTGTCGAATTATCCTCTATTGACAAAGCTGTCTTTGGTGAAATGCCGAGCACAAACACCTAACGTTCCCTTTGAGTGTGGCTGTTTGCCACCAGCAAACAAAAAAGCTACCCACGGATTTCTGGTGGCATCGTGTTTTGGAAGAGAAAATAGTAAGATGAAAAAAAATATAAGAACAGCTTTGGGAGACATACTGATAAATCTACACGTTAAATGATTTGGGCTCATTTGTGTCTGATAGAATAAATTCTGGGGTGGGCAGGTCCAGGGCCGTGATTGGCTCAGGCCAGGTCTGTCCTGATTGGACGCAACAACCTGACATCAGGTTTTGCCCAGATCTCCTGAAGATCTCGGGTGAACTGTTCAGAGAGGAAATCACTTCCAGGAAATCATGTTGTCGGATTACAGCAAAACCCCTGTATCTTTTGTTTGGAAACTTTGCAGAGGTTGAGTATGGACATCCAACCTTATAACATTACTTGTATGTATTAAAAGAAGGATCAGCATGATAGGGAACCTTCAATGGGCCGCAGGTGGAGCCCATTAAGGTGGCAGAGCAATAATGTGTAAGGGAAGGGGCTGCAAGGACCAACCCTTACAGTATCCCGCCCCAAGGCACGACCCCTGGAGTGACAGGACATCACTGCAGGCCTCCGAGGGACCGGACTGGACCGCACTGCATTCTTCCGAGGGACCGGACTGGACCACACTACATGCCTCCGAGGGACCGGGCTGGACTGCTGGCCACCGAGGAGCCGGACTGGACCACTAGCCTCCGAGGGACCAGACTGGACTGGACTGGACCGCTAGCCTCCCAGGAACCAGACTGGACTACTGGCCACCGAGGAACCGGACCGGACCACTAGCCTCCAAGGGACCAGACTGGACTACTGCCAACCGAGAAGCCGGACTGGACTGCTAGCCTCTGAGGGACCGGACAGGAATGGACTGGACTGCTGCTCTCCGACTGGACTACTGGCCACCGAGGAGCCGGACTGGACTGCTGCTCTCCGACTGGACTAATGGCCACCGAGGAGCCGGAGTGGACTGCTGCTCTCCGACTGGACTATTGGCCACCGAGAAGCCAGAGTGGACTGCTGTTCTCCAACTGGACTACTGGCCACCGAGGAGCCGGACTTGACTGCTGCTCTCTGACTGGACTACTGGCCACCGATAAACTGGACTGGACAACACTGCAGGCCTCCGCTGCAATGGTACTGGACAGCCTCCGCTGCACCGGCACTGGACGGCCTCCGCTGCAGAGATTTGGGAGCAGCACGCCGGAAAGCCCAAATAGGGCTCAGTCTGGCTGAGTCTAGGTGTCGGCTCTGCATTCTGTCATGGTTTCAGCCCAGTCGGATGCCAACGGCAATTCGGTGGGCTTTAGGACTAGGGGCCTAAGGCAAAGCAGACTCAATATGCCAAGGTTGCAGGTGAAAGAAAGGGTTTAATAACAAAACATAAAAGACAAAACAAACAGGAATCGAGGTTCCAAATACTACAGACTAAAAGGGAGTGGTGTCTGCTGAACACTGTTGCAGACCCGCTTTGGGGAGTGAATGCAGAGCACTAGGGCTGGCACCTGCAAGCTCAAGGGGAGGGGCTGCAAGGACCAACCCTTACACTGTGCTGTTGCTGCCTTTACAGTACTTGCATATATATATATATATTTATATATATATATATATATATATGGGCTAGGCTCACGAAATGTGCGCCACCCCCCCCCAAATGTGTCCACAGGCTAGCAAATCTTACATTTTGCTTAGATCATTCCAGAACCACCATGAATGGATAGAGCTCACCAAGAGAAACTTGGAACACCCCACTTTTGTCGGTCTGCGATAAATATTTCCGTCTTTTTTGCCCTTAAAGTTGGAAAAGTGGCCAAAAATGGCACTTTTTTGATGTCCATGTAAAAAGTGAAATAGTTCATTTTTTGTTTTTTTATATTTAAGTGTGTTCTATTTTTTTGTTTTTTTTTTTCTGTGCATAATAGACATGTGTAGGCTACGTCTGACAGTCGGCATACATCTCTATCGTCGAAAAAAAAAAAAAACTCCAACCTACAGGGATTGAGTTGGATTTTTGTGTCCCCAAAAAATGACCTTTTTAAGAAAAGTTTCTGACTTAGATGTATTTTTTAAAAACTGTAAAAGATATAGCCAAATGCAATTCAGGTATTGTTGTTGGCCTAAATCACAGTGGAAATCACTGTTTAGATCAATAATTGAATAAAGACTTAGCTACAGCGCACAAAGCATTTTGGCCGGTTTCTGACTTAGGGTTTCTACCTTAGATTTCTAAGTCAGAAACCCGGGCATCTCAGGCAGAAACTGGGCGTATTCGGCCAAATGTGGCCCCAGTCGTTACAGAGGTGGTCAGGGACATGATATTCCATGTTGCTTTGACATGTTAACATGTATTTTAGCCAATTTGATCGAAAATACAACCCCAATTCCAAAATAGTTGGGACAAAGTGTAAATTGTGAATAAAATCAAAACGCTTTCAACAGAACAGAGATAACATAGCAAATGTTGAAACTGATAAATTTTACAATTTTATCCACAAAATGAGCTCATGTTGTGCATAAAAATGTAAAATGTCTCAGTTTCAACTTTTAAAATGTCATCTATGTTCTATTGTAAATAACATATTGGCTCATGTGATCTAAAAGTCATTGCATTTTGATTTTATTCACAATTAACACTTCGTCCCAACTATTTCGGAATTGGGGTTGTATAACGATAGCGTCGGTCGGAGGCCCGACATCGGACTGATCGGCCCATGCTCTCAGTTAGAAACCGGGATCTCAGGAAGAAACTGACGCGGGGCGTGGGCGGCCGCTGTGGCCGCAATCGGTGGCCAATCAGTCATAAACTTGGTAAAGTAACACGCATGGGTGGTCGGGGACATGATATATTGTGTTTTCTAAAAGTGTCGACTTGTATTTTTGAAGATTTAATCGAAAAATATCTGTGGCGTCGGCCCATGCTCTCAGTCAGAAACCGGGATCTCAGGCAGAAACTGACCCAGGGCGTGGCGGCCGCTGTGGCCACAATCGGTGGCCAATCAGTCATAAACTTGTTCAAATAACATGCCTAGGTGGTCGGGGACACCAGACAACACCTACAACAAAATAACAATAACAAAAAGATAGAAACATGCAATCATCATGAAAAACTCCTGGGGCTCAGGCTAGGGGAACCTAGGACCCAAAAAAAAAAAAAAAAGAACTGTCAAGCAGCCTGTACACCAGCCTACAAGTGGCATCTTCCATTGGTAACTGATCAATTACCTACTTCAGACTCTTATTCTATCTATTAGTTAAGTATTATGGCAATAGCAAGTCAGTCGGGTTGAGTTTGGTACACTTTGACGGGTTTCTGACTTAGTCGCGGTTTGACTTAGATTCGGTTTCTGACCGATATACCGATATTTTGAGCTAATAGACTCCTGTTCTGGCTTGGTATTGCCCAGGCTACATACTTTTAAGCCATAAGGAGTGTTTCTAGGAGATATTTCAGTTTTGATATAGGTTTTTATAACATTTTTCAGGTATTTGCAGACCAGAATTTTTTTTTTTTCAGCAGCGACGGGATCCCGAGGGAAAAGAATCACTGTAGGGTTTCTAATTTCAGGTGATATACATCTGGACATCACTTATATTCAATTATAACACTGATTGGAGGCTTAAATAACTTTGTTATCACTAGTTATAGGCCTCTGGATGGATTATAGGCAAACAGTAGGTTTTTGTGTTTCTAACTTAGACGAGCAAGGGTATAGGGAAATGCGTATAACTCACCAAATATTCCACCAATGACCATGATATTTGGTATTCAGAGAGTAGACATATACCTTTATCACATATAATTACCACTGAGCGCATAGGGTTGCCTGAATTAATTTTACACATTGTGTTAGAGAGCAGTTTGCACTCGCGCAGCAATTTTGCAGCCGCATGCAAAACGCACCCCGACTTCAGGGCCATGGCAGGGTTGACAATCCCCACAGCATATTACCTATATACCATTTTTCCATCAGCTATACTATCCTTCTATACATATCAGGGCATATTGAGAAGATATACAGCGCCCTACATAATTATTGGCACCCCTGGTTAAGATGTGTTAAAAGCCTTAAAATAAATTCAATTTTTATTGCAGAAGCATACGCTCACACTGAAAATTGTAGAAAAATGTATCCTTCAACTCAAGTGAATTTTAAGGGAAAAAAAATCCCTGACTAAGAAATAATTATTTTTCATAAAATCACCTGTTCCACAATTATTGGCACCCCTAACAATTCCTAAGAAATAAATGTAATCGAAGTATTTCTGTCATTTCTACAGTAGTTTACAAAGTTGATCAGAGTATCTAGGAACATTTTATTAGTAATTCATCACTTCCTGTTTCCCTGGGGTATAAATATGACGTGACACAGAGGCCATTTCTCTTATCCACTCTTCAACATGGGAAAGACAAAGGAACACACCATTCAAGTAAGGCAGATGTGTGTCAACCTTCACAAGTCAGGCAATGGCTACAAGAAAATAGCCACTCGCCTGCACCTGCCCATATCTACTGTCAGAGGAATCATTAAGAAGTTTAAAACAACTGAAACAGTGGTAAACAAGCCTGGACGAGGACGCAAGGTTATTTTGCCACCACGCACAGTGAGGAGGATGGTAAGAGAAATAAAAAGTTCTCCAAAGCTCACTGTTAAAGAATTGCAACAAATGGTAGCATCTTGGGGTCACAAAGTCTCCAAAACAACCTTCAGGCGCTATCTACATGCCAACAAGCTGTTTGGGAGGCATGCACGGAAAAAACCTTTTCTCACTCACAATCATAAACGCAAACGTCTGGAGTTCGCTAAGCGGTACTGGGACTTCAACTGGGACCATGTGCCTTGGTCTCATCTGACCAAAGCACACGGTCCCAGTTGAAGTCCCAGATGTATCTTGGTCAGATGAGACCAAGATAGAGCTTTTTGGCAACAAACACTCTAAGTGGGTCTGGAGGAACACAAAAGATGAGTATGCAGAAAAGCACCTCATGCCCACTGTGAAGTATGGGGGAGGATCGGTGATGCTGTGGGCCTGTTTCTCTTCCAGAGGCCCTGGGAACCTTGTTAGGGTGCATGGCATCATGAACGCTTCGAAATACCAGGACATTTTAAATCAAAATCTGGTGGCCTCTGTCCGAAAGCTGAAGATGGGTCATCACTGGGTCTTTCAGCAAGATAATGACCCTAAACACGTGGCCAAATCTACACAGAAATGGTTCACCAGACACAGAATCAAGCTCCTCCCATGGCCATCTCAGTCCCCAGACCTCAACCCCATTGAAAACCTGTGGAGTGAGCTGAAGAGGAGAGTGCAGAGGAGAGGACCCAGGTCGCTGGATGATTTAGAGAGATTGTGCAAAGACGAATGGTCGAAGATCCCTCTTTCTGTATTCTCCCATCTTGTGAAACATAATAGGAGAAGATTAGGTGCTGTTCTGTTGGCAAAAGGGGGTTGTACAAAGTATTAACATCAGGGGTGCTAATAATTGTGGCATGCATGATTTGATGTAAAAGAATTATTTCTTAATGTGGGATTTTTTTCCCACTGAATAAATGCACTTGAATTAAAGGTTGGATTTTCCTCTTTTTTTCATTGTGGTCCTATATTATTTAGAAAAAAACTGAATTTATTAGAAGCTAAAGAACACATCTTAACCAGGGGTGCCAATAATTATGGAGGGAGCTGTAGCTATATCTATGCATGTATGAGGCTTTAGAAGATATGCATGTCTTGAAATTAAGGCAGAAACCCGGCCCAAAAAATGAGTTGAGGGACCCAACTTTGACCAGGTACCACGAAAAAATGAAAAACGTCCCGGTCGCACGGCTTTGGAATATGATCCCACAACACCTACAGATTAAAAAACCACTCACAGCTAAGCTCTATGGGTACTTTCATTATTTTTTAGTACCCGGGGGGTGGCGCACATTTCGTGAGCCTGGCCCATATATTTATATATTGTTATTAAGCAAAAACCTCCTAATATCGGTCTGTGTAGTTCCAGCACATTGTTTAAGGAACCTCGCTTCCTTTTGTTTTCCATTTCTGTTATATAGTGTTGTTATTAGTCAGTGCCCTGCCTGCAATACTTGTTGTTTCAGCTGATTCTCTTATATATCAATTGCTTTTTCAGCCCTTTTTTGCCTGTGTCCCAACTTTTTTGAGACCTGTTGCAGCCATAAAATTTGAAATGAGCTCATTTTGTTGATAAAATTGTAAAATTTCTCAGTTTCAACATGTGCTATGTTATCTCTGTTCTATTGTGAATAAAATACTGGCTGGTGTGATTTGAAAGTCATTGCATTTTGATTTTATTAACAATTTACACTTCGTCCCAACTATTTAAGAATTGGGGTTGTATATATCATAAAAGTGACAAAGATTTTTTTTTTTTTTTTTTTTTTTTTTTTTTAGAAATTCCTTGCCTGGCTTAGACAGTCAGAAATACACACCTTATTCATATTAGACTAGCTACGTGGAGACTAAGACTCTATAGTGGGAACACCACAGACCCACTCATGTTATTATGCATGGAAGAGATACACACACTACATTCATATCAGCTGTCCTCACATAATACACTTGAAGTTGGGCCAAGCTGAGAGCTGCAGTTCAGTTAGAGCTAGCAAACTGGACAAACTTTACAAGGTTTTGATGAGTGTTAAGTAAGCGTAATTGTAAAGGCTGGTTAATGTGGAGTTTCAGATGCCGTGGCAGGCGAAGGTGCACCAAGCACGGAGCCGGCACAGCTGAAAGTGATAGAGCGAGAATGGAAGGGAAAAGAGCTCGCGTTTCTGAATACACAAAAGACTTAAGTGCCAGAAACAAGGCGAGCAACAACAGAGGAAAAGAAATCTCAATAAACGAGAAAATAACAAGGCACCAAACAATTTTGCCATAAAATCCCTAAAGAAGCAGAGCTTCCCAGAAATAAAGATAATATTTATATAGTCTGACAAACCCTGACTACAGATTTCTCAAGCCGAAGCGAGTAACTTGAAAGCAGACACTCCAGCAAAGGAGGCGTGGCGACCTCCGGCTTATATAGACTCCGGAGAAGGACCGCCCAGGAATAATCAGCCAGCTGGGTGAAAAATCCGATGGGGAAAGAATACGATGCCGTCAGGGATGAGAGTAACAAAGAAAGCAAAAAGCACATACACAAACCATGACAGGACCCCCCCCTCTAAGGGATGGCCCCAGACGCTCCCAAAGAACCCCTAGCACGGAATTCAGAAATAAGAGCAGGGTCCAGGATATCCCAAGCAGGGACCCAACAACGCTCCTCGGGACCCGATCCTCCTAGTCCACCAAAAACTGGAATCCCTAACCCACACGCCTCGGCCTGCCACAATACGACGTACAGTGTACGCCGGGCCCCCCCTCAATCATCCGCAGCGGGGCGGGATTTGTCGGCAGGTGCCAGGACGCTGGTGCTAACCGGTTTAAGCCTGGACACGTGAAAGGCGGATGGATCCGCAGGATCTAGGGAGCTTAAGATGCACAGTGACAGGGTTAATCCTCCGCAATATCTTAAACGGGCCAATAAAGCGAGGGGCCAATTTCCGAGATTCCACTCTCAAGGGGAGATCCCGAGTAGAAAGCCAAACTCTCTGGCCCACTCGATAAGATGGGGCCAAACGGCACTTTCTGTCAGCTGCAGATTTCTGTCTACGCCCAGCCCGCAACAAGGAGGAACTGACCTTAGTCCAAACAGACCGGCAGCCTCGAATGAAGTGTTCAACAGAGGGAACTTTTGACTCCTTCTCAGACTCAGGAAACAGAGGAGGCTGATAACCCAACTGGGCCTCGAAAGGAGAAAGACCCGTAGAGGAGTTACACAATGAGTTATGGGAATATTCAGCCCATGCCAAAAAGCGACTCCAGGAAGCAGGATTATCGGCCGCTAAGCACCGAAGAGTATTCTCTAAGGACTGATTAGTACACTCAGTCTGCCCGTTAGTTTCAGGATGGAACCCTGACGACAGGCTCACCGTGGCCCCCAACTGTTTACAAAAAGCACGCCAGAATTTGGCCGCAAACTGAGGACCCCTGTCAGAAACCACATCTAGGGGGAGACCATGCAGCCGAAACACGTGATTAACCACTAGGAAGGCTGTCTCCCACTCCGAAGGCAGTTTAGGCAGCGCGATAAAATGAGCGGCCTTGGAAAAACGGTCGACCACAACCAAGATGACAGTATTGCCATCAGAGATGGGCAGGCCCGTGATAAAATCGAGGGCAATATGGCTCCAAGGGCGCTTGGGTACAGGCAACAGGCGCAACAGGCCAACGGGGGGGATATGGGACATCTTGTTCCTGGCACAAGTGCTGCATGCCGCCACGAATTCCCGAATGTCTTTCATCATACTGGGCCACCAAAATCGTCGGGCCAAGAACTGATTGGTTCGATGGGCCCCAGGGTGACCTGCCAGACGGGAAGAGTGTCCCCACTGGAGAACCTGAGGACGAACCGCAACGCTGACAAACAACCGGACGGTTCCCCACCAGGACCGGGATCGGT
The DNA here is from genome assembly GCA_029692085.1 of Gymnothorax javanicus. Classification (NCBI taxonomy): domain Eukaryota; kingdom Metazoa; phylum Chordata; class Actinopteri; order Anguilliformes; family Muraenidae; genus Gymnothorax; species Gymnothorax javanicus. The sequence goes on along the minus strand of CM056208.1, from coordinate 7,912,134 downwards.
ACTTAAGGCCTCCTGTACCATGGGTTCCACGGCCCACTGGACAGGCGCCAAAATCTGGTCAACCGGAATGACCGGCTCCGGCATAGGATCACGGTCAGAGCAATCATAAATCCGCGATAAGGCATCCGGCTTAATATTTTTTGAGCCAGGGTGGTAAGTTAACATGAAGTTAAAACGGTTAAAAAACAACGACCACCGCGCCTGCCGGGAATTACGTCACTTGGTCTGCTGAATATACTGGAGATTTTTATGATCAGTCCAGACTACAAACGGTTGTTCAGACCCTTCCAGCCAATGGCGCCACTCCTCTAACGCCAGTTTAACAGCTAACAACTCCCTGTCACCGATGCTGTAATTTCGCTCAGCCGCTGACAATGACCTGGAGAAGTAGGCGCATGGGTGTAGCTTATTGTCCCAAAGGGGGCACTGGGACAAGATAGCACCCACCCCAACCTCCGAGGCATCAACCTCCACCACAAATGGGAGGGAGGGGTTCGGCAAAACAAGAGTAGGTTCTGAGCTAAACAGTCTCTTTAGCTCTTGAAAGGCAGCCTCGGCTGCTGGCGACCAGGCGAAAGAAGGGGAGGTCTTTCTTTTAGTGAGGGCGATAATGGGAGCAGCTATCCTGCTAAAATTGCGGATAAACCTTCTGTAAAAATTGGCAAACCCCAGGAAACGTTGGACCTCTTTGACATTTTGGGAACCAAGAAATGAGACCGTCTTGGCTTGAAAGACGCATTTCTCAGCCTTGACAAAAAGCCTGGCTTTGACAAGGGCCTCCAGCACCTCTCTGATGTGTTGTGTGTGCTTGGAGAGAGTTGAAGAAAAAATTAAAATGTCGTCAAGGTAAACAAAAACAAATTTCTCCAACATCTCTCGGAGGACGTGATTAACGAGTGCCTGGAAAACAGAGGGGGCGTTAACCAATCCAAACGGCATAACCAAATATTCGTAATGCCCGTCATGCGTATTAAACGCCGTTTTCCACTCGTCTCCATCTCGTATCTGAACCAAGTTATACGCATTCCGCAGGTCCAGCTTAGTAAAAAACGACGCCTCCTGCAAGCGTTCGAATGCGGAATTCAAAGGAAGTGGGTATCTGTTTTTAATGGTAATATTATTCAGGCCCCTGTAATCAATACAAGGTCTCAGGCCACCATCCTTTTTTCCCACAAAAAAGAACCCCGCCCCGGCGGGGGACGTGGATGGTCGAATAAAACCATTAGCCAGGGCTTCCTGAATATATTCCCACATGGCCTTCCATTCAGGACCTGACAGTGAGAACAATGACCCCCTAGGGGGGGTGGTGCCAGGGTGGAGATTGATCTCGCAATCGTAAGGGCGATGAGGAGGTAAAGTAGAGGCCTGTTGTTTACTAATAACCTCCGCAAGGTCGGTATAAGCATTAGGTACGTTATGAGGCAAACAAAAATTCAAAGCAGCCCCTAAATTCTGAACCTGTTCGGACTCAGCCGCATCATGACAGTCTCTGGATTGGAGCCACATTCGGAATAACAATCATCCTCTGGCTGTCGCCAGTCAAATTGAGGGTCCCACTCCAACCCCTCCTCAGCCCCCTTCTCTAGGTTAGGAGGGCAGTGTGAGATAATCTCCCCTGAATCGCTCCAGGCGTCACTTTCTCTCATGGATTGACGTCCAGGCCAACACATAGAGCTATCCATACAGTGGGATCTACAATCAGATCTACACTGCGCAACAGGGTTATCCTTATTCCCCCAAAGGACGAGGCTTGTGTTTTCGTAACTAAGAATGTCCTAAAACAACTGGGAACACGTGGGAACTGATAAAAAAAAAACGGATCTCCTCAGAGTGTCCACCAAGGGAATTGAACATAGACAAAGGTTCAGAGATTTCGGATATAACTCCATCACCCAACGGGCGACCATCCAAAGTTTTAACAGAGCGTGACTGCAAAAGAGGGTGAACCGGAATGGAGTGTCTCTTAGCCCATTCCCAATCCATAAAACAGTCTACTGCCCCAGAGTCCAAAAACGCATTAATAAAAATTCTCTGTGTCCCCTTAGTCAATTCTACAGGAATTAAAGTACGATAGGGAAATTGATTCTGACCTTCTAGTGCTCCCCATACCACTAGGGGGACTTCCCGTTTCCCTGAAGCTCAGGACAGCGTGGACGGATATGCCCCGTCTTACCACAATTATGGCAGATTATGTCTGCGACCGGGCTTACGAGCCCTGCTATTAAATAAGCCATTAACCTGCATAGATTCGTCAGGAGTGGAAGTCTCTGTGGGCGGAGTTAGGACTGTGTGAACGCTACGGGGAATACTAACCCTGTTATCAACAGTACCCAATGCATAATGTTTCTCCTTCTTACGTTCACGGAGGCGATTATCAATTCGCACAGCCCTACGAACCAACGAATCTAGGGAAACACAAGGCTCCAATGCTGCCAAAGCGTCTTTAACATCCTCAGCCAGAGCATGAATAAAAACTGTCATTAAGGGCACTTCCGCCCAGCCAGTTTCAGTGGCTAACGAACGAAATGTGATAGAAAAGTTAGCGACACTCTCAGATCCTTGCTTAAGATTCATTAAACGCGTTTCCGCGTCTTGACCACGAACACCCTGATCAAAAACTGATTCCATAGCTCTAACGAGGGCTTCCACAGTATTCACGACCGGTGAATTAGATCGGATTAGTGGACCCACCCAAGTCAGTGCAGTATCAGTCAACAGGGATAAAATAAATGACACTAGAGACTCCTCATTAGCGAACCGTGAAGGTTGGGCTTTAAAGAAAATTTCGCATTGCGCAATAAAGTCCTTACATTTCCCTGCTTCACCCCCATATCTTGAAGGCATTTGCAGTTTCGGTTCTCGGTAGGAGTTCAAAGATTGTGCTTATGCGACGTTTTGTGTAATCTGAGCCGACAGGGCTCTCACACTCTCCGTGAGGGAGAGTAAAGCAGCCTCCATTCTTTGAGTGCTGCTTTCTTGTAAGCATAGTCTCTCTGCAAACTCTGTCTGTTGAGCATTAAGAGCCGAGAGACCCTTGCCATGGCCAGAAAGAATAGCTTGTTGGTTAGCTACCACTTTCTCAAACGCAGCCGCGGCTGACGATTCCATGTCTGGCTGGAGTGTTCTGTAAAGGCTAGTTTATGTGGAGTTTCAGATGCCGTGGCAGGCGAAGGTGCACCAAGCACGGAGCCGGCACAGCTGAAAGTGATAGAGCGAGAATGGAAGGGAAAAGAGCTCGCGTTTCTGAATACACAAAAGACTTAAGTGCCAGAAACAAGGCGAGCAACAACAGAGGAAAAGAAATCTCAATAAACGAGAAAATAACAAGGCACCAAACAATTGTGCCATAAAATCCCTGAAGAAGCAGAGCTTCCCAGAAATAAAGATAATATATACTATTCAAAAAAAGTAGGGGATATTTTATTTTTAGATCAAAATTTTCACATATACAAAGGGATACGAAACCATGTTGTATAGTTCCTTACTGAGGAAGCATTTCAAAGAAATTCATCACCCAAACACATCACTGACACTCTCACGATCTGCACGGGATGCTATTGATGATCAAGGGGGTTGTGCCACAAATTTGCATGACTCTGAATTGGAAGGTTAGAGCCACTGTAAAGGAAGATTTTGAAGAGAAAGCATCAGATTATCAGTGGTTGAAGTCGTTAATTAAACAGAGACCATGCTCCGTCTAACACAGGAGGAGAGGTTACGTGCCCTTGGCATGCTACAGGTTGGCACAAGACAGGTCGTAGTGGCAAGGGCAATGAATGTTTCCCAGTCTGTCATCAGCAGATTATGGTCCAGACATCGTGCTACAGGGTCTGTTCAGGATAGACCACTTATCCGGTCGACCAAGGGCAACAACTCAGGCTCAGGACAGATTCATCCGCACTATTGTCTTGAGAAATCGTATGGTAACAGCAAATCAGATAAGGTCTCAACTTCAAAGGGATACTGGCTTGGTAGTGAGTGGCCAGACCATCAGGAATCGTCTGCACAGATTTCACTTACACGCCCGGACGCCCTCGTGTCATTCCCTGTTTGAGGGATCGTCACATTAGGGCCAGACTCCAATGGTGTCGCCATCATCAACGCTTAGGATAATCGCCGATGGAACAACGTAATGTTCTCAGATGAGTCGAGGTTCACTGTGGACTTCCTTGACAGACGCAGGAGGGTTTGGCGCCGACGTAACGAACGTTTCCATGACGTTAACGTCATTAGACATGATCCGTATGAGGGTGGATCTGTAATGGTGTGGGGAGGCATCACTGCTGCCGGCAGAACAGACTTGCATGTTGTTGCTGGACGTGTCACAGGGCAGTACTACCGGACAACATCTTGGCACCCCATGTTGTGCCGTTTGCACGCCGTTATGGCCGCTGTTTCATTTTCCAAGATGACAATGCCAGATGTCATAGGGCCAGGATCGTTACAGATTACCTCCAGCAGCAGAATATCACCACATTACCATGGCCAGCACTCAGTCCGGACCTTTCCCCCATCGAAAGCATGTCTGGGACATGCTTGGACAGTGGCTACGCCTAACGCCAACAACCTCCTGCCAATGTCCAAGAACTTGCTGCAGCATTGCAACAGGAATGGAATAACGTTCCCCAAAATGACCTGGGGACGCCTCGTTAGGAGTATGCCACGCCCGAATTTGAGCTTGTCTTGCCAACCGAGGGGGTTTTACCCGCTACTGACTCTGTTTCACAATGGTGGTAAATTTGCTGTGTGACCCTGTGTTTGTGTCAACCCTTATTCTGGAGAATCTGTCCTTTACTGACTGTACACAGGGTTTCGAATAAATTGACAAATGTTTCCTTAATGTTTTTATGTCATTTGTTTCCTTCCTGACCTCATGATCTGCATTTCATGGTACTTGTAAATCCAATATCCCCTACTTTTTTTGAATAGTATATATATAGTCTGACAAACCCTGACTACAGATTTCTCAAGCCGAAGCGAGTAACTTGAAAGCAGACACTCCAGCAAAGGAGGCGTGGCGACCTCCGGATTATATAGACTCCGGGGAAGGACCGCCCAGGAATAATCAGCCAGCTGGGTGAAAAATCCGATGGGGAAAGAAAACGATGTCGTCAGGGACGAGAGTAACAAAGAAAGCAAAAAGCACATACACAAACCGTGACAGTAATGTTGACAAGCTGATGTTACATACAGAAGCTATTGAAAACTTTAGCTAGCTGGCTAAGTTGAAGCAGGAGAGCTTGCTTGCACTGCTCCATACTAAATTGACATTACAAAAGAGAGGAGTTCCGCAACTAAATGGGTATGTTGCAAAAATCCTATTTTCAACAGTTTTCTCCTTTACAGAACAATCAATCTAAAGGTTATTCCTATGCAAAGTGTCAAAGTAATTTATAATTGAACTAGGCTACATATTGGCACAAGTATATGAACTGCAAGCAAGTCTTTTACTCAATTCAATTACCATGTTTTGAGTTTTGATTCAATTTGCTTTGTTACAATTTAAAGTCATGTGATACAAGACAAAACACATAAATTCCATCAAATGTCTTAACTAAAGACTCGTAACTAAAGACCCTAAAGGGAGCTTTGTGCACATTGTACGCAGTGTATTGAAGTGAAGCTACGTGAGCAGTCAAACACGCACAGAGCCTTCTATAAAGGGCTCGGCACACACTATCCATTCTTAAGGCAGTGCTCATAGTACTATTACATGTACAGAATAAGCCTACTGTGCACAGTGAGCCTGGGTTAAATCAAGGAATTACTCCTTGGATTTAGTGAACAGTAAGTTGTGAGTAGATCTATATACCGTAGACTGCACAGTAACTGTGTATTTCCATTTATACTGTTTGCAAAACAAAAATCGCTTGGAAATAGCCATTTTAAAGATTCTAGGAAATCCGACCAATTCCAGGAAATCTTTTACTCAATTTCATGAAATGTTTTTGAGGTGCGGAAACACTGAAGGAGACTCAGCTGAGAGCAGTTGCAGTACAAGGGGTGTGGCCCAGCAGAGGGACTCTACAGCAGCAGCAGAGCAGACTGGCAGAAACACTGATCAACACACTGCTCTACAGATCAAAACACCTGTACTGACGAACCAACACAGAAACATGGCCAGTGGATTTCGTGGTAGGTTTGTCTTTTCAAAATGATTATGATAAAACTACAGTAATACTCGCATCTAACGGATTCAATTGGAGTAGCTCATTTTGTCCATTATAATCGAAATCATCTATATGCGTAAAACGGACAAAATCTGTTACACGTATAAAACAGATTATATCCTCTGTATGCGTATAACAGATCATATCCGTTATATACACGTATGATTTTACATGTGTGCTTAGTGAATTCAGACCGGAACAACTTCATTATGAAGTGCACATGCCTACTTGTCTTCATTTAGTCCGTCTTTGCCCTGACACAATGGTTAACGGGATGATATTGCGTGTTGCTCCCACTGGGATCAATGAAGAAGTCTAAAAACTAAAGTATGTAAATGAAACCGCGCCAGTTTCAGTTTCCGCGAATACACTGTTATAAACTTGCACCTTTTTTGCAAGTTAATTTAAATGTAATTTAACAATAAGTTTATAACAGAGTTCAGTGCATGTTCAGTGTAACCCACGGATAAATGCGCGCAGGACTCCACTTAGTTAAAATAACAATGAGACAATGCGTTGACTTAACTAGCAAATTCAGTCAGTTTATAACAGTGTAGGAAAGCCGAACTTCATTTCTTTGCTCTGTTGCAAATGGTGCAAACCAGCTTGTCCGGTATACACGAGTGCTTTTTAATGGAAATGCATCGTGACGGGACTGGACATTTTGTCCGATGTAAGCGGTGTAACTTTAGATCAGTCTTTATCAGGTGAAGTTATTGCTAATAAGGTGCTTTCTAAATGTGTCTTATATAGAAACACAAGAAAGTTTAACATGAAAACGAAGAAGTTACTAGTATCGGCTTTGATCATGTGTCATTTTGACTATGCCTGCTCCACGTGGTACAGTGGGCTTACTAAAAAGTTGAAAAATCGCTTGCAAACTGTGCAGAACAAAACTGTTAGATATTTGCTGAATGTACCACCTAGAACTCATATCGGTTTGAGTGAACGTAAATTGGTAGGTGTCCTCCCCGTAGAATATAGGGTTGAACAACTGAAGTTGAATCATATGGACAGTATTGTAAATGGTAGTGCACCAGATTATCTGAACTTCAATATAAACCGCGTGATAGATCAGCACAGCTATAATACGAGAAACAGTGAACTTTCATGTTTTGTCCCCAGGGTTGGTAGCGCAAGTTCCACCTCATTTTTTCTATACTGGTATTAGTGCGTGGAACAAATTACCTGGCTCAGTAAAACAATCTGCTTCCAAGAGTACATTCAAAAAACAAGTCAAGGCATATCTTTGGGACAAATTCTCTATAAATACCTCTAGTCAGTTTATATAATTATTATGGTTATCTGGTCATTAATATCTCATTTGTTGCTATCATTTTTTGTGTGTGTGTGTGTGCTCTAATCTCCATTATTACTGCTATTTAAATTCCTTTTTATCATATTTATTGAATTTTTGTTTCAACTTTGTCTTATCCTTTTGTATTATTATAATTATTAATCCTATTATTACTATTATTATCATAACTTATTATTTTCTGTTGCCACTCCGTCTTGTTTTTCTCTTGTATGAGGACCACATTGGAAACAAGTGTTGTTCCTAATACTTTAATGTGCTATCCTCGGTGATTTTTTTATACATTTGTATTGTCAAACATGTATAAATTTTTACCTCAATAAAATCAACCAATCAATCAAAATCCGTTATAAAAAATGGTCCGTATACTTTCAGACAGTTCGTTTATTTACTCTGAAACCAAAAACGAAAACTGTTATTTCGTTTTCAAACAGGAATGAAAAAAACGGAAAAACCATCGTTGTTTCGTTATTTAACCTTAAAAGTAGGCCTGGGACTTTAACGCGTTAATTTCAATTAATTAATTACAAAAAAAAATAAAAAAAAAAAAAAAAAAAAAAAAACGCATTTAATCGCACCTTTCCCAGTTCTCTAATTTCTGGCACACCGGTAACACTGATGCACACACTGATGCCCTGTAGGTGACGGTAATGCACCTAAAGTCTTAAAATGTTGAATGTAATGGCTATGATTGCACTTTGAGTTTGCACTAATCTGCGAATGTAGTAGACAGATGAAAAATGCACAGAAATATAGATGAAAAATAACATTTTTGTCGTTTAAGTTCACGTATATTTCTATCCATTGATTCAGTCATCAATCGGAATTTATTTGAATTGAAAAACTTTGCTTATTATGTCAAATATTGCTATTTGATAAAAATTCGATTAATCGAGATTAATTAATTACAAAGCCTCTAATTAATTAGATTAATTTTTTTAATCGGGTCCCACCACTACTTAAAAGACGAATGAAAAAACGGGAAAACCACGATTGTTTCGTTTTCCCGTTTTATACCGAAAAACGCAGAATAGGTTCGTTTTTCCTTTATCGTCGCCCTGCAAAAAATGTGCTATAGGAATCCTATAGGACAGTTCATTAGAATTCTATAGAACTTTAGTGCCTCAAGTCCTATAGAAAATCTCTGGAGGACTTTTTTTTTTCAGTTTGGCACTTTCAATCCCACCTGAAGTTGGAAGGCAAGCACAAACAAAGCAATCATTTTATATTACATTTCCCAGTAATCCTTTCCCAATTTGTATCCCTGTAGCAAAATGACCACTCATGTACTACTCTGACCGAGGCTCGATCACAGATACTTCTGCTTCGCAATGCGGTGCTTTAACTAAGTGAGCCATGATGTCTTCAAAGTCACTGTAAATCTGTATATAATCTGCAATCACATGCATGTGAATGGAAAGGAATAATTCGATTGAATTTTTTAAATTAAGGGAAAGTTCTAAAGGTCAAACTTTCAATGTAATTCTGTCTTCGTAAACAAAAGAGGAACACGAGTTTTCCATTATAGCATAATAAAGTGGTAATTACATTTATATTTTTGAATTGCTGCCGAGGAAATGGAAAGAGGTCTTCATATACCGTAACTGAAATACAGTCAATCAATGGTCTGATCAGAGAGTCAATGAGTAGGTATGTGCCTGGTACCCCATGTGCTTAAGCACACCTTAAAGTTAAAAGGGACACAATTTCCTTGCTACTTCAGTATCGTGGATATCACTGCATATTGCACACTTTCATACCATTAGTCTGGTTTCTCACTTCTAGAACTCAGTACACATAAGGTAAATTGACCCTTCGACAGAGCATTGCAAGCAATCATAAGATTTATTTTTATTTTTATTTAACCCTTTTTAAGATGTCTTTCCCATTAAGCTTTTGTTCTATTAGAAGGTCCTAAAGACCATCAAAGTCCTATAGAACAGGTTTTTCAACTAGGGTGTTCTATAGGAAGGTCTTATAGAACAGCAATAATCTTACAGGACTTTCTTTTCCATAGAGATGCTCTATAGGTTTCTAGCAAATTCCAGTAGAACACACAGAAAATCCTATAGAACATGCTGTTCTACTAAAATGTTCTATAGAGTTCCATTGATGTTCTATAGAGTTCTATAGAATTCCATAGAAGTCCTATAGCACATTTTTTGCAGGGCGTTGGAATCAAAAACGAAAACCACCAAAACCACTTTCATAAAAATGGTCCAATTTTGGTTTTTGTTCATTCATTTATTCATTTTTTTCTTTTGATTTCAACAGTGAAGAAGGGCAAATAGTTGAAACAGAAGTGAAAGTAAATATATCAAAATAAGAGCGATGAGAATAGAATGATCATTCTGCTAAGGCTACCATATGCAAGCACAGCATTTATACCGTGCAGGCTAATGATGGAGGTTAAATAGGCTACATAAATAAAATATGTATACATATTTTTGTTTTATTCTTTTTATTCACACATTAAATATTTTATATTCAAAAAGTGTGGGATATGTCATTTCGCTGCGTAGCATGCAGAAATAGTCTGTGTGGTCCTTCAAAACCAAATTAATCCTCAGACTAAATTAAGCACTGAAAAAATCGGCAACGTCTGAATTAGGTTGGAGAACATAGGTGCTTCATTTGCTTGCATGATAAATTGTTATTTTTCGCGACCATGTGTCCTCAGTTTCGCAGATTGAAATCTAGTGATTGTTTACTTTGGTTTAGTTCTTTACTCTTTTCGTGCAGTGGTTTCATGTATTTCAAGACGTGGAGATGGAATTTTTATTTTTCATGGTTTCGTAGGTTATGAGGATAAATAACTGCGCTCAACAATGCACAAATAAGACAAATTATTAGCTCGTTAAAGGGTCGCACTTGCGGTTGCAACAAAAACCAAAATATTTGGCGGGACCACAGTAACTAGTTTGGAAATCACTGGTCTAAAGTGACCAGCAGAGGTCCCCATATTCATCCAAATTATTGTTCACCGATTCACATAGAAGTCGACTACGTAATTACTTAATACTCTATGATGAGATCAAGCTTATCTTTACTTTTTATACTTTTATAGTAGCAGCTCCCTGCTTTTGGTTCCACGCTTGGAAGGGCAGGGATCTCTCAGAACAGAGCCATGTCGCCAAACCCAACGTATGCACGTATGCCTGCATGCTTTCAATAAATTTTCTCTTTTTGACAAAGTGGTCCTATTAGATTTGCCATTCATGCCATCTCATATTGTAGCCTTTCTACAACTTTCCGAGAAGCTGGACTAGGAAGACCTCATCAATGATTTTGCTACCATTAAAGTTCGACGCATGGTATGCATTTTTAATGATTTCAAATGCATGCCATGCATCAAACTTTCTCAATGCAGTAATATTTTCTTTCTTTCTTTCTTCCTTTCTTTATTTATTATTATTATTATACAACGAATTAGCACCAATTTACTAAATTATTCAATTACCAACATTACAACATAAAAGCGTAATAAATTAATTATTATCGCATCGTGACAGCCAGTGTGCATCTATGCTTCCAAAAATGTAGCCTATTCTTTTGGCAGAAAACATTTTGAAAAAGTGCAATCTTAAAATAAATCAGGTTGCACTGCTGGAAAAAAAAAAATGCTTAAACGGGAGAAGAAGGTGTTGCATTAATTTATTATTTGTTTTTTTTTTTTCATCCCAACAATATCATTGTTAAGTACATTGTCAATATAGCCCCTTGGTGATCCCTGTTATTTCTTAATAATTTCTCAGTACACTGAACAAAAATATAAACGCCACATGTCAAATATTGATTCCACATGGAGTTAACAACTCTAAGTGAACATATGCTGACTTTTACTTGTACAATAGGGATATTTCTCTTGATTTGTGTACCATTTTTTAATCCATCTCTCTGTCAGTGAGCATTTGCTCAGTGATGCAGTGATTTCACTCAGTACATGGGTGTGGCATTTCCAGACGGTGATCAGACAGAATAAGCAGTACCCAGACACTCCTTATACTGGGGACAATAAAAGTCCACCCCAAAATGTCAAATTTTGTCAAAAGTCATCATGCCTCAGATGTCTCAGGTCATGCAGGAACGTGCCATTGGAATGCTGGATGCAGGAATGTCCACCAGAGCGGTCGCTGTGCAGCTGAATGTTAACTATCGGACGATAGGCCGTTTGAGAGTTTGTTTCCGACAGACGGGCAGTACTGCAAATCGACCTCATCCATGTCGGCCACGTGTGACCACACCAGCACCAGATCGCTACATCCGGCTCGTCCACCTGCAGGATCGGCTCAGATCAGCGACACGCACAGCGGATGAGACCGTTGGTCTGCACAACAGACGCATCACACCACGGACAGTCTGTAGCCGCCTGCAAGAAGCCAACTTGCACGCTCGGCGTCCTCACCGTGGTCTGGATCTCACCGCTGTCCAGCATTGGAACCGACTCGCATGGGCAAACGCATACGTTCGATGGCCCTTGGCACGCTGGAGAAGAGTGCTATTCACAGACGAATCCCGGTTCCAGTTTTTTGTTAATAAAAACTCAAAAAGTTTGACATGGGGCGTTTATATTTTTGTTCAGTGTAATTACAAGCTTATATATTGGTCTAGATTATTCAGTAAATAAATTGTGTGATTATTAATCAAGCTATCTTAAACAAGAACAGCTTGAAAGCAATTATATCTTTAAGGGTCAGAGTCTCGCTGCATGCCACAAAAAATCCTGTAACGCCAGTGTTACTGCTAAGGGGTCCTTATGTCACTTTTATACTTGGTAGTATCTCACTTTAATGTTTACCAGTGCTTTATTCACGACTCAATACCTGTCACATTAGGGGAGGCGCTAAGTAAAGCATAACCGGTCAGAAAAAATTGATAACTGTTCATTCAATTATCCAATTATCAATTTTTTGTAACCGGACCTGATAAATATGGTGAGTACTTGTTAAAGCTGCTGTAAGTGATTAAATGTAAAAAAAAGTGTTAAATGACTCTACATTCTGACAGAGTTCAGTAATTTAGAGTATATGGTCCATAACACAATCTCCCAGTCACTGTCCTCTGCAGTAAAGCAGCATATAAAATTCTGGAGTCACCCACTGTCTCTATCCAGCAAGAGGCTCCTCAGAGCCTGTACGCGGGCCGGGTCTAGGCCTGGGCCAATCACGAAACCGCGTGCGCGCATGAGCAGGACAATCACGACCCCGAAAAATAAAAAAAGAACTGAGCCGAAACTTAGACTTGCGGCCTACCGGCCCAAGTAATTAGGTGAGAGAACGCCATAACGAGGCGGTTCTGTCTGTTTGTGAACGCGCACTGTTTCACCAAAATCTGTGACCCATCGGATTTTGTGACTTTAGGGGGCAATGGTCTACAGTATCTATATGTTCGCGATCAACAACAGTCGAGAAGAACAGCACATCAAAAAGAAAGTGAATGTGACAACTGGACGATGAGCAAGGGAGTCACATCTGTGACAGTCAAAGATGTGTGTGGCAAGCGAAGATAGGAATTATCCCCTCGTGGCAATAATAGCAGATCGCTACTTTATTGTAGAGAGAGCCAATCGCTACAAGCCTACGCAGCAGAACAGATGAAGCTTCCACTCCCAGCACTACGAGAGACGGCGTACAAAAGAACCAGTAGAGGAACAGATAGTCGAACGAAAAAAAAAACGGGAGATGGCCGAGAGCCGTATATGTATCGAAGCCGCTTTCGGGAGGTTGAGAAAACAAGGAATCTAAGGTCTAAAAAGTGATGCGCAACTAGCCTTGCAGCTACTGAACAGGTAAGCTATGTTTTACTCTGTAGTAGTTATACAGTTTTGTTAGTTTCGGGTACTCCTGTTGGTGGTTTTTAATCCTGCTAATGTTAATTTATAAATGTTCTTTCATCATTTGTGGCCGACTACAGTTTGATTAGCTGCATAGCAGAAAAACTTGGTAGCTACTAGTATTTGTTCTGACAAAGGGAGGCTGTTGTGCAACTGGGCAATGGAATGTACTTATATGAGAAAAAAAGAAAGCATGCTTTAAAAGGGCTGGCAGAAAAGTGTTTTTGAACAGACGATTGTGATTTTTTTTCTGTAACAAGGATCTCCTCACCATATTCATACCAAAGTTTCTGTATGGATGTAATGAGCAGTTGGTTCATGTTTTCAGTGTGGCTTTCACACGACAATCACTGAGAGTGTTTGTTTATATTGTACTTATATTGTAACCGCAGGGCTGCTAACTCTCACGCATTTGGCGTGAGAAATGCGTGAGATTCAGTGGCATATTCACATTCCTGTGCAGTAGTCAGCAATTACTCAATCAATGCAATGCATGTGTTTCACGATCATTCAAATTGTTTCAATGAAATAAGACCAATTGAAACCTTTTTATGTAATTCCATTGCTTCCAACTCCCGAGTAAAGAAAAGCGTGAGAAGTCAGGAGTCATAATTGATTTCCATGTTACTAGTGGTGAAATCCACCGTTACGCATGTGAAACTGATAAACCTCCATGCACAAGGACTTCAATTCCGCCTGAGAATCTCTTTCAAACGCGCTGATTGAATAATTGCTGACTACAGCCCGGGAACGTGAATGTCAATAAGTGGTCGGGGGGGGCACCAGATGCAGGAACAAAGAGTTTATTACAAAACACCAAACACTAAATGAGAAAAGCAGGCAATCAGGCTAGAAACAAAACACCTTGCCAATGCACTGAACGAATGGCCCAAGGCAGGGGGAAACAAAAGTACACACTCAAAGAGTGGCTAAACCAAAAAACAAAAACTTCACCTAACTGACTGATGGAAACACTGGGAGACAGACAAAAGGGGAGACAAAACGTGGGCGCAGCAAAAACACAGGACTCGGGAATGGCTCAAAGGAAATACTCGGGAAGGCACGGAAGCTGAGATTTCACAATGTAGCACAATGCAGACAAAGTTCCGTCTGAGGATCTCTTCACTCTTGTCCACAGATATACATACGGGAGGAGGCGGGGACTCGAAAGGCAATCTCAGAAGGAAACAGAAACACATGGGACTAATAAACAAATTCACGAGAACCGGGTTAACAATAATGACTCAAGACAAGAAGCTGAGACAATCAATGAAACTAGACAGTTTAGATTAAGGTAATCTAAACGTGACGAGTATAAAAACACCACGAGAGAAGCGAAGGAAGCATAGCTTAAAAGTAGTTAAACAGGGAAAGCTTAGGAAGAAATTACAAAAGCTAGAAATGCTCGCACACGCTAATGAGTTAATTAGGGTTAATACTACGTGATAAATATATACAATCACCCTCAAATAAGTGCTGGTTAGTACGGGTTAGTAATGAACCTATCGAGAACACATTCACTCAGAGTTTAGCGAGAACCCAAATTAAAGGGACCTATTTTGCTATATTTCCAAGGTTATATTTTGATCTTGGACTCCCCTAGAGTACTCCTGATCGTTCAAAGTCCTGAACAGGGTCCTTATTTAGCTCATACTGCCATCCTTAAAAAACCCCATTTGTAGTCCATTGTAGTCTCTGCCTGAAACGCCTCATTAGGGTGGCTCTTCCGCTATGGCCCCCACTCCCCGTGTGCCCACTTTCTTCTGACTGGCCAGCTCTGTAGAGGGAGAGATACTGACAAAACTGCACCTCAAATGATCTGCGGTTCTTCTTTTGTATTTACAAAAGTGTAGACGCTACTAAGGCATAGTATGATCTGCCGTTGTTAGTGCCTGCTAGAATAGTTGCCGGTGTGGGCAGGTCCAGATTGGCTCTGGCTAGGTCTGTACTAATTGGACAGCACAACCTGACGTCAGGTTTTGCCCAGATCCCACGAAGATCTCGGGAGGAGCTGTTCAGAGAGGAAATCATGTTCATGAAATCACGTTCTTGGATTACGGCAAAACCTCTGTATCTTAATGTTTGTTAATTAAATTGTATTCAAATTAATTCTAAATCTGCATATAATCTGCAATCACATGCATGTAAATGGAAAGGAATAATTTGATAAATTTTTTAAATTAATGGAAAAGTTCAAAAGCTCAAACTTTCAACATAATTCTGTCTTCGTGAGCAAAAGAGGAACACAAGTTTTCCATTATAGCATAATAAAGTTGTAATGCCTTACATTTATGTTTTTGAATTGCTGCCGAGGAAATGGAAAGAGGTCTTCATATACCGTAACTGAAATACTGCTAAGTTGTGTGGTCAGTCAGTCAATCAATGGTCTGATCAGAGAATCGATGAGTAGGTATGTGCCTGGTACCCCATGTGCTTAAGCTTACCTTAAAGTTAAAAGGGACACAATTTCCTTGCTACTTCAGTTTAGTGGATATCACTGCATATTGCACATTTTCATACCATTAGTCCGGTCTCTCACTTCTAGAACCCAGGTACACATAAGGTAAATTGACCCTTCGACAGAGCATTGCAAGGATTCATAAGATTTATTTTTATTTTTATTTAACCCTTATTTAAGATGTCTTTCCCAAAAGCGCCCTCAAAATCCACGATAAAAAGCCACAGCGCTACCATCACTGTCGTATACTTAATAAATATGAAATTTTAAACTTTGAGAATCTGATAAAGCACTCAAATGTCTGCTTACTTTTTAAAATTATTCACAATGTTGCAGCTCCCCCCTTGAAAAAATATGTTACACTCTGTTCTGAAAAGTCAACAAGAACAACAAGATCTGTTACAAGCGGTGAGTGTAGTGTACCCCAACGCAAAACTGCATTTGGGAAGTCATCATTTTCTTGTATTGCCATGACTCAATGGAATACTCTGCCAACAGACATTATTTCATGTAGAAGTTCCCACGCCTTCTCACAAGCATTGGCTATTGTCAAGACAAGAGTGTACACATTTATGAATTGTGTGTGTGTGTGTGTGTGTGTGTGTGTTGGGGGGCAACCTGTCCTGTCCTGTTGAATCTGCTTTCATGTTTATATTTATCTATTTTATATATTGTCTCTTTGCCTTGTTCTGTAATTTTATTTTATAATATTCTTTTTCTATACTCATTTTCTATGTACTATTCCATCAACCTGCCCAGGGACTACAGGTGGAAAATAGCAATCTGCCAGAACCTGGAACAATGCATATTCTCTTGTTGTACAATATTAATGTCTTATTGTGCGCTACCCCTGTTTTGAAAGAAATAAAATTACAATTACAATTACAATTAAGCTTTTGTTCTATTAGAAGGTCCTAAAGACCATCAAAGCCCAATCGAACAGGTTTTTCAACTAGGGTGTTCTATAGGAAGGTTTTATGGAACAGCAATAATCTGATAGGACTTCCTTTTCCATTGAGGTGCTCTATAGGTTTCTAGCAAATTCCTAAAGAACACACAGAACATCCTATAAAACATGCTGTTCTACTAAAATGTTCTATAGAGTTCCATTGATGTTCTATAGAGTTCTATAGAATTCCATAGAAGTCCTATAGAACATTTTTTGTAGGGAAGGCACGGGAGGAAAGGCACAAGCACAAAAATAAAAGTAATAAGCACAATGACAAAACAGCACACATGAGGCAGAACCATAACAGTGAATATGCCACTGAATCTCAGCCATTTCTCACGCCAAATGCGTGGGAGTTGGTAGGCCTGTAACTGGGTCACTCTCAATCTCTGCTTCTGTCGTAAACCGATGCGCGTTCGTGTGTGGCTTGGGGATGGGGGCCGGGGACTGCTGACTTAGGCCAGGGGCAGGAAACCAGCTAAAATGACCAAAATTTGTTACAGCAGCTTTAATTCCAGTACTCTTTTGCACCCTGTAACACCACCCCTAGAAACCTTTGATGCGTTTTTGGCCACTATAAACCAGTGGTTCTCAAACTCGGTCCTGGCGCCCCACTGTGCATGCTGGTTTTTGTTCCAACCACAATTGCAATCTTAGGATTTTAACAAGCTGTTGGTTTGTCTTAATTAGGTGCATTTATGTTTAGAGCAGTTAAATATCCTCTTAAGCCACATTTGACAAATCTAGACATGCCATGAAGAATAAAAATTTCATATCCACAATGAGAAATACTACAAACTAGTGTAAATAACTGCAGAGGGATTGTAAACAATCAATAGGTTTCTCATTGGTGAAACTGTCGGCACATGGTTGCAAAAACTAACAATTTTTTTGGCAAACAATAGAGTCACACCTTTTTTGTGTCATGTTCATTTTATGAAGTTCAGGCAAATTATTTTGAAAGAACTCACCACACCTGTGTTCAGCATCCTAATCTGGAGCTTACTGATTTTTCTAGAGTCTAATTTGATCTGTTTAAAATGTTTTTACCTGAAAATCCTCATAATATAGAAAAATAAGCACAGTATGTTTAAGGGTTTTTATTCTTCATGGCTTCAAACCACTGCTCTAAAAATGGAATGCAGCTAATTAAGTCAAATTAACAGCTTTTTAAAATTCAACAACTGCAATTGTGGCTGGAACAGAAACCAGCATGTACACAGTGGGGCGCCAGGGCTGAGTTTGAGAAAAACTGCTATCGACCAAAAACAGTTCATTGATAATTCATGGTAGACGTAACAATGGTGAGTCGATAATAGCAAAAGAATTCCGTGGACCTTATTTTTGAGTTTCTTCTGCGTGCCACTATGAATTCTCCGTGCGGTGCAGCTCCACAAGCACGCTACCGGCTAGAACGCTGTGCAATGTTACGATTCAAACAAGGAACCAAATGAAGAGACAGAGTGCAATCCAATAGTAGGCTTTATTTATAGAAATATGATCATTATTGAGAGGGACGGAGCCCAGAGTACAGTTCAGTTTGGTGTGTCCACGGTCAGCCAGTGGGATCCCGGGGCAGAAGGGAGATCACTCTCACCAGAACAGAACTGTCAGACGGCAGAAGAGGAGAGTTTAGCAGCAATGCAGTTCCAATCCTGATGACCGCAGAAGGCTTGGGAGTCGTTCCTAATAAACTGGGCAGGGGAACAAACTGAAGAAGCAGGTTAGCAAAAGTGTGGTCCTAATCCTGAAGACCAGTTGATAGGCTTGGGAGCTTGTTCCTTGTTAATTAGACTAAAAAAAGTACTTCCATATTCAGCAATCATCAAAGGTTTCGATAATTTACGAGGACAATAAAGTCTTTACTAAGAAGACGCTGACTAATTCTTTAAAGATATAGCCAGTGACAATCCAGCAACTTGCAAAAGCATTGGTTAATATAGGCCACACACACACATAAGGGAATGGGGAACACAAATGCATTACACCTGGTGGGGGAGGGCCGCAGGATGGCTAACCAATCAAAAGGGACAGTATGCAGTTGCAATCAAACTGATTCAACCCCCATTGAAAATTAGGCTTACTGGCAAAATTTACAAACTTTCAGCAGTTGCAATGAACTAAGCAAACAAGGGCTCACACCTGCCTCCAGAAGTGAAAAGTTCATCGCTAGAAAATTGATCGAATCAAATAATGCTAGCTAATTTTGCCGACAAGTAGATGATTGAAAAGTGAAACATTTGATAATTATGCTTATCTGTCCTTTCCTATGACAGTCTGCTCAACATTGACTCCATTGAACAGCTGCCTGAGTAGAACTGTTATCGAAAATTGTAACATGGTTACAACAACTCAAATAATTACTAAATTCTGCAGCTTCATGGCTTGGATAATTAACCATTCAAATAGCTTGCTTGCAAGTTTCCAGTAGCAAACTAAATGGCTTTGAAAACACAAAAAACAATTCCCAGTTGATGTGTTCATGTTTGCAAATGATCTTAAGAGCCAGTTTTTCAAAGAATCAGGTAGTTAACCATTAGTGGGTGATATATGATGGCCTCAGATTTGCCTAAAATTTTTGTTGGTGAAAGATGGTTGGTTCAGGAGAAAAACTGCATATGTTTAGGTGCCAATATTAGAGATGCACCGAATTTTTGGCCACCGAAAATTTTCGGCCGAAAATGGCAAAAAAAATGCATTTTCGGTTTTCGGCCGAAAGACTTTTAACACTGAAACAATACGGCTGAAACAGGATGTTGCGATGATGCAAGCAAAAACCGCGTGCACGCCTGTCCTGACTTTTATTTTGTAGATTTTGTTAATTAAATATTTATGTGTTTAAATCAGGGGACGCGCACTACAGTCACCACGTTATGGCACTGAAGTCCGTGAGTGCTCAATTGTAATTTCTGTTTGACATTGTCCTGATGCATGGTATTGCAGCTGGTGTTGTGTCCGATTCGCTTGCACATTAAATAACTTACCACCTAAAAACGCAAAGCAATGATATCCGTAAAAGGCACAGAGTATGGATAGAAAAAGGCAATATATTCTCAAGGCATTTGTGTACCATCAGTATTCAATGATGGAACTACAACCCCTGAAAAAAATATGGAATCACCACACATAGAGGATGTTAATTTACCTTTTTTCCTTCATAACCAAGAAGCAAATAACACATGACAAAACAATTATTGTTTATTAGCTTGACATTCAGGCTTCATAAACAATTCAGTTTGAAATTGAAGGCAAAACACGTAGCAAATGCGCAAATCGCAGGATAAGGCAGGGTATTAGAATTTATGGCTTTACGATGCGTCATCTCATCCGTGATGCCTTTCTTAAGAACAAAATGCTTCATCAGCACCCGTAAAGTTATTTTCCGTGCAATTTTCGTAAAATAGGGGCAGCATAGTAACTTTCTCGCGGGGAATTAGGGGAACACCGTTGCTTCTAATTTCGCTACGAACAGGGTCACAGGCAAAGAAACGCATTTCATAAATGCAGCAGCATCGGAGAACAAATGCAACCTTGTTTGAAAGGTAGCCTAAGGCAACGCACAGTATAATACTGTGCGTTGCCTTACCTTTCAAACAAGGTTGCGTTTGTTCACCGAAATATTTATCAAGCTGCCTAAAATAACATGCCTTTCAAAAACACAATTTGAAGACCTAGTTCAATGATGGCAAGTGAAGCCAGTTTCCTAGCGAGTTGTCTTTCGCAGAGAGGATTCTCTCTGACCAATGAGTGGGCTGCTGTGTTGTCACGTAACATATTTAGTGTGAATGCTGACAGCATCACACTATTGTTTTTCATGTCGGCCATTTTCTTTATACTTAATTATTATTATTATTATTATTATTATTACTTCTTCCGCCGTTCTACCCTATTTCTATCCTATTCAACTACTCCTACATACTTTGTGCTATTTCAACAATTCATATATCAAAACGTGCAGCTTTTTCTAGACATTATGGCTATTATTTTTCTCTTTCATACTATTTATACTTTTTAAAATATTTCACTTTTTCTTATTTTTTGTCCCATAGGAAACAATGACAGATTTCTTAAAATGTAGCTATTTTCAGCTATTTTTTACTCTGTCACACCTTTAGCTAGAAACGTCATTCAAACTGAAAAATGTTAAGCTACAGTTGGGTAATTTCTTTACCGTTCAACTTTTTTGTAACTTCTATCATTTTCTAATTATAATTTAAAAATTTTTTTTTTTACAATTAATTCTGGGAACTTAGAGCGTGGAGACCTCACGGCTAGAGCGACGAACATCGGCAAAACGTACCAAGAGTTTTCTCTTAAACTTGCTCTAGCTCCCACAGTTTTCACTCCGCATAATTAGTTTTATATCCAAATTGTAGCAAAAGTTGTGCTGATCACCAAAATGTAACTATGGAAGCAATTGGACAAATGGATTTTTGTATGATTTTGTATGAGCCGAAAAGCGACGGGACCGCACGCCGAAGCTCCATTAACTCCAATGTTAAATGCAAAAAGAAAATGCAGCTTGCAAAGGCTAAACGCACAGTTTTCTAACTTGCTCGTGTTTCCATATTTTTGCCACTACGAACACAATTTGACATATATTACCAAGCTGACTCTTCTCTTTCGTATGGTACACCCATTTCCTACATTGGACTTACCATTTTTGAGTTACAAGTCGCAATATGTAAGAAACGCCTGCGCTAAAATCTCCATTGGACTAAATGACTCAGCCAAACTCAAATATCTTACATATGGATCATTTGCGGTTCGATTCTGCCCTCTGCTGGACTTTTTCCACACCTCAACACTGTCGTTTCTTAGAAACAAACATAGAGACAACTCTAAAAGACTAATTCTGCGTCAAACTCAGTGAAAGAATTTCCGGTATAGTAGTTGGTACAGTCGCTGAAACCAGCTCCAGGACACGAAATCTTCGTGTACTTCATTTGAAAATGCGGTGGCCGTTTCCAATCCTGCCAATCATTTTTCATGTTTCCAGCTAGGATTGGTTAAAATCATCTGTTCAGAGCATTCATATCTTCTACAATAAGATGACGCTATCTCGGTTATTTTTACATTATTAGTGCAAGGCCAGTGAAGACAAAAAAAATTAACTGTCTCGAGACACTCCTTCAGAAGCCCGGCCCAAGGCCGCCGCTTGGCTGCACGCAAATGAATTTCTGCTGGTGTCCGGAACTTTAGCGGGGAAAAAAACATTTCGCCTCCAGCGAAAGCACATTGGGTGCGGGAAAGAACGGTATTTTTGCTGGGTGCGTCCAACACTACACGTTACAGTAAAAATGGCAAAGCAGAAAAAACAATAGCTCGAGATCCCATTCCAGCATATAGCTACCAGCAACTGTTTTCATTCTTTCTTTGTTCAGCTTTCAGTTTTTTCATGAACATTCAAGTATTCTACATAATTCAAATATTATATTTTCATGGTAGCTATTCAGTGTGGCGTCAGCAAACATTCAATCATTCAAACTTTATTTTATTCAAGACAGCATCGCAGTGCGGCTTCAGCTTTCAGCATTCACACTCTAGTGCTCTAGTTTTTCATGTCGGCCATTTTCTTTATACTTATGAGTGTGAATTCACACTATTGTTTTTCATGTCGGCCATTTTCTTTATACTTATTATTATTATTATTATTATTCTTTCTTTACTATTTATACTTTTAAAATATTTAACTTTTTTTAAATTTTTTTTCCAACAATTCATATATCAAAACGTTCAGATTTTTTACAGCTAGAGTGGGAGCTGAGAGCAGACAGAATGAAAAAGTTCTTTCTCTATCGCTCTAACTTCCAAAAATTTGAATCTATTTCAGGAAATTTCACAAAAATGTAGGAAAATTTGTTCTTGTTACAGCAGTATCATTTTTGTAGCTGTGAAGTATTTAGTTTTGGCTCAGAACAGTCAAAGGACAGGAGGCACGTCCAACTTTGCTATCTCTTCCATTCAAAAATCACCAAAAAATATTTGGGAGAACAGCAAACGGCCAGAGTTTTTAGATCGCTCTTATTCCAAAAAAATATATCACTCAGAGAAATAAAAAAAGACATCCGCGCACTCAGCAAAGTCTAACTTGAATGATGTGGTTACATTGCTGACAGGATAAACGGTTTTCGCGTGAGAAGCAGGAGTTTGAGGTGTGCGCGAACAAGGCTGAGTGACTCAGCGATTGCCTGTGTGTGCATTTGTCTGTACATGCCTGGCTCTGACTGGTAATAGGACACCGCTTCTGCCATTGCCCTCCGTGTCGTGATTTTCTCATTTTAAATCTAAGTGAGCTGAGCTGAGTTTCCATGCAGATGCTTTCGTTAGAACAGAGGTGTCTTCATAAGACCGAAGTGAATCGAGCCAGCTATTTTGCGGTTAGGGAAATTATTGCAGCTCATTCTCCACGCCGCTAATTTCTATTTGCAGGTCTCAGCTAATGCACCACTATTTTAAAACGTTGCTTTCTGTGTCAAACAATCAAACGCAACGACAAGTTCGCTCCAAATGCAACGTTTAAAAGAGAAAAATATGTTCACGAATGCGATACGGCATTGTTTGCAGTCTACCTTACATGGAAGTACAGCTTTGCAAAACTAGTATTTGTCTACCACGAGGTTCATTCGCAAACGTTATGTCTACAATGATTAGAATACAGGCTCTGTAAGTCAAGAGTATCTGTTTGCCAGCGGTACCATTAAGATAATCTAAACCTCCGAGGAATATTCGCGCAGACAACGTTGAGCTCTCTGTCCACCGGCTGCCTCTGCTTGCGATAGCAGCTCTCATCGACTGAAGCTCTTTTAGTGGCGCATCAGCAAACGCCGACACGTATTTAGTTTCATTTCATCAAATGAACACTTGAAATATTTTAAATCATTCTCAACTCTGTCTCATATTGTATGTTTCATTATGGTTTTCATGGCGCGAGTTCGTACTTGCGAATGGCCTTCATCCTTTTTCTTTTCCATATGTTCCCATCCGATCCATTACCCGTGTGCGCAGATGTTGATGACACGGAAATGGAGCTGCTCTATTTATGCACGCAGTTACATTATTCTGTCACTAGATGGCAAACCCGGATCAGTCAATGAATATTCACTGGCAAGCTGAACTCGAACACGGTTTGTAATATTGATACGTTCGATCCTACCCGATTTCCAGGGAGTTGCATTAATTAAACAACTCTGCCATGCCTCATGTGCAAACTGCTCTTATCCAATTCCAGGCAGTATAAACTTTCCAAAGTAACCAAAATACATTGTGAGTGCTCAATCATATAAGCTTTTATTTTATTTATTTTTTACAGCGTATGTCTTGACTACCTAAAATGGTTTTTGCCACCCGAAAAAACCCTAGCTTGCCGGGTAACGACTGAAAAGAAAAGTTCATTTCTTGCCGTGGCTTTCATACTATTTATACTTTTTAAAACATTTCACTTTTTCTTATTTTTTTTGTCCCATAGAAATGCATTGAAACAGTCTTCAAACTCTTGTGCTACTTTGAACCACTATAACTTCAGCATTCTTTCTCCTAGAGACGTCACTCGACTTCTAACATTAGCTAAGTTAGCTGAATAACGTGGTTAGCATGGTTAGCATTGTTAGCATAACTGCTAACAACATTTGCTAAATTAGCTGAGTAACGTGGATGGCATGGTTAGCCTTGCTCTTTCATTCTTTCCTTGTTCAGCTTTCTTTCTTTCACTTTTTTGATAAACATTCAAGTATTCTACATAATTCAAATATTATATTTTCATGGCAGCTATTCAGTGTGGTGTCAGCAAACATTCAAATCATTCAAACTTTCTTGTATTCAAGACAGCATCGCAGTGTGGCTTCAGCTTTCAGCATTCAAACTCGCAATTTCTTCAGGAATTGCTTCTCTAGTTATTATTATTCTTACTTCTTCCGCCGTTCCACGCTATTAAACTACTCCTACATACTTTGTGCTATTTCAACAATTCATATATCAAAACGTTCAGCCTTTTCTGGACATTATTGCTATTATTTCTCTTTCATACTATTTATACTTTTTAAAATATTAAACCTTTTCTAAATTTTTTGTCCCATAGGAAACAATGAAACAGATTTCTCAAAATGTAGCTATTTTCAGCTATTTTTTACTCTGTCATACTTTTAGCTAGAAACGTCATTCAAACTGTAAAATGTTAAGCTACGCTTGGATTTCTTTACCGTTCAACTTTTTTGTAACTTCTATAATTTTCTAATTATAATTTTTTTAATTATTATTTTTTTTTACAATTAATTTTGGGAACGTAGAGGGTGGAGACCTCACGGCTACAGCGACGAACATCAGCAAAACGGTCCAGAAAAGACTTCTTAAACTTGCTCTAACTCCCACAGTTTTCACTCAAGATAAATATTTTTATATCCAAGTTGTAATAAAAAGTTGTGCTGGTCACCAAAATGTAACTATGGAAGCAATTGGACAAACGGTTTTGGCTGTATGAGGATAAAAAGTTTTGGGACCGCAAGAAGCTCCATTAACTCCAATGTTAAATGCGAAAAGAAAATGCAGCTTGCAAAGGCTAAACGCACAGTTTTCTAACTTGCTCGTGTTTCCATATTTTTCCCACTACGAGCACAATTTTGACATATATTACTCAGCTGACTCTCCTCTTTAAGTATGGTACATCCATTTCCTAGATTGGACTTACGCTTTTTCAGTTAGAATGCAATCTGTAAGAAAACGGTGCGCTTAAAATCTCCATTGGACTAAATGACTCAGCCAAACTCAAATATCTTAGATATGGATCATTTGCGGTTCGATTCTGCCCTCTGCCGGCCTTTTCCCACACCTCAACACTGTCGTTTTTAAGAGACAAAGATAGAGAGGACTCTAAAAGAACAATTCTGCGTCAAACTCAGTGAAAGAATTTCCGGTATAGTAGTTGGTACAGTCGCTGAAACCAGCTCCAGGACACGAAATCTTCGTGTACTTCATTTGAAAATGCTGTGGCCGTTTCCAATCCTGCCTATCATTTTTAATGTTTCCAGCTAGGATCGGTTAAAATCATCTGTTCAGAGCATTCATATCTTCTAGAATAAGCTGACTTAATCTGGTTATTTTTACATTATTAGTGCAAGGCCAGTGAAGAGAAAAAATTAACTGTCTCGAGACACTCCTCAGAAGTCCGGCACAAGGCCGCCGATTGGCTGTACGCAAATGAGTTTCTGTTGGTGTCCAGAACTCTAGTGGGGAAAAAAACATTTTGCCTCCAGCGAAAGCACTATGGCTGTGTCCGAAATCACTCACTCATTCACTATTCCCTACTCACTATATAGGTGACTATATAGTGAGCTCATTGGCAGGGGAAAGAAACGCTTTCGGACACTACCTGGCTCGTTTTGTCGCAGCTGTTAATTGAGTCATTGCTGTCGCAAAATTAAATCGTACCTATTCAACTTCAGTTGATGGATCTGGGCGTATTTCTGTAATAACTGAACGGAGTATATTTCCCACTGTTCATATTTACCATCGTTTAAATAATAAAATTTGCCATAAATTTTTAATATTGTCATCTATTTTTTGTCTTCTAACTCAAAATTATTCGTTTTAATAGTTCCTAAATGTCCGTTTATATCCTGTGTAAAAAAACGGGTATCCTGTGCTGCTTGGTTTCCAAAAAACAAACAAAAAAAAAGAAACATTTTCGCGCCTGAAGCTAATAAATGTCTGGTGCCTGTTTTCAAACTCCGTTGACTAAACGCAGCTTTTTCGGGGCTTTTCGGTTTGTGTGCAGTGCATGTTGGGATATATAGCTGGGTAAGTGACCATCGGATGTTCACTACATTTCGCGGTGGATTGTGGGATGTAACGAGTTCACTATATTGGGGATAAAAATTCTCACAAACAATTCGGACAGCCCTACAAAATGGCGAACCCACTATATAGTGCACTGTATAGTGAGTAGGGAGTGATGTCGGACACAGCAGTGCGGGAAAGAACGGTCTTTCTGCTGGGTGCTTCCAAGACAACATGTTACAGTAAAAATGGCAAAGCAGAAAAAACAATAGCTCAAGCTTCCAGCATATAGCTACCAGCAACTGTTTTCATTCTTCCGTTGCTCAGCTTTCTTTTTTTTTTTTTTTTATAAACATTCAAGTATTCTACATAATTCAAATATTATATTTTCATGGCAGCTATTCAGTGTGGCGTCAGCAAACATTCAAACTTTATTGTATTCAAGACAGCATCGCAGTGTGGGTTCAGCGTGCAGCATTCACACTCGCAATTTCTTCAGGAATTGCTGCTCTAGTTCATTTTACAATTTTTCAGCAGCCAGTAATAGGCCGGTCAGTTATAAGCCTGTAGGTTATTCATGAGTGGGGCCTAGTAGGCCTAAAACATTTTATTTATTATTTTATTTTATTTTATATTGTGCTTTGTTGGAATGTCAGTGCTAAATAAATATATTCATAATTTTGTAATTGATTTATTCTTTGAAGCATGAATATTAATTTATGCAATTGCAATGCCTTGACTTTAGTTAGGTAAGTACACAGCCATAGCCAAAAATGCAATGGTACAAAAAATTGGCGTAATAATTTCTTTCGGTTTTCGGCCAAGGGTTTCTCATTTTCGGTTTTCGGTTTCGGCCAAAAATTTTCATTTCGGCGCATCCCTAGCCAATATCCTTTGATTTCTTTTTTAGGGGTACCAGAAGGACCAAAGATTCTGAGATGAGAAATGAGCGCTGAAAAAAATATCAGTTTAGAAATGTAATTCAGTGATGATTCTAGGACGCGTAATTTGCGGGCTCCCGCAAGTTTGACAGACTTGGCGCAAAACGAAGATTTCAGTGCACCAGCAACTACGCATTACATTATGATTTGGCATGAATCCTTTGTTCTAGTGCGTAGATTGATATGAAAACATCTCCTATAACAAACTTCCGTGCTTTTATTTAACAAATTTATAAATCTACTGAAAAGATGGTTGTCAAAATGTCGGCAGCATGAGACTTCTATATATGTCTCTATATGACTGTGGCTGGATGCATGTTTCTGTAACCCCCTGTCACGCTGGAGTGCTGCTTTCCAGTTGGTAAAACCACGCGAGGTAACAACAGCATCCCTCTCACCGGCACTAACATATTTCCTGCAGGGAAAGCAAAAGCATGCATCCCGGTGAACTGAGTCCTCCAGCCACGGTCGTGTACGATACCAGGCTGGATTGAATGATCGCCATAAAGCACTGAATGTACGCTTTGGGTGGCTAGCTAATATTGGCTGGGATGGAGCATCGCCATTCAAGTCGCTAACCGCGTGAGGTAGGGCTGAGGCAGCAGAGAGAGGGAACTGGTTTGGGGCAATGCTTGTGGAGGGCACTGGAGCCATAGCCATAGTCATAGCTTCTGGTGTGCAAGCTACGGCATCGCCAGAGATGCCAAGTCTCACACATTCGGTGTAGGTCTCACGCATTTTTTAGGTTTATTCAACGTAGTCCACAATTATTCAATGAACGCGTATTAATGAGATTCTCACGCGGAATTAAAATCCTTGTGCATTGAAGTTTCAGTTTCACTTGCGTAAAGGTGGACCTCACCACAAGTAACATGGAAAGCGACTCTGGACTTCTCGTGCTTCTCTTTACTCAGGGATTGGAAACAATGCATGTGTTTCATGATCATTTAAATTATTTAAATGAAATTAGACCATTTGAAACGTCTTTATGCAATTCCATTGCTTTCAATCCCTCAGTAAAGACAAGCGTGAGAATTCCCGAGTCATAATTGATTTCCATGTCACTTGTGGGGAAATCCACCGTAATGCACGTGAAACTGATTAACTTAATGCACAATGACTTAAATTCCGCGACTGAATTTCTTTAGTTCGAGTTGATTGAATAATTGCTGACAATGGAACAGGTGCGTGAATGCCACTAAGAGGCGAGAGACACTTGCCATCTCTGCATCGCTTGAGGTTGAAGCAGCACAAGGCTTTCTAATAGGTTTTAGAAAACGATACATGGCTCAGAACTCGTTCGAATGAATAAAACGAAATGTAGGTAAAATTGGGAGTCTCTGCGCACTGCTCAAAGTACACCTATGAAGAGAATGGCTTCACTGCCTGGTGAAGTATCCGTACTTAAAACTTTAGCAGTAGGACTTCGGTTTGGAGGCGGGCGTTAAGCTATGCACCAAATCAGGCATTAGGAACTATTATTTTATGCGCTATTTTGTCATTTACTTTATAATTGTCATGATTGGCAGTGACTGTTGAGGTTTTCTATTGAAACTTTAAACTCAAACTGTCATTCATGTCTTAGTTTTGTCAGTAAGGTGTAAAAACTGAATGTGTGTACATATAAATAAGTGAGCCAGTCAAGGTACTGTTTAAAAACTTGATATTAATGGCTTTTTCCCAGGTATACCCAGTTGGCCCACTTTTTTCCCCATTGGCCCACTTTTTTTAAGTCGGGGGGGGAGTTTGCCCACTTTTGAAATTTTCTAGAATCATCACTGTAATTGTATTTTTGCGCTGATGACAGCCCACATTCATTTTCACATATGTCAATCTACTATATGTAGGGCTCTATGTCCATCTACTATATGTAGGGCTCGCAGTAATCTAAAAATTTGCATGGGCTGTCGAGGGCGTGCCCTATAGGGGGTCCTGCAAGATGCTACTTTTGGCACGGGATGTTGAGAGCGTAAGAGTATCGGTGGCGCTTCAGTCAGGGAAAAAGTGAAATTTGGCATTTTGGGAGGTCAAAATTCTCTGTGCGCCCTCATCCAATTTTGATGAAACCTTTTCTGTTGGGTAGCTCTACATGTCTACTAACTGTGCTGTGAAGATTTCTCTGGGTTTCTGCTGCATTAACCCTTAACAGCCAGGTCATTCCATATGAAGTCAACCAGAGGTCGCCAGGTCACCGACTTAGATTTGGCTCTAATTTATTTAGGGAGTACCATTCATAATGAACACACGCAAAATTTTAGCATCCTACTCCATGGTGTTTCAGAGATATAGCCCCCAAAAATCGGGGGCCAGACCCCCTTTTTGCCCCCACAAATCGTGAATGTTAATTTATAGGGATTTTGGAGGCCAATATCTTTAAAACAAATCATAGGTATGGGCTGAAAATTGCTATCCAGGGTAATTTGGGTCCAGGCTTTCATAATCTCTTGTCAAAAGGTATCCATCTTATTTCATTTTCAAGATATTGGCCTCTCAACTATGAAACTATCTACGGGCGGAAATCAAAAATTCAGTTTTCAAGGGCCACATATGAGGCCAAGATCCCTTACAGAAGCTAAATTATACTGGATTCCTTCTATTTGAGGATAGGTTTGTCTGTACAAGGAATATTGACTGCACCCAAGGCATAATTGTGGAGATAGGAGACCCTGAATAGGGTCCTGGCTTAAAAAAGTCACTTTTTTTTTTTGCCAATTTTGGATTGGCAAGTTCACCATGTGGGCAGTTACCCGTGGTGATGAAACTTGTCTTACATAAATGTCTTGGCTTTATTTGTTCGTAATTGCAACTTGTTTTCTCATCTCCTTCACTATTTAATCATGTTATCAATTATAGGCATTTTGGGGTAAGAACACTCCTTATTATCCCTTTTCTTCTGCAACTCGAAGATTTAAAAAGACAGTGCCTACTCATAAACTCAAGTTACATAATTTCCTAAAATAATCTGAGCCAAATCTGAGTCGATGACCGTGGAAGATTCTTGAACTTTGGTTGAGTTCATATGGAATGACCCAGTCCATCTGAGTAAGAAAGGTTTACAAAATCGCACAATGAATTTCAGGGTTTTATTACCTCAGTACTTAATGCAGTATATGACACACATGTCTATAAGTACACAGGTAACACTAGCAGCTTGTGATCAATGATTTTGAACTTTAAATGGGGTGTATAATGAGAAATATAAGCTACATCCAAAGGGCATTCAGGCTACTTTGCACTAGAGAACTGTAACTGCA
Organism: Gymnothorax javanicus; assembly: GCA_029692085.1. NCBI lineage: Eukaryota > Metazoa > Chordata > Actinopteri > Anguilliformes > Muraenidae > Gymnothorax > Gymnothorax javanicus. Next base: position 7,881,443 of record CM056208.1, on the reverse strand, counting down.
TTCCATCCAATATTCACAGCATTTTAAATTTCTTCATTATGACCACATCTTTTCTTGAATAAGAGTAATGGCCTCATCAATCCAACTGTGGTCTATCAAGTCTGAGGAGGATATCATCAATGTGTTGCCATAAGTGCTGATTGAGCCTGAAAGGAAAAGATACCTTGGTGACAGTTTTTTTTTTTTTTTTTTTCACTCAAAAAGCTGATATTTACTTACTCCAAATGTAAGTTGGCTTCATATATTTCACTTCACATAAATTACCAGGTTTTCTCGTTTCTCAGGTAATGGTGGTAAAATAACCCACCAACATGGACTGGTAATTAATTCTGCATGCTGTCTTACCTGAGTCTTCCTGAATAGAAAAGTAATGGTTGAGATAATTAGAGATATTAATCGCGTAACTTGCATCACAATGAACTATACAATGGCTGACATGCCAAAGGACCGCTGCTACCACCTACCTCAGGTTTCTGTTCGGTGGCATATATCAGTAATATGAATAACTGAAGAGGAGTATTAAGCATCAAAGACAATTTTGTGAAAGACAAATAATATTTTCCGAACTGCAGTTAACGTGAATTAGTAGTTGCAGTCTTTTCCATTTTTGCAAAAGGTGCTTTAGAACTGATGGTGGGAAAGGGTTAATGCAGCAGAAACCCAGAGTAATCACTTCACGGTTGGTAGACACATCGGGCTACCAAACAGAAAAGGTTTCATCAAAATCGGATGAGGGCGCATGGAGAACTTTGAACTCCCAAAATGCCAAATTTCACTTTTTCCTGACTGAAGCACTACCTATACTCTTGTGCCCTAAACATAACATAACATAACACAAGTGGCGAGAACAGGCCGTTCAGTCCAACTAGGCTCACCAGTTTCTTTTTACTATTGGGAATATAAAACTTCAGAACTCAAAGACTCAATGGTATCTAGCTTTAAGTCAAGCCTGCTCTTGAAAGATCCCAAGGTTTCTGCCTCAACAATATGGTCAGGCAAGCTATTCCACATTGAAATTACTCTTTGGGTGAAAAAATATTTCCTAATATCAGTGCTAAATTTACCCTTGTTCAATGTGACGGACGGACAGACGGACGGACAGATGGAGCTGAATACTATGTCCCTCGCTCCGCTCGCTACCGCAAAAGCAGGGGACAAAAACTTGGCCGAAGGAATCCTGCGTAATTCACTCTGTTAATCCCTTTAACATATATAAAGATCTCAATCAGATCACCCCTAAGTCTCCTTTTCCTAAGACTAAAAAGATTAAAGGGGACCTATTATGCTGATCCTTCTTTAAATACATATTAGTAATGTTACAATGTTGGTTGTCCATACTCAACCTCTGAAAAGTTTCTTAAGATAAAATACAGAGGTTTTGCCGTAATCCAAGAACGTGATTTTGTGAATGTGATTTCCTCTCTGAACAGCTCCTCCCGAGATCTTCGCGAGATCTGGGCAAAACCTGACGTCAGGTTGTGCCGTCCAATTAGTACAGACCTAGCCAGAGCCAATCACGGCGCTGGACCTGCCCACACCGGAAACTATTCTAGCAGGCACTAACAACGGCAGATCATACTATGCCTTAGTAGCGTCTACACTTTTGGAGATACAAAAGAACTGCAGATCATTTGAGGTGCAGTTTAGTCAGTATCTCTCCCAAAGCTGCTTGTCCGTTTACTTTTGGATGCGAAGAAAAACACCTATTTCTCTTCCAAAAGACAATGCCACCAGAAATCAGTGGGTAGCTTTTTTTGTTTGCTGGCAGCAAACGCGGCCGCCAAAGGGAACGTTAGCTGTTTGTGCTCAGCATTTCACCAAAGAAAGCTTTGTCAATAAAGGATCATTCGACACAGGATAAGCGTTTCAGCTGCTTCTCAAACCTGAAGCAGTTGCATCGATCAAGCGCTCGGAGCCACACACTGTAAGTAACGATATAACAGCAAATAATGTAAGTGAAGCTAACGTGTTACGGGTGGCTAGCAGGACCGCTAGCGATAGTTAGCACTAACAACTGGCCTCAAACGCAGGCTTTGTAAAATATCTGAAGATAAAGCCTGTATCGGTCGCGACTGTCCGTGACTCACAGACACAGAAGCTGTAAGTTGCTTTTACTGCATAAGCCAACCTGACGTGATAGCCAGTTGATTGTGGCTGTAGCACAGCGCTAACGAGCAAGTTACTGTTGCTAATGTTTGTGTCCTAAATATGCAAGAGTAATATCAGGGGAAATTCTATAGAAGGTGTGTGAACATAAACCTCATTTGAAGCTAACTTTTTATACTTGTTTGTAATTTGGATGCTTAGAACAACTGTCCACGGTAACGGAACTTGCTGTCTGTAAAACCTGTATTGCAAGGGTTTGTCTCTGTGGTTATGACCGCTCGGTTACCAGCTACTGCATGTTAGTTTGCATGCCGTGCAAATTAAAAATGCTCCTGGTTAACTTATATGCAATAATTCTGATCCGTATGCTTGTGTTACTTCAGTAAGCATCAATGTGGCAGTTTCATCATAACGTTGCCCGACTGTAGCCACTACAGTTGAAGCGGCTGCTTGTGATCGCTTCACTTATCCATGACCGGGATCAGCCGGATCCTTATCACAAATGTCTGGGCAAGCTCTCTGATTCTACCGTGAAAGCAATGCGAAACGCAGAAGCTCTAATGTGTCAGGTATGACAAAGGATTTCTCTGCACTACCGTGACATAATTTCATGCCCCTTTAGAAATTGTTGTGGGTAATAAAAAGCCGAAAAAGGCAGAGATTAAATAGGAAATTCTTTCCTGTAGAAGTGATCGATTCGCTAGCTCCACATAAGCAACTTGTCCACGCAAACAGAACTTACAGTCTGCAAAACCTGTATTATGTTTATAACATAACCGAGCTCTCTCTAGCTGTTGCGTACTATCCATAAAGCTGCTTTCACATCGGACGTGAAATGAATTTTTGGCGGGACAGATTGCATTCAAAGTCAATGCAAAAACTTGAATACACGAGTTATGGGCGCGTTAAGCAGCTTTCACACCGGACGCGAAACTAATTTTTCGCGCGACAGATTACATTCAAAGTCAATGCAAAGACTCGAATACACGCGTTATGGGCATGTCAAGCCGCTTTCACACCGGACGCAAAACGAATTTTCGCGCGATAGATTAGCTACATTCAAAGTCAATGCAAAGACACGAAAACGCGTTATGGACGCGTTAAGCAGCTTTCACACCGGACGCAAAACTAATTTTTTCGCCGAGATTACATTCAAAGTAAATGCAAAGACAATGCATTGACTTTGAATGTAATCTGTCGCGCGAAAAAAAATTCGCTTTCGTCTGGGTTTGAAAGCTGCCACGCGTCCATTTTTTATAGCAAACGCTGGTCATTCCAGCGCAATAAGTAACCATTACCACGGGCAATTTCTGAAAAGGCCGTTTAGCCTGGAGCTTTCTCCTCTTTGTCATACACCAGAGCAGAAGCTGTTCGTTACTCCACGCTAACGACACACCACAGCTATGCACACGAACCAGCAGGTCCTTATAATACACACCGAAGCAGACCATAAGTTGTTGGTCCACTTTTTGCTGCTCCTCACTGTCCATGTTTCCCTTTTCACTCAGACCCACCAGTTTTCTACGGTCTCCGGTCTACACTTGGGTTTGTCGACACGTTCTACAAATGAGTCTGTATGGGGTGGATTCTAGCTTTCCCTCAATCCTAGCTATAGATTAGAAACACTGGTGTACTCACCATAGCAGGGTGTGTGCTGGCCAAAAATTTCACTTAGCCACAGTAGCTAATCACCCAGAAGTTCAGTTAGCCACAGAGAAAACCATTTAGCCACACATTTTGCCTTAAATTTTAGTTAGAAACCTTAGAGAACTTGGATTCAGTCATACAGTGTGCGTACACAGTCACAGAATAAGAGCACAGACATCCAGAGACTAGTACGTATGCATCATCTTGTCAGCGACACCTGTACTATAGTGTTCTGGCCAGGTACTCTTCACATCAGGGTGGTTACTGGCAGTTACAAGAAATTTTCAAATAGAGTGGCAATGAAATTTGTACAGACTGCACACAGTCACATGGTATAACAATATTGTGGTGACGGAGAGCTGGTTCAAGTGCCAGCAGAGTGCCGGGTAAGTATTAACAACTATTAAGGCCATCCTCCAGTCTAATTATCTGACTGCTACTTTAGACAAATGGGAACCTGATCGATAGAAGTCCAATATCACTTTGATGACAAATAGTTGAATTACTAACTTGTTAGGGCCAGCTTACCATGCTAAAGATTGTCATTTTGTTATCCCCACTTGTGGCCAAGTGATTATTACATGTATTACAACATGAACAGATCCAGCTTAGGCACACTGGTTGCTGTGTAATGCAGGGTGTGGAATGGATTAAAAGTTATCCCATACAGCCACTGTGAATTCACATCTCCACACCTGGATGCATCCTTAGTTTGGCTCATACAGAAAAATATGACTTCAATGCCATGAGCTCACGCTCAATTTAGCACTTATCTTCTTCCAATTGGTAATAATAATTGTTTGTCAGAATTATTTTACTAAAACTCATAAGAAATGTCAGATTGAAGTAACAAGAAATGTGAATATTTACATTATGTAAATTCAATTTGCTCAGAGTGCAATATGTCCAGGTTTGAACATGATTGCCATCTAGATAAAATGTTTCCTGAATAACAAACTAGTTGTGGAAAAAATGTGTTATAGACAAACGTATATGAGTGAAATAATGCCGTAGGTTCGGCGAAAAATCGGTAGAAGTTTTTGGATTCAACTGTATTACGTGATAAAGGTCGATGTTGTATGTACTTCTTAGCTTAGTTTTTTTGGAGTAATATTTCTGGATGCATCATTCGCCATAAAGCAAAACGAAGATGATTATCATTTTGTCGACAGCACAGTTTGTAGTAGCCAACTCGCGTTATGGATTTGTTTCCGAAAGCAATAGCTTATAATGTAGAGCCCAGAGACTCGATCATGTTTTGGATTTAACTTAAATTATCATACTGATCGTTTCCTTTAGGCGTCCTTCTGTCTCAACATCAGCGGCATGCAGTCGGCTGCTTGGAAATCGGCTGAAAATGACTCCTGGCCGAGTCGCACGTAACCGACAGACATTATGTCATTTTGAAGTCGCGAAAAATGCTATCATTGTTGTATACTTAGCAGTTAGCAGGGTAGTCGACTGATTGTTCGTCGTGGTTGCACTAACTCCGTTCTGAAGAGTTGTCCAGTTCTGCCTCGAGTAGTACGTTGGCTCGCTCAAGCTAATAATCTCTGCTATATTACCGACTAAATTGCGAATCTATTTTCCGCTATTTCTGACCTGTGACTGGGTAGCGGCGTTTAGACTACTAGGCCACTCTGACGAATAGCTGGCATACCAACAAGTTTGCCATTTATTTAGGTACAAGGTTGCTCTATGCCGATTGCGGGTGGACTGCTTGTGTAAAGTAGCCCATGTGATATAAAATGCCAAGGCAATGCACCTTAATATTAGTGCTGAAACACAATAACTTCATGCGTGGCTCAGCATTGTATTTTAAGGGCATCAAAACAAAGCTGAAGAACCCCTAGTGATGTAGCGTGATTTCGCTAGGTTTCTCTAGAGTTTCTCGTAGTTACGGTAAACACAACCCATTATTTTCAGCAAACTCAGAATATCTGTCCACATAGTAGAGGATGGCTTTATTGTTAAAAATAGCCAAAACAAATAATCATTATCGATCATAAATGAATTTAAGCCCTTTTCCTTTGCACGACAGAACTGAGCTCGGAATTGCGCACGTTTCAGTGCCGATCTTGTCCCACTGACATAAATGCGCTGCTTTAACGTGAGTTTGTTCAGCAAGAAAAACACCATTGCATGCTTACTTTCGCTTATCTGTGTCTGTCCCGCTAGATTCATAATTTAATATTATTGAGGTGGTCAATCTCGAATCACTCGCATAGTTTTTAATATGGTGGAGGTTCCTATCCCGGAATTCCTTTTCCGACACGTGAACTACAACATAGAAAAGTCCCGAATGGAGTGATGAATCGTCAGCCAATCAGTGCGATCGGAATGAACGATATAGCCAAAGATAATTATCATACATCAGTCATAAATTAAGTATGAACCAAGTATGAACCAAATATGATAGCGAGTGCCGGCGGCGAGTGGGCGATTGGACTTGACGTAGGCATCGGGCAGCCTTGGCGCAAAACCTGAGGTTATTACTTCACCACTCTCTCCATTAGGCTTTCGCCAACGTGGCGCTTTGAGGCCAATTTTCGGTCGCCACATGCCAAGCGGGTAGCGCACACCCTGCCATAGTAGCCGTAGGTAGACAGCAAATTCGAGCTTGAGCTGCCAGACATTTGCACTGCGTCCTCCACTTTCGCCGTTGCATTTATTAGAACAAGTTAATTTCGTTAGATCTTTACACATGTACTGCGTTTGATTGCGGAATATGCCCGTCGATTCCTTCGGAGACGCGTCTCAGTTTAACTCTGAGGAGGCAGACCCAGAAAACTGCGTTCTGCTGCCTCCTCCCGCCTAGATCCGCCCTCCACAGAACTGGCCAGTCAGAAGAAAGTGGGCACACGGGGAGTGGGGACCACAGCGTAAGAGCCACTCCAACGAGGCGTTTCAGGCAGAGACTACAATGGACTACAAATGGGGTTTTTTGAGGATGGCAGTATGAGCTAAATAAGGACCCTGTTTAGGACTTTGAACGATCAGGAGTACTCTAGGGGAGTCCAAGATCAAAATATAACCTTGGAAATATAGCAAAATAGGTCCCCTTTAAGGATCTTCAGCCTCTTCTCATAGCTTTCATTTTTATACCTGGAATTAGCTTAGTGGCTCTTCTCTGAACTTTTTCTAGAGCCTCTATATCTTTCTTAAAGTATGGTCCCCAGAACTGTACACAATACTGACGAATGTGTTGTACAAGAGAAGTATGACCTCCTTGGATTTTTACTCAATACTTTTGGCAATGTATCCCAGCATCCGATTGGCTTTTTTAACTGCTACGGCACAATGGCTAGAGCCTGTGAGGGTTTGGTCGACAATCACTCCCAGATCTTTTTCATGTGGAGCACATTCCAGTTTTAAACCTCCCATGAAGTAATCCTGTCTAATGTTTTTATTACCTACATGTACAACTTTACATTTGGCTACATTAAATTTGATTTTCCACATTTCTGCCCAATTCTGGATTCTATCCAAATCATCCTGAATCACTTTAGTGGACTCTAAACTATTTGCCAAACCTCCCAATTTAATATCATCTGCAAATTTGCTCTCGATATTCCTATCATGGTCATTAATGTAGATGAGGAACAGCAGGGGTTCCAACTCCGATCCCTGAGGGACGGCACTCCCCACTATACCTAGCTCAGATGAGGTTCCACTGACCACCACTCTTTGTGTTCTGTCCTGTAACCAGTTCTGAATCCACTCCAGAATACCTCCTGTAACTCCAATGGAGCTCATTTTAAAAATCAGTCTTTTATGTGGTACTGTATCAAATTCTTTCTGAAAATCCAAGTATATGATGTCAGAAGCCCTGCTCTGATCATAAGTCTTGGTGGCCTCTTCAAAAAATTCCAGAAGGTTTATCAGGCATGACCTTCCCTTACGGAAACCATGTTGGCTACCCCTCAAGATATTATTACATTAAAGAAATAATTCCAGCTCATCTTTTATGATAGATTCCAGTATTTTGCATGCAATGCAAGTTAAACTGACGGGCCTGTAATTTCCTGGCTCAGTACGGTCCCCTTTCTTATATATTGGGATTATATTGGACTGCTTCCAATCATTTGGTATTTCTCCAGTTTCTAAAGACCGTCTGAAGATGGCTGAAAGCGGTTTAAAGATGATCTCACTAACTTCCCAGAGCACTCTAGGATATGAGCCATCAGGACCTGCCGCCTTATCTGCCTTTAGTTTATGCAACTTGTCAAATACTTCATTATCCCTAACCTCAATTTCTGCTAAATAATCTTGAGCATTGGAGATGCCCTCTGGCTGAATAAAAACCCACTCCGAGGTAAAATTCTCAACAAAGTAAATGTTTAAGGTATCCGCAATATCCTTGTTATCATATATCCATATTTATTCTTTATGCACTTAACCTCCTCTTTGACTTTCCTTTTTCTACTACAGTACTGAAAGAAGCGCTTAGGATTAGTTTTTGCCCCCTCTGTAATTTGTCTTTCATACAGTCTTCTAGCATTCCTCAGCTCCTTTTTGACCACAGCCCGCATTTTACAGTATTCAGGCTTAGTATTCTCATTGTTATCCTTTATGTACATCTTACAAAGATTCCTCTTTTCCCTCAAACTCCTACGAATAGCTGTGGTCATCCACTGAGGATTCTGCTTTTTCAGCTTACTTTTGGACATCTTTGGAATGAATTTACATTGTGAACTCACTTAAATCTTTCCCACATCTCATTTTCAGACTCACAGTCCAGGAGTGTCTCCCATTTTATTTCACTTAAATATGAGCGCATCCTGTCAAAATTTGCTCACCTAAAACTGAAAATTTTGGTTTTAGAAGCCACCTTTTTAACTTCCCATGAAACATCAAAATTAACAGTAGAGTGATCACTTGTCCCAAGTCCTTCCAGTACCTCAACATTACTAATTCTATCAGGGTCATTACAAAACACCAAATCTAAAATTACCTTCTCTCTTGTAGGTTTATAAACATACTGCCCCCAAAAAATTGTCATTTATAACATCTACAAATTCTTCCTCCCCTTTACCCTGTCCTTTCACCATTTCCAAATCGATACCAGGACAATTGAAGTCTCCCATAATAATAGTCCCTCCTCCTCTACAAGCTTGCCTAATCCTCTTAAAGAGCATTTCATTGACAGTACTGTCCAAAGCTGGCAGTCAAAAGCATACTCCTGTGTTTAAACCTGTCTCGTATTTGCCAATGAGCCTGACCCAGATATCTTCACAGGGCAAGGAATGTTCAATTTCAGGAATTTCCTGCACATTTATGTTCTTGTTCACATAGAGTGCTACACCCCCTCCTCGCCTATTGCATCTATCCTTCCTAAAGAGCTTATAACCTTCTATATTATATTCATCTCCATCCTCTTCACTGAGCCATATCTCTGTAATCCCAACTATGTCATAGCCCTCACTAATCATAACAGCCTCAAGTTCTGAAAATTTATTTTTTATGCTTCTTGCACTTAAATAAAAACATTTCAGGTTATTACGAATGCTCTTCCCCTACGGTATCCCATGTGCCTGCTGCTCCATCCCAAGCTTAATTTGTGTTGATTATGTAAAGGACTTCTCATGGTATCATATTATGAATAAACCATCTTGGGCTGTTGAGGGCACAGTCTGGAAATGCCCCTGATATTACTGCTCAAATGGCCAAAAGTAGCATCTTGCAGCACCCGCTACAGGACGCGCCCTCGACAGCCCACGGAAATTTTCAGATTACTGTGAGCCCTACACATAGTAGATTGACATACATGAAAATGAAATTGGGCTGTTGTCGGCGCAATTATATAATTGCATTTCAAAACAGAATTTTTTTCAGCGCTTACTTCTTATCTCAGAATCTTTGGCCCTTTTGGTACCCCTAAAAGAGAAACCGAAGGGTATTGGCACCTAAAAATTTGCAGTCTTTCTGCTGAACCAACTATCATTCACCAGCAAAAATTTAAGTACATCTGAGACCATCATAAATCACCCACTGCCTGATTCTTAGAAAAACTGGCTCTTAAGATTGTCTGTTAAACCACTGGCATGTTATCCGCTCATTGATACCCGTCGGATTAAAAGTTTCTAGGCACTGCTAATGGTAGCTATTGATCTAGCCAGTCAGAAAGTAGCAATGCTTGTTAATACAGCCCCAATTCCGAAATAGTTGGGACGAAGTGTAAATTGTGAAAAAAATCAAAATGAAATGACTGTCAGATCACATGTGCCAACATGTTATTTACAAAAGAACACAGATAACAGTTCAAATGTTGAAACGGAGACGTTTTACATTTTTATCCACAACATGAGGTTATTTCAAATTTTCTGGCTGCAACAGGTCTCAAAAAAGTTGGGACATAGGCAAGAAAGGGCTGAAAAAGCAATTAATATATAAGTGAATCAGCTGAAAGAACATTTAGCAAGTAATTAAGTTAACTGGCATCAGGTGTGTAACATGATTGGCCATAAAAGGGATGTCTTAGAAAGGAATACTTGAAAAACAATGTTCCTCAATGTCAAATTGCAAAGGCTTTGAAGGTCTCATTATTGACAGTGCATAACATCATCAAAAGATTCAGAGAAACTGAAAAATCTCTGTGCGTAAGGGACAAGGCCGAAGACCTTTACTGGATGCCAAGGATCCTCGGGCCCTCAGACGCCACTGCATCACTCACCGACATGATTTTGTCATTGACATTATTAAATGGGCACAGGAATACTTCAAGAAACCACTGTCTGTAAACACAGTCTGCCGTGCCATCCACAGATGCCACCTAAAACTCTATCATACAAAAAGGAAGCCATTGTTGAGCATGATCCAGAAAGCGCCCGCGTGTTCTGTGGGCCAAGGCTCATTTAAAATGGACTGTAGCAAAGTGGCAAAGTGTCCTGTGGTCAGACGAGTCCAAATTTGACATTCTTGTTGGAAATCATGGGCGTCGTGTCCTCTGGGCAAAAGAGGAGAAAGACCACCCCTCCTCTTATCAGCATTCAGTTCAAAAGCCAGCATCTCTGATGATATGGGGATGCATTAGTGCATATAGTGTGGGACACTTGCATGCTTTAAAAAGCACCATGAATGCTGAAAGGTATATGAAGGTTTTAGAGCAACATATGCTCCCCTCCAGATGACATCTATTCCAGGGAAGGCCTTGTGTATTTCAGCAGGACAATGCAAAACCACATACTGCAGCTATTACAACAGCGTGGCTTCGTAGTAGAAGAGTCCGTGTGCTGAACTGGCCTGCCCGCAGTCCTGATCTTTCACCGATTGAGAACATTTGGCGCATAATTAAACGAAAAATCCGTCAAAGGAGACCCAAAACTCTCCAGCAGCTGGAAGCCTGTATTTAACAAGAGTGAGATCATATTCAAATGGCTAAACTCAAGAAACTTGTCTCCTCAAAGCCCAGACGCCTCAACTCTGTGTTAAAAAGAAGAGGGGATGCCACACCATGGTGAACAGGCCCCTGTCCCAACTTTTTTGAGACCTGTAGCAGCCATCAAATTTAAAATGAGCTCATTTTGTGGATAAAATTGTAGAATTTCTCAGTTTCAGCATTTGCTATGTTATCTCTGTTCTATTGTGAATAAAATACTGGCTGGTGTGATTTGAAAGTCATTGCGTTTTGATTTTATTCACAATTTACATCTTGTCCCAACTATTTCGGAACTGGGGTTGTATTTTCAAACACTATATTTATATTTAAATTACCAATGACCTCAGTAAATGGCTCGCAAGCTACTACTTTGAGGTAAATGAGCCACTGCTTTCTTTTGCTGCTATGCATAATAATGTAGCTATGGTGCTGCCGCAAAGACCACTGCGAGTCCATGTCATGTTGTGGGACGGAGGGCTGGAACTGCTAACTGCAAGAACAGACAGGAAGTTTGCCAAAATGCCAATATCGCTTACTGCAGCTTTAATTACAACCCCAGTTCCAAAATAGTTGGGACAAAGTGTAAATTGTGAATAAAATCAAAATGAAATGACTTTCGGATCACATGAGCCAATATGTTATTTACAATAGAACATAGATAACATTTCAAATGTTGAAACTGAGACATTTTACATTTTGATCCACAAAATGAGCTTATTTCAAATTTTCTGGCTGCAACAGGTCTCAAAAAAGTTAGGACACAGGCAAAAAAAGGGCTGAAAAACCAATTAATATATAAGAGAATCAGCTGAAAGAACATTTAGCAAGTAATTAAGTTAACTGGCATCAGGCGTGTAACATGATTGGCTATAAAAGGAATGTCTTAGAGAGGCTGAGCCTCTCAGAAGTAAAGATGGCCAGAGGCTCTCCAACCTGTGAAGTCTTGCGTAAAACGTCCTCTTCCCCGCAATGTATTCCGACCAGCTCGGACTGTTCTACAAATACTGAAGTTGGGCGCGTCACACCGTTCTGTTCAGATCACCGTGTCTACAAACGTAATATTTTCCCTATAAACCCTGTTCTCAGAAAACATCGCAAGTTAAACTTTTTTAGAACTGTTAATCACTCTTTAGTGATCTGGGACCGTCAGCATAAACCTAAGGGTATTTTTGGAGGACATATTAACATCCGTAGCCTCACCCCTAAAGCGAGTCAAGTGCATTACCTTCTCTGTAACTCTAACTTAGATTTTCTGTGTCTAACTGAAACATGGTTACATAGCAATTCTCCGTCATGACTATACATGTACCAGGCTATAAAACCTTCAGACAAGATCGTTCTAAGGGCAGAGGGGGTGGGGTCATGATCTATATCAAAGATCATATTAACTGTCAACAAATATGCTGGCCATTTAATCATGATCTAGAATGTATTGGACTGAAAATAACGCTCTCTCCTGAAATGTGCTTTGTAATCATTGTTGTATATCGTCCACCTTCTTCTAATAACGATTTTTATGTCTCATTTAAAAAATTGCTACAAGCTTGTGATTTTAAAACTGAGGTGATTCTCTTTGGTGATATGAACTGCAACTGGCTAGAGAAAACTAATTGGAAAGCCCTTAAGCAGATTACTGATAGTTTTGATTTCACACAACTCGTGGAGGGACCAACCAGAGTGACGACATCTTCTCAGACACAAATAGATTTAATATTCAGTAACAAGCCTGAGCTTAATTGTCAAAACATTTAATTTCATAACTGGACTATCTGACCATAATTTAATATTAATGTCTCGAAAACTCTCAAAGAAGCGTTTTTGTCACTCTCTTAAACCCATGGAGCAATTTAGGATCCCAAAAAGTGAATTTATAAATTTTGAAAGAGCAGTGCAGCAGACTGACTGGGAAAAGTCTCTTAACTGGGGCAACCTAGAAATAGATTGCAAAAGGTTCTCAATCAAGTTACATAACTTAGTTGAAATGTTCTCACGAAAAGTGAAAAGAAAAAAAAGAAACAACATACTTCCTTGGCTTAATGCAGATATATTCAGTTCAATGAAGGAGAGAGATTTTGCTCTGAAAAGAGCTCTGAAGACAAAATTAGCTTGTGATAGGCTTAGGTTTACATCATTACGCAATAAAGTCACAAAAGCTATCAGGAAGGCCAAAGCCAATTTTTTTTTTTTTTCATAACAATTATTAATGATGCAAAAGGTAACACCAAACTAATTTGGGAACAGATTAAAAACCTATTGGGAACAAACCACATGCCTAAGAAACAGTTACAACTAAAACTGGAAGGTGAATTGGTGCAAGACCCAGCATAAATTGCAATAGCTTTCAATGAATATTTTATCAATTCTGTGGCTAAAATAGCACAGAATTTCCCTTTAACTGTAGAAAAAACTTTCAGAGTTGATGAAAGCAAAACTTCTTTTTCCATTCAACCCATTTCTGAGTTAAAAACTAAAGCAATTATTAATTCTTTAAAAATTTCAACAGCTAAGGATATATATGGTATGGATTCACAAATGCTAAAATCTCTGAAAGAATACCTAATCCATCCCATCACACATATTATTAACTTGTCACTATCACAGGGAACCTTTCCAAGTGCTTGGAAAACTGCAATTGTATCTCCTATCTTCAAGTCAGATGACCCTCACAATGTTTGCAATTACCGTCCAATTAGCATTTTACCTGTGATATCCAAGGTTGCTGAGAAGTGGGTATCGGAGGAGCTTGTCCTCTTCTAAAATAATAGTGAATTTAACCTTCATCCATTGCAGTTTGGTTTCAGGGCTCATCATTCTACCGAAACGGCAAACTGCTTGTTTACAGAAAAGGTCCGAGCAATGGTTGATGGAGGTGGTGTTGTGGGTGCAGTATTTTTAGACCTCCGCAAAGCTTTTGACACGGTCAACCATAAGGTCCTTTTGGCCAAATTGTCTGCTTTTAATTTCTCCACATCAACACTGAGTTGGTTAGAGTCATACTTAACTGGTAGGCGACAGCATGTTATTGTCAACAACCAACTTTCACCAGCTCGTGACTTGTGCACTGGGGTGCCACAAGGATCTATACTTGGCCCTCTTCTTTTTGCAATATATATTAATGATCTACCATCTGTGTGCCCTGATGTAGAGATACAATTATATGCTGATGACACTGTGATATACACCCAGGCTAGGACAAAAGAGCTGACTGGTGCAAAACTCACCTCCGCTATGGAGAAGATCACTAGTTGGTTAAACCGTTCATGTCTTCAACTTAATGTTAATAAAACGGTAGGAATGTTTTTTACTAAAAGACAATGTAACTTCATGCCAAATATAACAATTTCTGGTCAAAATATTGCTATTGTACCACAAGTTAAATATCTGGGCATCATTCTTGACTCCAGTCTGTCATTCAAAACACACATAAAAACCGTGAGTCAGAGAGTGAAATTTAGCTTAGCCAATTTCAAGTACATAAGAAATACAATGACCTTTAGTGCTGCCAAATTATATATGAATGCCATGATCATGTCGCATCTGACATATTGTCTTACAAGCTGGGGACAAACTAACCAGTCTACTCGAAAGCCACTGGCTACCCTGTATAAGCAAACCCTTAAAGTTTTGTATCAGAAACCTAACAGCTCCCATCATTGTACCATTTTAAACAAACACAAACTTCTGAGCTGGGAAGATGTAATAAAATATAGGAACATCTGTCTAGTTTATAAAATCTTGCACAACCTAGCTCCTCCTCCTCTTAAGTCACTCATAACGCAACGTATCAACACATATCGGACTACCAGGAGCACTACCCGTGGTGACTTTTTAGTCCCATTTAGAAAAAGTTCTTTTGGTCAATCGTCATTCTCTGTTACAGCCATACAAAATTGGAACTCACTACCCACCCACATTAAAGATATAGATACTTTCTCCAATTTACTAAATATCTAAAAACATGGTTTGCTGATAATTACAACTGCTTACATTAAATTTTTTTTTTTTTTTTTGAATATGGTGTATGTGTGTTGCATGAGACATGATCACAGACGCTGCCCTTCTGTCTTTGCTACCTGCCAGCATATCTGCATGTTTTTAAGATGAATTGTTGTGAATGTCCTCTTGTGTCTTGTTTTCTAGAATTGTTTTTACTGCATGACTTGCATTACTGTTTTCTGCTTTTAAGTTTGCTTCTTTGACCCCTTACCTTGTTTGTGTTCGTACCTATTAGTTCATATATTTTGCATCATTGTTTGTACCTGTGCCTGTGCATGCAGCCTGCTGCTCTATTTCATTCCATTTATTTTGTTTGTATTTGTGCTCATTTATATTTGCTTTGCATTGTATTGTCTCTTTTCCCTTTCCCCTTTTTCCCATTCCCATTCTCCCATTGCCCTGTGTCTTTTCTTTTTTAGGATGCCTTATTGTCAGCTGGCCGGGGACGACAGCTGAAAATTAGCCATGTTGGCTAAAGCTGCCCTGTTTACTGTTGTGACAGTTAATTGATGGGGACTGTCCTCGTAATAATCAACTAATAATAATAATAATAATAAAAAAAAAATTGTGGAATACTTTAAAAACAATGTTCCTCATCGTCAAATTGCAAAGGCTTTGAAGGTCTCATTATTGACAGTGCATAACATCATCAAAAGATTCAGAGAAACTGGTAAAATCTCTGTGCGTAAGGGACAAGGCCGAAGCCCTTTACTGGATGCCCAGTATCCAGTATATTGCGTTTTGATTTTATTCACAATTCACACTTAGTCCCAACTATTTTGGAATTGGGGTTGTATTTAACAATGAAAACATGCACCAGACATGTCTTTATATCTCACGCCTCATCTACCATGTTTAAATGCCGAGCCCTCAAATTTGAAAGATGGAGTTCAAAGTTGAAATCTATTCAGTTTTTAAGGACGTGCTGCTCACCAATGTAAGTTTGTTGGCAGGCAACCAGTCACGCAACAGAATGGGTGAGACTTGCATTTCCACTTATCTGCTTTCATAAACAGTATTAATGAAAATGTCAGAATATTAGATATAGTCAGCGAGCGGAGCGGTCATATGCTGTCATAGCAACATATATATGCTTCTCTTTCTTTCCTGACTTTTAGAAGACATGCGTTGTTGTGTCTCATGTTTTTCACTTGTAAGCATGTCTCCTGTGTGCGCAGCCCCAGAGAGACTTCAGTTATTGCCCATTTGCCTGGCAGAGTCCTTAAACAGAACTAGATGAGCAATTGAGCAATCATTGTTCTTGTTATTAAAATCTTCTATTTAAATCCTTCTCTTGAATAAAGAATCATGTTTTTATAAAATTCAAAGCATAAAATGGTCTCTTTTACAGCAGTTTGAAGAGGTAACTGTAGTGCCTTTATCGCTCCACAGGACAGCCGCAGCCAAAAGATCTGAGGATTGTGCTGGTGGGAAAGACTGGAACAGGAAAGAGTGCAGCAGGAAACACCATCCTGCGGAGAGAGGCGTTTGTGTCAGAGCCCAGCTCTTCCTCTGTGACTAAAGAGTGTGCAAAGGAAAGAGCTGAAGTGGAACACAGAAAGGTGGCCGTGATCGACACTCCAGGCCTGTTTGACACCGAGCTCAGTAATGATGAGATCATAAAGGAGATCAAAAAGTGCATCTGCCTGTCTTCTCCTGGACCCCATGTCTTCCTGGTGGTGATGCAGATTGGCAGATTCACACCGGAGGAGCAGGACACAGTGAAGATCATTCAGGAGACCTTTGGTGATGACTCAGCCAAATACACCATGGTGCTGTTCACTCACGGAGACCAACTGAAAGGGAAAACAATTGAAAATTTTCAGGCTGGCTGCGAAAAACTGAAGGACATCACTTGTCAGTGTGGTGGAGGATATCATGTATTTAATAATGATGACAAGAATCCCTCTCAGGTCCTGGAGCTGTTAAAGAAGATTGATAAGATGGTTAATATAAATGGAGGAAGCTTCTACACCAATGAGATGTACAGGAAGGCTGAGAAAGCGATCGAAGAGAAGAAGAAGATAATTCTGAAAAAAGAGGCAAAGATTTCAGAGGATAAAGCTAGAGACATGGCAGAGAAAGATAATAGTTTTCTGAGGAACATAATTACAGGTGCTGTTGCAGGAGCTGGAGTAGGAGCAGGAGTAGGGGCAGTAGGGGGAGCACTAGGGGGTCCAGTTGGCGCAGCTGCAGGTGCAGCAGTTGGAGCAGCTGGAGGAGCAGTAGTTGGAGCAGCTACAGGAGTAGCAATAACTGTATCAAAAAAATGCACTATACAGTAAAGAACCTGCTTTCTGTTATTATTAATTGTTTAAAAGCAGTTAAATTGAAGACCGCAGTGCTAAAAGTAGTTGAGTCACAAAATGTACATTTTGAGAAAATTGAGGCAGTGGACTTGGGTAACTATAAGAGATGTTTTCTCATCCTTAGCTCTCAGAAAATGTGATTTAAAGGTGCTCTAACTAGCAAAACAGAGAGCTAGCTGGCACTTCCCTCCTCCCCTCCCCCTCCCGTGTTTCCTGAAACTGTCATGAACAAAAAAACAAAACAAAAAAAAAAAAAAAACCCCACCCCCATCCCTCTTTTTCGGTGATTGGCTGCATGGTGCAGGCTGGATCAGGTTGTTTTTGTTGCGATTTGTGGAGCCTGGGCAGTCCACAGGGACCGCGTTTTTTTACAGTGTATTCAGGGGACTGGCAGCCAGTGGATCGTGAGGAGACGTTTGCTGTATGTGACAAAAAATGCTCCAGCTTAGAAACTGTGTAAGAAGACTTACAGCACCTTTAAGTGCTTCAACAATAAGCTCTTCAATTATTGTTTAAGAGCATTTCTGTGTGATTGTGCAGGAACAAGAGACTGAAACTCAAACGTTTTCGTAATATGTATTTACTGCCTTTTACCCTTAACCTTTTAGCACCTAAGCTGCAAACTGGCTGCCTTGGCTTATTTGGTTGTTTTCACTGTAAAAGTGTCAGAAAATGTGCCATGAGTCAGTGCTTTTGCCCCCTTTTCCTTGGCTTAAGCTTTCAATATCTGAGAGTTATTTCATTGCAGACAATTTAGAAGTTACATTAATCTTAACAGCATGTGTGATATTCTTTGACGAAATGGCCATTGTAAACAGGCTAAGCAAAATCTGTAACTTACTGCTTTAGTAATGTCCTGCTGTTTTGATGTATTGTACGCAAAATCTAACCTATGAATTCTTTTGTTGACAATGGTCTGTCTAAAAGTCGCACATGTAAGAATATGGACATTCACTGAGAATTCATTGTCCAACTCACCACTGGCCACAGTCGCCACTCATGGATTAACATCACACGGTTTAGCAGTACACAGAGGAATCAGGCAAGGATGCCCACTATCGCTATTACTTTATTTCCTTTTCATTTAACCATTTGCAGCAATGATACGACAAAACTCCACCACTAAAGGAATCCTCACGGCCTAAGATCAGCCTTTATGCTGTTGGCTTGGGCCAACTGTCAATATAGTCGAGAATTGCTGAATTGCTGATGGCTTTAATCAATCTGCAATGCCTACTGTTCAACTTTTTTTGTTTGTTTGTTTTGGGCCAGAAAAATAGTGGCCATGGTCAATTCTAAGGTTGCGTACATGTACACACACTAATAAACCATTATTCATCTCTTGCTTGCTGTGTTTGTCTTAATTCATTTTTTTAAGGTCACGGCTCCAAGCCTCCAACTTTCCAGTCTACTAGGACCCTACAGCAGCCCAGCTCATCATTCCATTCAATCTTCCAATCACCCTTCCACATCCGTGTTCACTCTCAGGCCAATTAGTTTGCAGCTTTATTTAAGAACAGAGCTAGCTCTGTCCTTTGTGTAGTCTGGTAACCTCATGCCTGTTAAACTTGTAGTCTGTTTGGGCTTACCGTACAGGGGTGCGTTTCCCAAAAGCGTAGTTGCTAACTATGTTAGCAACTTACATAGTTCGTCCATTCACAGTCAATGGGGCCAACTATGTAAGCTAGCATCTGTGATTTCGGGAAACGCACCCCTGGCCAGCAGACAGTGCCATTTCTACGCGAGATTACCAGGAGAAATACACGAGACATACACGAGAATATCGCGACGCAGAGTAAATGTACGAGTCACATAGATCGTGCGTTGGAAAAGTAATTGGCCTAGTGCCGGTGACGAGTATACATGTGTATACCGATAAGTCTCGCATGAAACTGGTGTTGGTAAACAGCATTGTTAGTGAACGAGATTCCAAATGTCTAACATCCAGTTTTGAGGTTTACTGTCTCGCGCGTTTAAAATATGGCTCCTGGACAGTGTCATTTATGTTTTTGATTTTCTTATGTATTGATGATACACTCAAAATATTATTTTGTTAAACTTTAAGAAAAACAAATTTGTTACGCCTTTGTAACAAATTAATTGTTGATGCAAGAGAATCCGATCAGATTATTCGAACAAAAATCTTAACAAAATAGATTTTGTCCAGACGTCTTAAAAAAATAGATTTGTTACTTTTCCGCACGGCCCCAGCGAATTTTCTGCTGTTACTTTTCATTGGCGAGAATCGATCACATGCACCAATTTCAGTGTCGTCTGACTGTGAAGGATCTTGAAATGAGCAGGAACGCAACGGGAAGGCGAGTTTTAACCAATGCCATCTTTTCTCTGTGTAGGCTACTAGCAATATGTCGTCATTCTTTAAGTTTTAATTTTTAGCGACATACACCAACAACGTTGTTCTATCTTTATTTTTGTGTCGCAATCTAGATATTTGTGCGTGCAGATGATATTCCTATCCCACCATATTTTATCGTCCGCAAACCAGGTCATTAAACATGAGGAGACTGCCTCTGATGCCTGTTTTTGTTCCTTTAACAGCTGATTGATTTGTCAACAACTCATTGGCATTAGTTAAAAACTCGCCTTACTGTTCACTTCTTGTATTACCACTTCACTGTGAAGTAATAAAAGTACGCACTTAAATTATTTCATCTACATGTACATCGGCCACATAATCGGTTTGTGCAGATTTATTTTAATAAACATCCTAACAAAATAATTTATGGTCCAATCGTGTTAGCAAAACACATTTGTTACTTAATTGTTAGTCTAACACAATAGGCCTATTTTGTTAATACAGCAACAATTTTACTTTGTTAATAAAACGAACTAATTTGTTACTTCCTGAACAAATTAATTTTGTTGGATTGATTTTAACAAATTAATTTGTCATCTCTCATGGAACAAATTAATTTGTTAAACATTTTGTTAAAAGTTAACAAATTCATATTTTGAGTGTAACAGTCATCGGATTATTATTAAACTGGTCAAAAAAAGATTTATTATTCTGTGTTATTGTATTTATCCGATTGAGAGGTTTACCGGCTGTGTTAAGTTTAGAGTTTTGGACCGATCGATTGGGACATGGGGTGTGTTTAAGGATAGCTATATTATCACAAATACAGAAAGGAAAAACCAAATTCTTCTGTTAATGCAACCCTGCGTGACATTATTTTTATAATCCTATACTTGATTAATGAGTAGATGTCCCTTTGCACTCAAGTGTTTCATGCCACCTGTGAAAGAAGCCACGGCTTAGATAATACAAAGGGCGCGAGTTCCAGATGTCAAAACTGAAAAGGAGTAGTTTTTTTTAATCCGCAGCTTGAGGCCCGTTCATCAGTCCTTAAAATTCATGCGTAATGAGCAATATTATCATTCAGTAAGCAAGCGTCGTATTTCCCCTTATTTAGGAGCGCGTACAATGTCTCTGTATGAAAATCAAGAAACGCCGTCGCACATAAGAGACTGTCTGATCACAGAAGAAGGATATCCATTCAAACTAAATTCATCAAACTGTTCATACAGAGGCAAAATCTATAGGCCAAACAAATATCAAACTAAGAATTACTGTACACTTAACCAATTCCAATTGAAGGAAAAAAGACATGGAATGTGAGCTCTGTGGTTTTCAGGATATTGCAACAAGACGTCGCTTTAAAGATAATTTGACATGTAAATCGATAGATTTGTTGCTTTATTTATGACACAATGAGACGTGCACAGAAAACATTCTACTGTGCATTTACAGTATAAATGTTTAAGAATAAACCAACATCGTCAAACAGAAGGCTATTAAACAGCAAACATAACATGAGTTATCTCCCACTACCACATGAACTGATGAAATGATGAAATCGTAAACAGGCTGAAATAAATGCAAAATTACAATCTACATGTATGTAGCACATTATGTTTTATTCAGACCAGCGGTACATGTATACTGAGATTTTCAAAGTGATTCTTCAACCGCTGCTGGATATCGTTTAGGCTAGCTACTCTTCTTCAGCCCACCCTCGATTTTCACAGATTAATGATTAGCGATTACCAACAACAACGCAGTAACGCAACAACGTATTATATCTATTAAATCCACATATAAAAAGTAATTCTCAGTAACAACTGTGATTAGGCCTAATTCGGACCACACTAAGTCGCGCATTTGGCAGGCTCTAGGCATACGTGTGTACGTTTGGCGGCCGGCCTACTGCGAAGCTTGTCTCAGCAGAGTACGAGGTTGATGATAGAGTCGTTCGGATTGAACTGCCGGCTGGCTGTGGCTGACTGCGCAGCCAACGAGAACTGCCGCCAACTTCAAGGGAGGAGTATAAAAGGTCTGCCGTCAAGTCGAACACTTTCCCGTAGCGTCGGAAACATGGCCAATCTCGCGGCTTTTGCTTTGTTTGTGGTGGACGAAAATGAAGCCATGGAAAGACCGTTAGTGATTTATTTTTGTAGAGAATATCTTTGTTATTCCAAATAAAATATCTATGGGGTGAAGTAAAGTAAGTAAAGTAGAATTCATGTTCGTCAAATTTAACTGTAACAGAAGTCAAACGCATCATCCAAAACTGAAACCAATTACGATCCATTTCCGTCGTCAGAGGCGTAGGCCTATCCATTTTGCCGCAGCCAGAGGAGAACAAGGGTGCGTTGGCTGGCGTCTGCAAATAAGCCGGCTCTTGGCGAGATTCTTCCAAACCCCGCGCGGAATCTTGCTGAAGTTTGAGCAATAAGCCCTCAAACCCGCGATGGCTGCAGCTATCGCGGGGTTTCGGGAAGGGCTTATCTTACAACCGCAAGATGCAGACGCCGATTTTTTCGAACGCACCCCAACTGTACCATTTGGCTGCAGACTCCTTGATCCCGCGAGGTCCTGTGGTCATGTGACAGGGGGATATTACGTAGAAGGTCTGTAGCGCCGAAGGAAGTCGAACAAGATTTCTAACTGGCGTGCATCACTCCCAGCCGGGTCTGCGCGGCGCCATGCGGCGCCGCATAAAGTCGAATGAGCCTATAAGCACGCATAAAGAGGAGATTATCGCGAAAAAGCCACGAGTGATACGCGAGACGTCGTGTGGGAATTAGGCAGTATCCGCTGACCTGTACGATATTTCCGCGTATTTCGCGTACATTTCTATTTAATTCTACTCGTGCACTGCTTGAACTGTTATATTTAAGGAACCTCAATTCCTCTTTGTTTTTAACCCACTGTGTAAGTCTTATATTAGACTTGTAGGTAGAATATAGGAATCTCTGTTCCTTTTCTTGTTTTACTGCAACATTGCGTGTTGTACTGACGTGCAGTCTTTAATAATTCATCATTTATACATCCTGCGCCTGGGTCGTCTTCCACTTCCCGTCCTTTGGACGAAACGTTACAATTTTATCGAAACATTTGATCCATTTTATACCTAGCAGCGCTACTATGGTGCTAAATCAGGGTCAATAGTTTTGATCATTCGAAAAAAATAAAAATCAATTAAAAAAAACGAAAACTTCAAACGGAAATTTGAAAAATACAACTATGAATTAAAATTAAAAATAAGTGAAGGAAAATGTTTTTTCAAAGTAAATAACTTTGATTCAGCTCTGAAATTATTTTGGATAAATCAGTTAATTTCATTTTCACTTTCTTAATTATTTTGATCTTTGAGTTCTTATTTTTTTCAGTTGCAGATTTTATTTCTTTAGATTCAGCTCTTTTCTTATGGTTTCAAATTTTTTTTTTGTTTGTTTCAGAACGTCTTTCGTTTTCAGATCGTAGTTTTTCAGTTTCAGAGTTTTGTCCCTGATCTGGTGCGGGGGCGGGGTGTCATGTCTGACTGCATAACTAAGTAGGCTGAGGACCTTCCCAAATGACGCTGCCTTCAAGAAAAGTTGCTTCGGCAGACATCCACAATCAAATGACTTTTGGCGCAATTAAAAAAAAAACATAATAAAATAAAAATAAAAAAAGACTCATGGAGCCATTTTAGGGAGCCTATAGCGACTTCTAGTGATTTTTTTTTTTTTGCAACACCAATCCCATTTGCTATGGTATGCAGCCCCCCTGGGGGGTGTACTACGAAGCAAGATAAGTGGGTTAGCGAGGTATGTTGAGCCTAAACTTAGGCTTTGAAATGTCACGAAGGTGGATCTCTTTTAATGTGGCTAGATTACCATGGTAACTTACGCTGCAAACTTAACCTGGTCGGGAGCAGGTTATGTGCCGAGTTTCGGCTTAAATCGGCAATAAATGTGCTGCTTTGTCACTAAGCACCTCCTTTGAAGATGGCATCACCTTTCTTTGATAATCCTGTGGACTTTGGTGCCTGAATTGTACGCGGTTGTCTTCGGAGGGAGACTGGCATGACCTGTTAGCTTTTTCTGATGATATTCTCTATGAACGCTACAGATTTTCAGCTGAGGGAATTCGTTACTTATGCGATCTCAGGGTTACCTGCATAAAATCGGTTAGTCAAGGTGGTGACGGGGGGTGTTTATTTACTCTTTATAAAAAAAACAAAGCAGTTAAAGTGCAATAACGAAGTGACAAAGTCAACAGTCTTGTAACAAAGTTATAAAGTAAATTACAAAGTTTATATAGTGTAACACTTGCTTGTACACAGTGTATTTTAGCCTTACTGTAAGAGCTGAGCTGGAAATAACAAGATCAAATAAAAACACACAATCTTACCAAAATTCATGCTACATGCATGAACACAGCCAAAATTATCAAAAAAAAAAAAAAAAGAAGAAGAAGAAGAATGAAAAGCGCGTAAAATGCGCCCAACCGTCCCTAAGGGTTAAACGAAAATTAATGTAAGAACGGAAAAAGAATTTATCATCTGTTTTGACTTCAATTCCCCAAATGCTTTGCAGTTGTGGTTATGTTTGGGGAGAAACAGAACGGTATTATGTACGGAAGCGCACTGCATTCACAGGATTAAAAAAAAATATACACCTTATCTCGTAATTACGAGATCTTGGGAAAAGATTAATGCTACACTCACCGTGTTCTGTGTGATATAGCCAACCTGAATATTTCGGGTCCACAGCGCACTCTGGGTTCCACCCACTCCCTCGATGTTTAGAGGACTGGGGCGGTGGAAGAGAAGGCGGCGCAGATGGTGAAGTGGGCCGGTGTTCTGGCAATTTGTGCTGCTTTGTCAAAAATGCTGCCGTAATGCAAAGCGATCATCAAGTCTTTGTTTTCGCCTAAGTATTGCAATATGAATCAGTCTACAGTAGTAACTTTATTTGTTTGCTTATTATAACATAAGCAGCTGTTATAATGAGGTGGGTAAGTTTGTTTAAGGATATATGCCGCATGCCATTATCACCCAATCTCTGCGTTTCAAGGAAAACCCAGCGTGTACATGCAAATATGTATACGCTTACAGGTCGAAAGGCGCACCGAAAAAAGACGTGTATTTATGATATTTGAAGATACTTGAGATGTGAGCGAAGAAATGGAGCCCAATATTTTTGCTTAGCGCAAGCGCAGAACCGCAAGGAAGCATGTTTTGTTAGGTAGCAAAATTTGACAGAACACTGGCTTCTTTGAATGAAGTACCCTGATATTTTTGACTGCTTTTTCCCATCCATTACTGCACACTAGAGAAAACCACGTGCAATTGTCAAACATAACAGAAAGCCACGCGCAAACACATCGGTAGCCTTGATAAGAAACTAAACGAATCGCATATAGCCTATCTTAATGAAACAGAATATGTGGGCAAGCAGGTGATAGGAGACACTATTCAAATGTTTAGTTTCGATGAATAATTATCTTACCTCCACATGTCCTTCCCACGACGACGACAGGTTACTGTATATCCGGATAATTAGCTTTTTCCCGATATAAAAAATAATAATGTTGGCGTAGCAACAGGTGATAGATGGCGCAGTAACATATTTAACCAACAGATGCCGGCCGACCGATATTCGGCCTCATCGCGATGTGGCCTTATTTTACGGTCTATGCATGCCTGGATGCAGCAGAATTTTTTTTTTTTTTTTTTTTCGTGGGGACGTAGTCAAGGCGGGGGGCATTTGTTGTCAAGGCGGCCGCCCTAACTATTAAGCGCTGCGGGAAACCCTGGATCTACTGGAGCCATATGTTGGCAATGTAACAAAGAGAAGCCGTGAGCTTACAGTTGCAAGAATGGTTATGCATAGCGTTGCGGTTTTTTGTCATGGGAAGCTACTTGCATTCAGTTGGTGATGCAGAAAATCTGAGCAAGAATATTGTATGCCGCGCTATACATTTTAAACAACATACCATTAAAATAATTATGAAAGCAAAGCAACATATGGCGTACCATTTTGAGGAATGTTCGTATGCTTTGTTTTAACTTGCTGCTATGTCCTCTTGACAGTGCTGGTACTGCAACTATTAACGCACTAATTACAAAATTCATCGTCTTGTCGGCATCCTTCTGTCTCGAGAGACGATGGTGGTGCCCGGATCCATCAAAGTCAGTCACATTTTGGGACTCAGTAGTCCAGTCCTGGCATGGCAGTCCTTTCCACAGTTACTACAGACAAAGTTCGACTGTGGGTTGAGGGCCTGCATTTGCTGCCTCTGCTTCCTGTTTTGTCTTTTGATCTCCACCTGCTGGTTGTGCTCAGCCTCGCCCCTCTTGCATCCATCACGTACTGCATGGTGCCAGCCACTGCAGTCATCTGCCAGCAGTTCCCATCCTGCTGCGTTGATGCCTGTGCTTTTCAGGTCACGCTTGCAGACATCCTTAAAACGCCGCGCTGGACTACCTGCTGGGCGGTGTCCTGTGGCAAGCTGGTCGTACAGAAAATCCTTTGGCATGCGGCCGTCTTTCATACGGTGCACATGTCCCAGCCATCGCAGGCTACTTTGACAGAGGAGAAGATGCATGCTTAGGCAGCCAGCTTTCTCCAGAATGGTGGTGTTGGGGACTTTGTCACGTCATGTAATGCCAAGGATATGTCTTAGGCAGCAGAGATGAAAGCTTCCCTGGCGATTCTCCTGTCTGGCGTAAGTTGTCCAAGACTCGCTGCCATATAGCAGGGTGCCGAGCAAGCACGCTTGGTACACTTTAATCTTGGTATTCAAGGTCAGTTGAGTGTTCTTCCACACTCTTTTTACTTAGTCTGGCCATTACTCCGGCAGCTTTGGCTATATGCACGTCGATATCCTTGTCCAGAGAGAGGTTGTTGTTGATGGTGGAGCCAAGGTATGTAAAGTGATCTATGAATTCAAGTTCTTCGTTACCGATGATGATTGATAGCGGTGAAGGGACATCCTGGCCCATGACAACAGTTTTCTTGATGCTAATTGTCAATGCAAAACCTCTGCAGGCATGGGCAAACTGATTGAGCATTTGCTGGAGTTCTTCCTCTGAGTGAGAGGCCAGGGCTGCATCGTCAGCGAATAGCATTTCTCTGATTAGAACTGTGCGTACCTTGGTCTTGGCCCGGAGACGGGTCAAGTTGAAAAGCTTTCCATCACTTCTTGCATGGAGGTAGTTGCCTTGAGTGGAGTGTCCGAATGCAAAGTTGTGCAGCAGTGAAAAGGAGATCCCAAACAGAGTTGGTGCCAGCACACACCCTTGTTTTGCACCACTCTTGATGGGGAAGGGCTCAGAGGTTTCCCCGTCGTAACTGACCACACCTTGCATGTCCTCGTGGAAGCTTGCAATGATACTAAGTAGTTGTGGACGGCAACCAATCTTCCTCAGAAGGTTGAAAAGACCACTTCTGCTCACAAGGTCGAATGCTTTGGTGAGATCGATGAAGGCGATGTATAATGGCATCTGCTGTTCTCGGCATTTCTCCTGCATTTGGTGAATAGAGAAAATCATATCAACTGTAGATCTCCCTGCTCTAAATCCACACTGGGATTCAGGATAGACAGTCAGCAAGGACTTGGAGTCAGGTTAGCACCACTTTGGCAAAGACTTTCCCCACAATGTTTAAGAGGGAGATACCCCGATAGCTGTTACAATCACTACGGTCGCCCTTGTTATGCCTCGGTGCGCATGCGCAAGAGAGGTATATGGTAGTTCGTTCGTGTGTCATCCATTCAGTCATTCTGTCTGTTACCAGGATGGCTACCGGTCAAAAGCAAGTCCTAAAATATGGCTCAATGGGTTAAATGCCATGATCTCTTGGGCTTAAATTTGCCAGATTTTTGAGATAGAGCTTTGTTTTCGAGTTATAGCACTATTTGATCACCACGATGGCTGCTGCGAGTGATCAAGACTTCAACGAAGAAAAAGCTCTTCACAGTGGATCACTTTACAACTGGTGAGTTCGATTTATATCACAGCAATGGCTACTGCTGATGGCAAAATTTGACAAATGGAGCACAATGCCGACAGTGATTCATGCACGCACACATTGCACACTGTGTTAAATACAGCACTGCTTGGATTTTCAAACTTACTGCTGTATGAACTTAATAAAACATCACAAGTGATTTCTCCCCCCACACAGTATCAGTGTGCAAATGAACAATGCTTTCAGTTATTGCTGGGCTTCACTAAGCCTAATGACCACAGTCTCGCTAAGCGGTTCTACGAAGCTGCTTATCAGCTCGTTATGTCAACCGAGGCTTTCCCCACCTAGATATCTGCATGTTCACATAACAGAGACGGCGTTTGTAGCATATGACCCATCGTCTACCGGCAGCAGAGCAGCATACTTTACAAATGAAGAGCAAATTATCGTATTACAAAAATGAGGAATACAGGATCATACAGGTCAAAGACAATGCTCGAGACAATAGGACACCCACCCCCAGTTGGAGGGGAGTGTGAATTACATTGTCAAAATGACGGACGGCCTTCGAAATGTTCCGTCATTGTTAAATTAGTTTGTCAATGACGGAAAATATTCAGACAACGCGACCTCTGTCCTGCATAGTATGAGAGGTGCTTCCCTCCAAAAACCTATTGTTGTTCCCACAGAGTCTGAATTGCACTAATTATTAGTCAGTGTTAAACAGACCCTGAATAGTGTGAAAGGTGTTTCCCTCCATAACTGTACATTAGTGTTCATCAGACTGTCACTTGTGGGTAAATACTTGAGTATGTCAAGCATAGATGCACAGCTAAGGCACTCTGACATGTCCACACCCAATTTATAGCTTCATTAAAGGCTGTATCAGCGATATGACGTCACTATTGTTGACAGTTGAAACACAGCAGAGCCGCTCGCCCCTCCCCTTCAGAAGCTTGGAACATGAATGCGCTTTTCTCAAAGTGAAACTTTGCGTCTTTGCATTGACTTTGTAAGTAATATGTCGCGTGAAAAATTTGTTTCGCGTCCGGTGTGAAAGCAGCTTAAGAATGGCTCACTCAGCTGGGTAAATGGCCGTGTACAGCTCGTTGTGATAAATGCCCTATAGCAACAATGAGGACTATAGCCAGATGATAAATTTACACCATTAGTGCTAGCTACAACAAGGTATCTGACAAGTATCTTAGCTCGGCATTCCAAAATGAATATTAACAACGTCACATAGATCACCACTTTTAGCTAAACTTATCACGCGGTTATACATTCATCGACGAATTTCAAATCTGAGTACTAACCAGAGAAAAAATGTTATTACACGAACACAAACTCTGGTTTGATCAGACAGAATTAGCCAACTCACTAGCTTGCCAACCAAGAGTTAGCAAAGGTTGCTAACTCGCTCCAAAGAGGAAATATCGATCTCTCGACTGTTTGATTCATTCTGACCAGCATGATCTATGCAAGATAGCCTTACAAAATCAATACGTGAGCTTCCCTCAATTTTGCTTGGGATGACAATTTACAATTCACATCCAACCGAGTTAGCATCAGCTCTACTCACCTCAAATAGAAACAAAGTGACCTGGGCGTCAGAATTTAAACCATTCAACCCCCGGAATTCTCTCCAGCATTGGTATGCTTTCCCTATGTTTATCCGGGACTTCGCATAGCTGCGATCGCGTTCCTTTTTCCTCGACATGCACTAATTCCAGCGTCTCTTTTTCGGTTTAGCTTCCACCATGCCTCACTCTGCCGCCTCGGTAGTGCCACTGCCAGGCTTTCGTTGCTCAGTCCCTCCCACTTGTCGTGCATGAGCACGGAACTGGCGCAGAAGACCCACCCCTGCCCTCCGATTCGTTGGAACACTTTTGTTAATGTTTGGGGATGCGGGTAGGTCCCCACGAGTTTGTGTATCTTTCTCAGTGTCTACCTGGCTGTAGGTGGCCTACAGAGACTGGAGTTTATCACCGCCCACTCATGAGAGGAGCTGCTAACAGTTTGGGAGGAAAAATCTCCTGTACGTGACAAATTATGTTTTGGCTCAGAATCACTGATACAACCTGTAAGGGACATACTTGTCACTGCTGTAAGCACCAAGGCATCAGCATCTTCAGTGCTTTCGTTCTTGTAGTGTCCTTGTTCTTGGTATTTTGCATTGACTGTGGTACCTTGCCTTCCTTCCAGCAGAGACACAGGCATTCGTAAAGTGGTTCAAGTAGGACAGGCTTTCCGGATTTGATGATGTCTGGTGGTATGCCCTCTTCGCCCGGTGCTCTGCCACATTTTAGCGCATCAGTGGCTTTGCTTAGTTCCTCCATAGTGGGTTCAGAATCAAGCTCTGCCAGGACAGGTAGGTCCTCAATGGTGGGGTTATTGGTGGGATGGGATTTTATTAAAATATATCATGCCGTGCTGTATTTAAAAAAAAAAAAAAACAAAAGTAGCAACCAAAAACAAACAAATAAATACATAAATTGAGTAGAGTATTGGTATTTATCACAGTCAGATAATATTCAATCTATAAATTAATTTCACTTTGATTTGGCCCAGAAATTAATTTCCACTAATCCGTCAGTATTGGACTGACGCATTTACATGGTCAACAATTTTCCACCAGAATTCCTCTCTGGACTTATTAGTAGTAACAGCGTTGCTTTTTGCTGTTCGCTTCCCTGGAGAAGCATACAGCACGCGATCGATCATTTTTCGAGTGGAAGTAGGGTCAATTGACGCATGGAACGCCTTTTCAATGGAAGCGTGCACGGCTTTGGAAGCACAAAGCTGAGGTTAACAAAGAAGGATTATAACCACCGTTGTGGAACCAATTATCTCTGATTGTGAGTTCTGGGTTTGTTGATCCGGCTCACTCAATTAAAGCCTGTCTATGTTGAACTTGCTTCGTAGTAGACCCGGCAAGGTTTTCTCCACTGCTGCCTCCCAATGTCAAAGGGAGCTCCACCATCACCGTGTAATTCTCTGAGACCCTGTTAAACTATGAATATGCCACGCAATCTTCATTATTATTTCAGGATTAACATAATGCATTGCACACTTAAGGTAGCAAGTGCCTTCTTAAGTCATTTTGTACACTCTATAAGTTAGCAAAGAACCATAAGTACCAAATTAAAAGTTAAGAATTGGACTTCATTTTAAAAATTTATTTTTGCATAAATTATGCAAATTAGGATTCAAAATGGCCGCCGAATGCTCTTTTCAAAAGAATTGTCAAGCAAGATAACTCTGTTATCCTACATAGCAGAGACATGTAATTTGCACAAATTTTCCATGATATGTAAATCCATATCCTGAGGAGGAGACATTTTTATAGAGAGCTTAACAAAAAATTTGTCTTCATTTTTCAATTTTTCACCTTTTTTCGATTCTAATTATATATCAATACCATGAAATGAACACCTTATACATGTGTTACAGAAAATCCCTGCCATTATTCCTTAGATAATGGCCTCGTGTTGCTTTACTGAAAATTTCAGCCACTTATCTTGAAAAACAAAAAAGATATGGTGTTTGAAGGATGGCTTGGAGTTTCCTGTAACTGGAGGGAGCCATTGGTGGCGGTGAATTCAGGTGTTTCGAAAACAGTTCAAGGGCACCGTGCCCCTTGCCAATGGCACGTGTATATGCTACCATTCTAGCATTCACCTCAAATGGAGTTTTCTTCCCTCTTATTATTTCAGTTCTGTAACATCTCCTCGAAGTTGTCATAAGCAGATGCTCACAGTCACAAGAGTCACAAAATGCCACAATGCCATGGGCAAAGCCTTGACTGTTGTCAACTTTCATAGAGCACTGTACTGGACCTGTACTACATACTGGGCATACTACAGTTTTTGACAGAAAATCACACAAAATCATCACATCGACCAATATGAAACCTTCCTGTACATTCTCCAACTTATCTAGTTCACTGGTACTGTCTTTTGCACCTCACTATTTCCTAAAAGAAGCAGAAGCATTCAGGTCTGAATTGTCAACATTTAAACCATGGGCGCCGCCATCTTGGTTTCTCAACTTCACAGCTACTCCACTAAGTTTGCGTTTTTTACGTCATCCAGACCTTTTCTTGTCACTCATTGCTATATGATAGTAAATCTAGACGTTATTCTTGAGATAAATGGTAAATTTGGATCTTGATGATGTTAAATTATGCAGATAATTGAGGATGAAAATCTGTATACTCAAGAGTGGTTGACGTGTATGGAGATTGCACCATTACACCCAAGCCTACCAGCCGTATGTAAGGAGAGCACTGATTGGTTGATTTCTGAAAGCTCTATAGGTCTCTACAAATTCAGAGGCAGCATTTTTTTTTTTTTTTTTTTAAATTGAGTTAATCATGCTGTATCCAAGGACCAAAGCTGTTGCTAGGGAGTATAAACAAAGGATGTAATTAAGTTTTAGAGCCAGTTACACCTTGTTAACCCTTTGTTGCTTATTTTTATGGTCAAAAACATATTTAATATGCATTAAGGGATATATTTATGGGCTTTTCTGAAAAACATGTTTTTTTGAAAATTTTGGTAATTTAAAAGGCACTTGCTACCTTAACGCTATTACTAACATACTGTAGCGGTCTCTCCAATAAGCGGACGCGGAGTCAGGGTCTGGAGTTTTCGCATCGCCCCAGAAGCAGAGCTTCGCTTTATTTCTTCTGCCATACTCATGCAAACACAACGATTGCTTCTCAGAATGGCACAACCTCTCAGTAACAGAGCATATTACACACACAGCTCAGGCCTCTGATCAGCCTGCTTATGTGCATCCCCTGGATCGCTGTGATTGGCTCTTGTTTGGCTGCACTACTCCGTTCTATCATAGCGGCCCAGGGGAAAACCGAGCGAGTTTGCACCGCGAAACGCTGCAACAGAGAACTCTGGCGAAATCGCCACAATACTATATATGTTATATTTGCGAACCTGGTATAAATGGAACCCAAATGAAGACTGAGACATGAGGCAATTAATTTTGCTGAGGCTACAAGAAATGTATCACATTCAATTTACACTACATTCATTTTATCGCCCTTATTCGTGCGTGCATAATACACGCAGTGTAAGGTGAAATCCGCATGGTGGTTTTCGTGGCCAATAATAAGTAGACAGGATGAATATGAGAGGATGTCTGATATGAATACAGTTTGCTTTATCATGGAAGATATTTCCATCATCCTAAAACAAACATAAGTACATACTTAGATAAAACGTTCATAGGTGAGGCGGCGCTTTAAAGCCAGCTCGCAAACTCAGGCACTGGCCTGAGTCCGTTGTCCAGCCAGGCAGGTTTAGCGTTTTAGCAAGGTTTGCAGAGCCGCTTTCAATAAAATGTAATTTATTTATTTATAATCGCCTCTACAATGGGAGAAATAACATATATATAAAACACACGTACTAAGATAAATAGGCTACATCATGCACAGTAGACATTAAAATACATCAAACATAATACACACAAAAGTAAAGATAAACAATCAATGGCTTTTTAACTTCATAAAACATAAAATATAAACACAGGCACAATGCGATTGTACAATTACATCAGTAATGGACAGACTGAAATGCGGTACAGTTTACGTTGAAACCGCTAAACTGCATTACTGCAATGTTCAGTTAAGCCTCAGTCACAACCGGCCGTACTTCCGCTCCAGGGCATATCTACAGCAAAAAACGCCAAGGAACTCACGGACCACGCAGGTTCTTCTTGCGAAATTTTGAGCCTGCAGACTGCCCATAAGCACGTACGATGGATTTTGATCATGCACAAAAAACTCTACGATTTCTAGAGAAAGGCCAAAGACGCAAATTCCCCTGCTCCCGACGCAAGGAGCACGCGAGGAACATGCAGATCAGAAGCGCGTTTTTTTTTACTGGTCGTGGAAATAAAACTGTTTGTCCAAGACGCACGTCGCAGCAAGGTGGACGCAAGTCGACCGCAAGTTTCCCGCGAGTGTGAAATAAAGCTGGATTTATGCTTCTGCGTCGAATCGATGCCGTCGCTACGCAGAGCCTCTGCGGTGACGTGAACCCCCAGCGCAGAGCCTCTGCGTCACCTGCCGTGCACCTCGAAAATTTTAACATAACATGAATGGCGAGAACAGGCCATTCAGCCCAACTAGGCTCGCCAGTTTCTTTATACTATTGTGAATATATCCCTTCAGATACTCAATGACTCAATGGTATTTAGCTTTAAGTCAAGCCTGCTCTTGAAAACCCCCCAGGGTCTCTGCCTCAATATGGTCAGGCAAGCTATTCCACATCGAAATTACTCTTTGGGTTCATATCAGCGGTAAATTTACCTTTGGTCAACTTCCATTTGTGACCCCGAGTTCCACTAACAACACTTAGTCGAAGGAATCCTACATAATTCACTTTGTTAATCCCTTAAACATATTTAAAGACCTCAATCAAATCACCCCTTAGTCTCCTTTTCCTAAGACTAAAGTGATTAAGGATCTTCAGCCTCTTCTCATAGCGGTCATCTTTTATACCTGGAATTAGCAAAGTGGCTCTTCTCTGAACTTTCTCTAGAGCCTCTATATCTTTCTTAAAGTATGGTCCCCAGAACTGTACACAATACTCCAGATGTGGTCTGACGAATGTGTTGGACAAAAGAAGCATCACCTCCTTAGATTTGTACTCAATACTTTTGGCAATGTATCCCAGCATCCGATTAGCTTTTTTAACTGCTATGGCACAATGGCTAGAGCCTGTGAGGGTTTGGTCAACAATCACTCCCAGATCTTTCTCGGGTGGAGCACATTCCAGTTTTAAACCTCCCATGAAGTAATCCCGTCTAATGTTTTTATTACCTACATGTACAACTTTACATTTCGCTTCATTAAATTTCATTTGCCACATTTCTGCCCAATTCTGGATTCTATCCAAATCATCCTGAATAAACTTTAGTGGACTCTAAACTATTTGCCAAACCACCCAATTTAGTATCATCTGCAAATTTAACTAATCTGCTCTCAATATTCCTATCAAGGTCATTAATGTAGATGAGGAACAGCAGGGGTCCCAACATCGATCCCTGAGGGATGCCACTCCCCACCATACCTAGCTCAGATGAGATACCATTGACCACCACTCTTTGTGTTCTGTCCTGTAACCAGTTTTGAATCCACTCCAGAATACCTCCTGTAACTCTAATGGAGCTCATTATAAAAATTAGTCTCTTATGCGGTACTGTTTCAAATGCTTTCTGAAAATCCAAGTATATGATGTCATAAGCCCTGCTCTGGTCATAAGTCTTGGTGGCCTCTTCAAAAAATTCAGAGGGTTTGTCAGGCATGACCTTCCCTTACGGAAACCATGTTGGCTATCCCTCAAGATACTGTTACGTTCAAGAAATAAGTCCAGCTCATCTTCTATGATAGATTCCAATATTTTGCACGCAATGCAAGTTAAACTGACTGGCCTGTAATTTCCTGGCTCAGTACGGTCCCCTTTCTTATGTATTGGTATTATATTGCTCTGTTTCCAATCATTTGGTATTTCTCCAGTTTCTAAAGACCGTGGATAGCGGCTTAAAGATGATCTCACCAACTTCCCAGAGCACTCTAGGATATAAGCCATCAGGACCCTCTGCCTTTAGTTTATGCAACTTGTCTCATACTACGTTATCCCTAACCTCAATTTCCGCTAAATAATCTTGAGCATTTAACATGCCCTCTGGCCGAATAAAGACCCACTCTGAGGTAAAATTCTCAACAAAGTAACTGTTTAAGGCATCTGCAATATCCTTGTTATCATATAGCAGCGATCCATTTTTATTCTTTATGCACTTAACCTGCTCTTTGACTTTCCTTTTTCTACTACAGTACTGAAAGAAGCGCTTAGGGTTAGTTTTTGCCCCCTCTGCAATTTGTCTTTCATACAGTCTTCTAGCATTCCTCAGCTCCTTTTTGACCACAGCTACATTTTACAGTATTCAGCCTTAGTGTTCCCATTGTTATCCTTTATGTACATCTTATAAAGATTCCTCTTTTCCCTCAAAATCCTACGAATACTCTTGGTCATCCACTGAGGATTCTGCTTTTTCAGCTTACTTTTGGACACCTTTGGAATGAATTTGCATTGTGAATCAAGCAAAACCCCCTTAAATCTTTCCCACATCTCATTTACAGACTCACAGTCCAGGAGTGTCTCCCATTTTATTTCGCTTAGATATGAGCGCATCCTGTCAAAGTTTGCTCGCCTAAAATTGAAAATTTTTGTTTTTGAATACACCTTTTTAACTTCCCATGAATCATCAAAATTAACAGCGGAGTGATCACTTGTCCCAAGTGGCTCCAGTACCTCAACATTGCTAATTCTATCCGGGTCATTACGGAGCACTAAGTCTAAAATTACCTTCTCTCTTGTAGGTTTATTAACATACTGCACCAAAAAATTATCATTTATATCATCTAGAAATTCTTCCTCCCCCCTACCCTGTCCTTTCACCATTTCCCAATCGATACCAGGATAATTTAAGTCTCCCATAATAATAGTCCCTCCACCTCTACAAGCTTGCGTAATCCTCTTAAAAAGCATTTCATTGACTGTACTGTCCAAAGCTGGTGGTCGATAGCGTACTCCTATGTTTAAACCTGTCTCGTGTTTGCCAATGAGCCTGACCCAGATATCTTCACAGGGCAAGGAATGTTCAATTTCGGGAATTTCCTGTACATTTATGTTTTCGTTCACATAGATTGCTACGCCCCCTCCTCGCCTATTACATCTATCCTTCCTAAAGAGCTTAACCTTCTATATTATATTCATCTCCATCCTCTTCACTAAGCCATGTCTCTGTAATTCCAACTATGTCATAGCCCTCACTAATCATAACGGCCTCAAGCTCTGGAAATTTATTTTTTATGCTTCTAGCATTTAAATAAAAACATTTCAGGTTATTACTAATGCTCTTCCCCCTTGATTTCCCATGCGGCCGCTGCTTCAAGCCCCCCACTACGCTTTGTTGCTTTGAAAGTATATCATCAATAGTGCATGTAATGCCGTCAGCTTCCATCAGGGCAGTCTGCATTTCCCTATGTGTAACACTCACTAACCTCCCTGCCCCACAAGTCCCTAGTTTAAATAATCCTGTGCTACCCTCAACATACGCTGACCCAGTGCAAAGGTACCCCTCCGGTTCCAATTGCGCGTCAAAGCGACGCAGACCGCAAGGGTACTGAT
The DNA here is from genome assembly GCA_029692085.1 of Gymnothorax javanicus. NCBI lineage: Eukaryota > Metazoa > Chordata > Actinopteri > Anguilliformes > Muraenidae > Gymnothorax > Gymnothorax javanicus. The sequence continues at coordinate 7,844,529 of CM056208.1, read as the reverse complement.
TGGTCCGACCCGAGCCTAGTGACATTTGTGATTCAATATCATTCAAGAAAATGACAACGGTGGCTAGTAGCTACCTAACGCACAGAAAGCTGACGAACCTAGCTTGATGATTTACTAAAGTCGACTGGCTATCGCTTGTTATGTCGTTTTTTATTTTTATCCGCGGCTATTTGTTGCCTTATGAAAGCGATGTACATAGCATATAAAGCATATAAAGCTACCGCGAAACCGATAAATGGCTGGTGAAAACAGTTCTCCCGTGAACTGGCTGCGTTTGTTTACTCTTGCTTAAGCAGAAAGCAGCAGCCGCGAAATATGTCGGACATTGCAAACGACCGTTAATTGAAAACCCTACTCCCTGCTGCCCTTCAGAGTTTTCACTACGAAGGGAAGTGACTTCGCAGGGTGTAGGGTGTAAGGATTCTTACCAAGGATGGTCCATGATTATTACCGCCCATAATGTAACGTAAACACTCTTTCAAGGAGTTGGTAGAGTCTCTCTACCAACATTTCCTTCGGAAACCTGACGCCACCTAGCGGTTTGGCGGTGAATTGCTTCGCGGCACAGCACAACACAAACGACCTCAACGCAGAACTTTGAAAGGTCCACGACGGCGTCGAGGCGACGGCGTGCCCTTTGCGTGGAGTCGACGCAGAACCATAAATCCAGCTTTAGACAGGCGCACACACAACATACAAAATAATTAGAACGTCCGAGCACGGCTGAGGTATGCGCAGCTGTCACAAGACTACCACATGTCCTCCTTACTACCTCTACAAAGCATTCACGTGCCAAATCGCAAGTGTTGCTGCGAACTTCTTACATCACCCTCAAGGGCAGCAGAGCATGAATACGTCCTTCTTACTCCTGCCTTACGAGTTGACTGCTACTTTTTTTTTTTAACTTCCGCGTCCTCTACGACTCTCACCTACGGCAAAAAACGCCGACAACGCACGATTAAAAAAATCTGTGCGTCCAGTTGTGACCGAGGCTTAAGTCTTACTGAAGTTCATAGCTTGGGATTCCTCTCCGGGTCCATTGAACAATGCTGTTCTGGTGGCGTGGATGTCCTGCGGGGATGCGCAGATCCGGGTCCCGTGTCCACTTGGGAGTTGCGATGCTGCTTTGCTGTGTCGGTCGCCGAGAGCAGTGTACTTATTGAATCGGAAAAGTTATTCGACGGAGTTGTTCCGTGATTAACTAGCAGTAGCGCCGGGCGCCTGACGTAGGCTAGTTAAATTAAATTTGCAGTCCTGAAATTAAACAGAGTTGTGAGCACTCTGGAAGTAGGCCGAATGAAATTGCGCAGGATCCGCGAATTCCAATACAAGTGCTGTCCTTGAAGAGAGCAGGCCAAGAGAGACTGTGGCTTCCCAGTGGGAATAGAGCCATGAGTAGAGATGGCAATTTCGAACCTTTGAAACAGTTTTGAAACCTCTGAAACAACAACTGTTTGGAAATGTTCCGAATTGTTTCGAAACTAGATTTATTTCAGTAGTGCACAGCCTAGTGGCAAAAACTTTTACTGCAGCTATTAAAATGTTTCGAAGTGAAACAAAACACATGGATCATTGGCGGGGAGGAGCAGGAAAAACGTCACTAGTAACGTGACCAAAGTTTTGAAACAGAGTCGGAAATCCGTGTCAAACCCGGAAGTTTCAAACGTGTTCGAAACAGTTCGAATCTGCGTGTTGAAATTGCCATCTCTAGCCATGAGAGCTCCTCAGTTGGAAGTGTGCCAAGAGAGCGTGAACTGGGAGGGATCCCTAGTTTTAAAAGTTCTATTGCCCGTTTTATTGCTTTTGGGCTCATTCTATTGGGAAATGTAAAATGCACGTAAGGCAGGGGGTGGTGCTGTAGATGCTGTTTCTGTTTCCTGTGGATTGCATGGGAAATGTAGTTCTGTGGACCCAACAACTGTTTCAGACATTAGGCTCGTTCGAGATGAACTGCGCCTCGCCTGGAAAGTAGACGAGAGCTGCAGGCGGCTGCAGCGGGGGGCGGTGAAAACAAGCTGCAATCAAGTCGGACAGTTTCCAGCAGCCTTGAGAGAATATACAAGAAGTCACAGAAATACGTACATCCTATTCACCCGTGGTGTCCCCCCCTAAAAATCCTCACATCCCACTTACCAGAAATATTTGCGCTGCTAAATACTTCAATAATTAAAACAGTGTAGTGTTAATAAACAATAGACTATATTCAGTTCATGATCTGTGACATGAATCCCAATTAAATGTCACCATCAGCCACACGTTTTCTGTAACCAGAATAAACCTTCAAATCTGACAAATAAAATCAAACTCTCTCCCATTCAACAAAAGCAGAGAGTGTATATAAAACAGTTTTATATACACTCTCTACTCTTGTTGAATGGGAGTGTTTTTGATTTTATTTAACGTTTAACGTCATATTGTTGAGCCAACCTCAAAACCAATCAGCTGTTAGATCAGGTTAGAGCCAGGCGGGTGCAGTTGTTGGAGAGCAACTGCAGCGCCTGGTTCTAAAAACTGCGGCCGCCTCGCTATAGCGATTTTATCGCTGTCCACTTTTGTAATTCGTCAGAGCAAGGCGGGATGAAGTCAGACACAAAACTAACCGGCATGCATTGTGCGCCGATCGCCGGTGGTCGAATCTGCGCAGACCTGGCTCATCTCGAATGAGCCTATTGTTTGGAGGAACAACGTAATGGGGTATCTAAAAATAGCCTGTACGTAAGGTGAACGTCGTTCTCCGAACCCGGAAGTCGGGCAAGCCAGCAACAGGAGGCAATGTGCCGAGTTAGAAAAAGTAGGTTTTTAGGCGATTTTATCAACTTTTATTTTAGATCTAACTTGTGTTGACAATGAGGACCTGGGGTGCGTTTCCCTAAAGCATAGCTGTTAACTACGCTAGCAACTTATGGAGTTTGTCCATTCACTGTCAATGGCTCCAACTATGTAAATTTGCACCTGTTCTTTCGAGAAATGCATTCCTGGCTTGGCAGAGCAGACCGGGCAATAGCAACAATGGCTCTGAAAAAATTCACTTCACCATCGACAGCTAACGGGGAAACACAGATAAGGGGCAGTCCAGATAACACAAACCGCGACAATAACAACCCTTTTTTCGTTTGTGCTTAGCCAGCTACAGAAATGCAAAAGCAACGTGTTCAATGCTCGAATCATGGCAGGATAACGGGGGAGACTTCGTATTCATACTTTAATTTGTGACCCCTGTGACAGGTTTGTAACGGCAAGCTAGCTTGGTAACAGTTTGTTAACTTACTTGATAATACACTAGTTGTATGATTCTATGCTAGAATTTGAAGTTATTCCACCTATGTTGTTAGGATTTTCTTTCGCAGTGGCTGGGATTCATTTGTCCGGTATTGTTGATTTTGGTTCGGAAGTAGGCATTTTTAGATCGCAAATGTGATGCAATACCGCTTATTTCAAACCTCGCAGTGTATGTAAAATATGTTGATGTTCAAGAATAATACTAGGTAAGGGAACAAAGCTTGTGAAGACTACTAAAGGAGTTTTGTACACCTATCGCTGCTGGTGGGTCTACATAAGTATCAGAAGGCAGCAGGTTAACCTGGGGCCTATTGCACGAAGGCGGGATAAGGGATTACCCTGGATCGGCACGGGATTAGCCTGATCTCAAGCCCCATTTCGGTTGCACAGAGCGTGTGAGCTAAGCCATGGCACTAGTTAATATGGAAACAAAGTCTGTGGAGCTAGCCAGCTCCGGAGCAGGCTTACGAATTAGCTAAGCTCCCGCCTCCAGCCAATTTCACCTCCCCTCATTCAGCAGTCACCCAAATGGAAAATCAATGTCCTTAAAGGAATAGTTCACCCAAAAATGAAATTCAGTCATTATTGACTTACCCTCATGCTGATGAGAAGTCCGGTGTAGTTTTTTATTCCTCAAAGTGCAGCCCGGCGATTCAGGGGTTTTCCTCCTGCACCGCAAATCCATATAACGGCGTCTATGGTTACCCGAAAAGAAAAAGGTCCATAAAACTACACAAAAACTTTTTAATATTCCTCCATACTGCTCGTCCGCTGCAATCCAAGTGTCCTGAAGGGTAACATCCAGAGTTTACCCGAAAGCAGCGTCATTTAGTACAGTTTTATAGCCTATTATTCACTCTAGTGTGTTCGCCTGGTGGCGCTTTCATGGCGTTCACGCTTGATTCTCGAGCAGCGGCGTTAACTACGGTGGCGCCAGACAACGTTCGCGAGAATCGCGGAAGACAAAACCCTGTGTTTACGTCCTGCTGAGGCGACATGAGAACCGATAAAGCAAGCGAAAGTCAGCGAGCAAAGTTAGCTGCTCCCGAGTTGGAAGTAAAGACATTTTGGTTTTTGTCACTCAGAAATTTACTTTTTTTTTTTTCAACTGCACCGGTAAATTATTATGAAAAAGATGGTTGTAGTGTGTTCCTTTCCTGGATGCTTCAACCAAATGAAGCGTCGTTCAAGAGATCCGTGACTTTCCTCAGACTACCAGTTCAGGACACTGAAAGACTATAGCTATGGCTGATAGCTCTTCGTTGCGATATCAAGACCGTCCGCGTCCATAGTCTTCGGGTCTGTAGTGACCACTTCTCACGGAGGATTTTAAAGTTTCTAAACTAAGACCTTTGTTGAAGACTACAGCTGTGCGACTATGTTACAACTAAGGACAGAGGTATGTACTTTACAGACCTTTTATATAACTTATTTGTTTGTATATTTATGTACCCTTTTTTCACAAGCGTGGTAATGTTACAGGATGTTTGATGTTACTTGACCAAAAACTATGCATTTCCACATCATTTTGGACTATTACGGAGTTTTGTCCTTGTTTCTGACACAGTGGATATGCATTTTCACATGATTTTGGACTATTATCACGAGTCTTTTAGTTCTGTTCATTTTGCTTAGGGACTGTGAAATAACACCTGGGGTTGCATGTAAGTGTTATAATGATTGGGGAAAGATAACATCACTAGCTATGTTTCCATCCACTTGTCAATCGAACTATCTGAAGTTCGCCAAAAATATTCATCGAAAAAAGCAGGTGAAAATCGTTTCCATCTAATGGCATTAAAGCGAATAAAAAGTATTGCGAAGAGGCGTCACATGCTGTTATGCGATCAAATTGGGGTATCGAATAGATTTCTGACATTTTAAGCTGCTTCCATTCATTTTTAGTACTGAATCGCAGAACCTTCAAGTGACCAAAAGTAATGTGTTAACCGACTAATTTAGCTAGTCAGCCAAAATGGATCGCGTCTACCAACAAATGATGATAATTGCACAAGTTATGCGTGCTTATATGCCAGCTATTAGCAACATAGCAAACCATTATCAGAAGGCAGCGGCATCAAAACACCGTCACGATACAGTAGCAGATTTATTAGGAAAATAAGCGTTTCCATCTGAATTTTTTTTTTTTTTTTTTGCCCTCTTTACAAACCTGGTGGGCTTTTGTTAATTGCTCACTGTCATATATTGATTCATGTCCTCTTACTGACTTCTAATGGCAAAAAACAACACATTACGTGTAACCTTTGATGAGAGGCACACCTGTTTTATGTGAGCCTAAACAAATCAGGCCGCTGCACCAAGGCGTCAGTCTGCATGATATATATAGTAATTTGTGGTCTAAATTCGAGTATTACACAATTGAAGAGACATTACCCACAAAAGTAACTTAACATTGTTTTTTCCAAATTACAAGTGCATGGTTTATAATTATGTGGATATATATTTCTTTGTTCCTTCCTTGCAGCGTAAAATTGGTAAATATTTTGAATGGTCGATATTATGTATATGTTGTATCATTAACGTTTTCTATGTGTCCAATCTTTTTCTTTTGTTTTTCAGGAAAACTGCAATTTAATGTGGTTTACCCAAAACAAACCAAAGAGTGGGTCGCCAAAAAGATCTATGTGCCAACTACACAAACATTCCGGCAAAATATGGTGGTGCAAGTTCTGCAGAGACACCTGGACCCCAAGATCAAGTTGAAAGACCCACAGTCATATTTCTATTTCCCCACTACCAACAAACATAGCCCAAAAACTAAAACCTGCAAAAGAGGAAGCCATACTAAAACATGCTTCACGGTTTAGTAGTTAGTATGAGGGATGCACAATTGGTTTCTGCATCAACTTGTGAAATGTCAAGTCAGACAAACACAAACATGCCATGCTTATTTTTGCCTTTTTTATTTTTGCAATTATCTTGTTTTTAGTTGTTTTCCAAATGAGGTGACGTTTGTTTAAATTTCTATTAAAAAATAAAGTTTGTGTGAAAAGAATAAAGTTTGTGAGAAAAAAACTGTAAAGGTCCTCATTGTCCATTACTAAGCCACCAGAGAAGTCCTGCTTATGGCATATAGGCTTATGGACCCTACTAGTCAGCTACCATTTGAAGACGAGGCCCTTATATCTGTAGATAAATAAAACACTGCATTTATCTGTGGGTAGCATGTCTGTATTGCAGTTAGTGCCCAGGTCTAAGATAAATCTCCAGTCAAAGGAGCAGCTTTGCAAGTCATGCAAAATGTGTGCTTGTGATTCTGAGCCAAATATTGACTTATTTATAGTAATTATTTTAGTATTTATCAATTTTGTAACACCTGCAATATGGTATCCCTTGGGTGAGTAGTAAATGCAACTTAGTTTTGTGGTTGGTTACTGTTGTTTTATTGTACAAACCACACAATACTAACAAACGTTAACAATTACAAGAAACATTGTAAAATATCTTCCATTTTACACATTTTCTTTATTCTTTAGCAATATCGTTTCTAATAAAAATATAGATGTGCAGCAGCATAGTTTCCATGCCTGTTATTATTCATAATGTGGCAGTACTTTTTTGTGATGTATTGGAAAAAGTCCCAGATGAAATACTATGAGGTAATATAAAAATGAGTCAGTGAGAATGTCTTTAGATTGATTGTCTTCAGATCCGTTCAAAAGCCTCTTCTGCCTCCTTGAATCCAGTATACAATCCATCTGGAGCATGGTAGCCGTCACGGATGCTAGTAACAACACAGGCTAGTAAAACTTTTCTATTGTCCTTGCCGAGTCTCTCGCCTTTCAGGACCCACTCCAATACCACCGGTATGCCACCAACCTGCACTGACAGTGGAAAAAGTAAATAAAGAAATAGTTTAGCACTGGGCACAGCACAAAATCTGAAAATATTGTAAATCGGGTTGCATCAAAACAAAAAGGCGTATACGCATACTGTACAATGGAACTTACTCTACAGAGGCGTGCCGTTTGGTCCTCTTGGTCTTGGCCTCTTTTTCCAGTTGATTTTAATTCGTGGAAAAACATCTGGAGACCCCACGGGTCAGTAATGGTGGATAATCCGGGTTTGGTAATATCGTTGACTTTGGGCAGCGCTCTCAGTCTCATCAACGGAGATATTGAGATCCTCCAGGAGCGGCATCAACAAATCCCAATCTAAACAGCAAAGGCTCTACTCTTCGGTTTGCATAGCTTTACATTTTCGACATTTACACCACCATGTTTCCGATGCCCTAGGTCTGTAGTCCGCCGCTGGTTGTGGCTCTGGTCGAGCTGCGGCTGCTTCATCCATCTGTCTGAGTTCCTCGTCCGTGTACTCCGGCTCAAAGAGAAAAGGCTCAGCAAAGAACTCGTGCTCCTCCTCAACATTGAAGTCCTCCGACATTTTTCTTTTTTCCTTTCAAAGGTTCAAATCACATGCAGGCAGAGCCCTCTTGTGTTTGTGTGCTGCTCGTGTCGCTCTCAGCAGGATGTAAACACAAGGAGGTGTCTTCGCGATTCTCGTTGAACGTTGCCTGGCGCGCCATGCTACCGTAGTTAACGCCGCTGCTCATGGAGAAGCCAGCGTGAGCAGCGCCTCAGGCGAACACACTAGAGTGAATAATAGGCTATAAACTGTACTAAATGCGTCGTTTCGGGTAAACTCTGGATGTTACCCCTTCAGGACACTTGGATTGCAGCGGACGAGCAGTATGGAGGAATATTAAAAAGTTTTGTGTAGTTTTATGGACCTTTTCTTTTCGGTAACCATAGGCCTTTCGTTATATGGATTTCGGTGCAGGAGGAAAACCCCTGAATCGCCGGCTGCACTTTGAGGAATAAAAAACTACACCGGACTTCTCATCAGCATGAGGGTAAGTCAATAATGACTGAATTCCATTTTTGGGTGAACTATTCCTTTAACAGTCATTCTGAATTGCGATCTCAATTATTGTAGGCCCAGAGTAATTATCTTTGAAACTTGTGACCATTGATGTCAGTAAAATAGCCAATATTCGATCATTATATTTAAGTACCCAAGTGACAGTGACCATCACAATTCAATCAGTCCCCCTTCCATGTCACATTTTAACCATATTTAGAATCCGTCATCATCAGATTTGTCCTTATTCCCCAAGTTGAGACTTCCATCAGAGTAGAAAATGAGCAGTGCTGTATGAAGTGGGTTACCGTGTTCCAGCGCGGTCTTAAATCGCCCCGGTAACCCCCTGCACGCAGCACTGCTGCTGCTTTACTCCGTCTCTATTCAGACTGCGACGGGTAAGGTGGAGTCTTTGCCTTAGTGCTGGACACAAATGCAATGTCGCTCGCTTCGCGGTACTGGAATCAAACATTTTCAGGAGGGTCCTTGAAGTAATTTTCTGACTTTAACATTTTACTTTTTAATTTGAGTGTGCCTCTATCAGAGGTGATTAAAAGCAGAAAGTAAACTCAACTAGTCTGAAAACGTCTTCTAGATCGGACTATTATTTCAGTCTGTATAGGACAAGAAAGGGCTTGTAGCAAAATTGTACTACTTAGATAGGAAACAAGTATGTTAATTATATTCAAAAAAGCATTCTTCACCTTCTTCATACTAGCAAGTAGGGATGCACCGATACCACTTTTTTTACAAACCGATACGAGTACGAGTATTTTATTTTGTGTACTTGTCGATACCGAGTACCGATACCGATATTTCTGAAATGTTTTCCAGGAAAATACAATGACAATTTGAGTACAGGTTTTATTTTCTTTTTATAACAAGCCTAAAAGAGGCCAATATCAAGCGATTCACACATGGCTATTTCAAAAAAAAAAAAAAAAAAAAGAGTAGGCCTAACTGCTAAAAATCTTTCTGTATTTAGGCCCGACAAAAAGCCTTTGAACTAGCAGTGCCATCAAATGATGCAAAACATTACTGAAGCTTGACAAATGAAAAGTAAACTCGCTGCATAGGCAAGGTAACACAACCAACTTCATAAAAAGTCAGTAGAACTATTAATTGGCACAGATAGTTTCTACACACATTCATAGGCATTCTCAATCCAACTAAAGTCAATAATGGCTTTCAAGCAAACAAGGCATCACTTAAAGTGTGTGGTATCGCCATATTTCAATTACACAAATGACAAATGAAAAAGATTAAACTTAACCACAACTAAAATGTTTAAGATTACCATATGTTACTAATATATTTGTCGTCAAATAAGAAGATTCACAATTCTAAGTCTCTGTGTGTGTGATTGTGAGTGTGTGCTTGTCTTGAGCTCGGCTTGCTTGTAAATATTCAATAACTGATCGGTGTGCCATCTAGTGATAGAATATTGTAATTGCGTGCATAAATTTGCAGCTCCATGTCCGCTGGCAGAAACATCTGCACAAAACGCTTAAGATACCCTGCCGAACACCGTTGTTCTTTTTGAACACGCCGCATCCAGATAATCCTCAAATGATGAATTATATTCATATTTGAATTTTTAACGTGTAGGGAAGTGGCCAGTGTCAAAGTAATGAAGAAAAAGTATACTTTTTATCTTTTAAATGTAGTAGAGTAGAAGTCCCGGTAAAAAAAAAAAAAAAACTCAAGTACAAATCCTCAAAAAAACTACTTAAGTACTGAAACGAAGTTGCCTGCATGTACTTCTTTACTATACACCTCTTGTGTGTATGCGTATATGCCTGCATGTGATGTGATGACCATAAAGCTCTCTTTCTCGTATTTTTTCTAACTCGCTGTCTCCCCCTAGCCATAGAAGTCAGATAGCACAAAATACTGTAGCCTATGCGACCGTGAGCAGGCAGTTGCCTTGCGTCTTACATTAAAGTGGTATCGGTCGTGGTATCGGCAAATGTGGGCGAAATGCAGTCGAGCATATTATGATGTCGGGCGATACCCGATACTGGTATCGGTATCGGTGCAACACTACTAGCAAGCATTACAGATATTACCACACTACAAAGCATTACAGCTTGATGTTCTGCATTAAATCTGTCACGCAGCGACTGCTTATCATGTTCACGGTAACGCCGAAGTGCATCAGCTACTCCTTTTCGACGGCGCTGAAACACCTCCAGAGTTTACTTTCAGTTGAGTTTAGCTCACTTTAATACTCCTCTCAAACGTCTCGCACTATTCAGATAGAAACTGAAGGAGTAGCAAGCAGGGGCATTTCAGATATTCCATCATCCCTCTGTCTGAACACGGTCTTTGAGTGTAGCTGGCGCATGCGTCTGCTGCAGCTACTTAGTGCTCATGTCTTCACTTAGCCGATCCTCCTCCACCCGCTGTTGGCTTTGTGCAATCAATTAAGCCAGCGACGCGCTGTTTGGGATATGGCAGTCGTCGCTTTGGCGTTGATCCAGGATCTCAGGATCCGACTTTAGTGTAATAGGCCCCAGGTTACCTGGGCGTAAGTCACAGCCCGGGACGGGGGAGAAAGGGAGGAGTGTGACTATATTTACCGCTCGACATTCGCCCATTCATTTAGTGTAATCAGTTAATATTCATCGATATATGCCTCGGGAGGAGTAATTCTATTTTTAAACTAGCTTTGAGCACACATTTCCGCTTCATTCCATGGAGAAAAAACGAATAACAAGCTGTTTAGTGCGTCTCGTTTTCAATGGTTCTCTATGGCAGATGCCCAATGCTTGCCCGACATCCGCATCGCGTGACGATTATTCATGTTTTTCGTGATGTCATCCGGGCGGGTCCCCATCATGTGCTTGTTTCAGCAGAAGCAACATACTCTATTCTCTAACATCTTCTTCTTCTTTTTCTTCTTCCGCCTAAATTTATCCGGCTAACTCCTCCTACACGTTTAAGCTATTGATTCCGTTCGAACTTTAAGGGACCAGTGTGTAAGATTTAGACAGTCAATCTGGCTGAATAATTGGCAGGAATGGAATATAATATTCAAAAGTACATTTTCATCAGTGAATTATTCCCTAAAAATAAGAATCATAGTGTTTTCTTTTATCCAGAATGAGCTCTTTATATCAACAGAGAGAGCGGGTCCTCTTCCACGGAGCTCGCCATTTTGCACCACCATGTTTCTACAGTAGCCCAGAACGGGAAAAAAGTAATTAAATAAAGCACTGACACGAGAGCGTGCCTTTCGCGTTTTTGCAAGTTTTGCGCCACCATAGGTTCTCTGAGAAAGGGAATGATCAGTTGGTTGCAATCTATAATCTCACCACTTGATGGCTCTAGATCTCACATACTGGTCCTTTAAAAAATTCAGCTTGTTCTGAATTACGTTGCATCTGTACAGATTTTGGATTTTTGATTTAGTTTTTGAGATATTTAAGTCATTTTTTGGGGTCCTATTAAATCAAGCCATTTTTCTGCTGATTGAGTAGATTCAGCTATTTTCTGTTTTTTTTTTTTTTTTTAACTCTGTCATACTTTTAGCTAGAAATGTCATTCAAACTGTAAAATGTTAAGTTAAGCTTGTATAATTTCTTCACTGTTCAATTTTTTTTTTGTAACTTCTATAAGTTTTTAATTGTAATTTTTTAAATTAATGTTTGTCACAATACATTCTGGGAACTTACAGTGTGGTGTTGTCACTGTTAGAGTGGAGAACAGCTGAAAAATCATCAAGAAGTCTTCTCGTAAACTTGCTCTAACTCCCACAGTTTTCGCTTCACATAAGTATTTCCATATCCAAGTTGCAGCAAAAGTTGTGATGGTCACGAAATTGTAACTATGCAAGCAATCAGATGGACGGTTTTGGCAGTATGAGCCAAAAAGCGACGGAGCATTAACTGAAACTCCATTAACTCCCATATTAAATGAGACAAGAAAATTCCGGTTGGGAAGTAGAAATACACAGTTTTTTAACTTGCTCCTGTTCCCACATTTTTGGCACTACACGCACAATTTTGACATATTTTGCTCAGCAGACTCTCCTCGTTAGTATGGTGCCTGCATTTCCTAGATTGGACTTAGTATCTTTGAAGTACGAGAAGGAGTATGTAAGAGACGCCTTAGCTCAAATCTCCATTGGACCAAATGCTTTTCTGGCGGAGTGAATCTGCAGAGTGAATGGCATAGCGGCATTGCGGTTCAATTCTGCCCTCTGCTGGACTTTTTCTAGCCACAGCATTATCATTGTTCGGATTAAGATTGACACAACTGTTAGACAAAACTCATTCTTCCGCATCAAACTCAGTGAAAGAATTTTCAGTATCGTTGTTTGTACAGTCGCTCCAAGAGAGCACATTGAGGGCAGCAAAGACCAGTCTTTTTGCAGGGCGGGTCCATGAGAACACTTGTTATAGTAAACAAGACTAGGTGCAACCTAATATATGGCTGGGCTACCAAGTGCTGTATGAGAATGTGGGCTAAAGAAAAGGGTGCTAAATGAGGCAAAGCTATATAAAGTGCAAGTTTAGTGATGAGCTGGAGCTGATAAATTATTTACAAAGTGGGTGAGCAAGAGTGGGAGAGTGTGAGAGTGCGGGAGAGTGTGAGAATGAGAGTGCGTGAGTGAGGGTGAGTGAGAGTGAGAGTGTGCGAGGGAGTGGGAGGTGGGGGGGGTCTTGAGTAAGGAAAACATATCAAAAGCAAGTTATTCATTTGAATAGACAAAGAGCTAGAGTAAGGGTAGCAGTTATTGATTTTGTGAAAGTCAATTTGAGAGAGACAGCAGCAGCAGATGTAAACAGCAGTTAAAGTATGTATGTATGTATGTATGTATGTTCATGAATCGTAATGAAACAGTTTTCATTTCAGTTCGCTTACAATGGAATACTCGCGAGCGAGCTATTTGGCTACCTAGCTAGCAAGATAAAGAGACATCTATATCTATAATGTTATAGCTAGCATGCCAATGTATTTAACATCCTGAAGTCGCTTTCACACCGGACGCGAAACAAATTTTTCGCACGACAGATTACATTCAAAGTCAATGCAAAGACGGTCATACTCGCGAAAACGCGTGTATTCGTGTCTTTGCATTGACTTTGAATGTGATCTGTCGTGAAAAATTTGTTTCGCATCCGGTGTGAAAGAACCTTAATTTTCCTAATTTCTGGAGGGCATTCACAGTAACTATCACTGGGAATCATTAATATCATTAATATCTACATGAACATATATGCGCATATATGCAACCTATATGCCGCATATAGGCCAAATTCAGATACATATATGTGCTTATAGAGGGCATATAGGTCTCCTATATCGCTTCTTTATTTCCACATATAGGCCCTATATGTACATACAAGGTATATGTCTCCTATATAGCTCATATACCCAGTGGCAGGTTCTGTTTGTCATACCTATTGTACAGCTCATATCTCACTTTTGCAACTGTCATACATGATGCCTTGCTCATATTTTTATTCTCAAGGTAATATCTGCACATTAGTCCAAAGTCCCTTGCAGAAAAAACAAGAATTTCATGCAATAACTTATTAATCGCATGTGAACACATGAAATTGGCATCACATTTGATCCTAAATACATATTGACATGTGACAACGGCATGTTATGTGTAAACCAGTCATTATTAACTATGGCAAGTGAGAGGAGACAAAAAGCTATGATATCAACACAAATATCTAATACTATTTGTTACATTTTTTTTCCTGAAACATTAACAATAACAAGGTCATCCATTCTTTCTTGACCATACTTATTTCCATTCTATGAAGATTGAGTTGTGTATTGTGGAAGAGAAGGAAATGTATAAAAACAAAATGGTTTGATTATGTTTATTTTGTCAATTCAAGGAGCAGTATGTAAGTTTATGGCCAAAACTGGTAGTGCAATCACATTCAAAATACTGCAGAGCGCAGTATCCCCTCCTTCTCTCCCCCAGACGAGAGGTTGCCAGCTAGGTTGCCGGATCAAGCAAGAACGTCCACTACATGGAGATACAATGGCTACGTTTCAATATCACCAATGATTTGCTCTCACAGGGTTGTGTTCATTTCAGTTCAGTTCAGAAAATATCGGGACTAATGACTAACTTTGGTCATTGCAATGGTCATTTTGGTCAACTTGCTCGTCACTCTTCTGTGTGGATAGCCCACTAAAGTCCATACTGTAATATGCGTAAAGAATGAATGAGGACTCATTTGACCGATGTACTGTCTCAATTACATTTCATATTGCCATAATGGCTCTGCTAATGTTGGAACGGTTTCCACAGCGTCTCAGCATAATGCCAGAGAAACTGACTAATGTTAGCAATGAAGAGCCACGGTTTTTATTTCTCAAACAATTTGTTACTTAGTCAAATCGATGACCGACCTGCATACGCACTCACGTACCATGAACGAACATACATAACGTTATTCGACTGTAGAGAATATTAGAAATGTCCGTGCCTACGTTAAATAGAATTAAGTTAGCCAAACTTAGCTGAATCTTACCTACCCAGGAGAAAATTAGCAACTTCGGCGTCGGTCTTCAAATTCTTCTCTGCTTTCAGCCGTCTCCATCTTTCAAAGGCATGTCCTATACAGATCCTTGTTTTGTTTCTGACTTTGTCACGACGTATTTCGGAATCATAACGAGACCTTTTAGGTTTAGTCATGTCAGACATTTCCGCTCCGAAACGCTGGTAGCTGCAGCTCAGTGGTAACTGGCAACCTGGATGCCGAAATGCTACTGACTTCGTGATTGGGAGATAGGTGGAGGGCGGCACAACAGGCCAAAACACAAAATGAAAACATCAACATTAGTTGTGGGCTGCAACTCCGCTTTTGTAATGAGAATATTCTGGTTGGACTACTGTTGTCAGTGATATAAGTATTTGAAATTAACATCATTCCTTAATGTCTGGTGATATATCAGGGCCATTTCATGTTTAATCAACATACATTTCTTACATATTGCTCCTTTAAGCATTTTTTCAAGTTTAAGTCACTGCCAGATTCACCACATTAGATAAAATTGGATTCGCATCATTACAGCTCATACACATCCACTGAAAGGTTATACACTACACTGTTACATCCACCAAATGCAATGTTTTCTATCTTGTCTGTAAAGCAGTTTCTATATGAATATTGCTCAGAGGTCCTTAGTCTAAATGTAGCAAAATAAAACAAAAATAACAAAATAAAAGTACACAGAAGAACATACATTCAAGTAAACATGCCTTTCAAAAGTCATTTTCATCCCCACATCTATTTCACTGTGGTTAATGAATCTGAAGACAAAGTCTACATTTTTGTTCAGTTTTAATGAACAGACACTCGTCTTTTATCTGAGATGCTTGTATAGCAACTAAAGGTCCCAGACTTTTTCCTACAGGGATGAAACAACAAGGATTCTTAAATTCCCACACGGAAAGAACCTATATAAACATATAGGTTTTAATCCCCGCCTCGTATGAACCAGCGGTGGTCGGCAGCTCTTTTCAGAAGTAAGCGTGCAATAGGCCAATGCGCTACAGGAATGCAAATTGCGAAGGGCCCACTGGGAAGGGTTATGTAGATTAGAGTTCCCTTAGGCGCGTCCTGTTTGCCAAACAGGCGCTTATAAAGAAGATTCTAATCTGCTTTCTGTCTTAATATTCTCCGCCCAGCAAGAGCATAAAAAAAAATTACTGCCAGGCGCGAAATGCAGAGGAGCACTGCGAGCTGTATACGCTCTCTTGAAATGTCAACGGGAGTCTACATATGCGAGAAAACCTAACACCTTGTACATACCACCCTAATTGGATATCCCAGATTCAGGTTCGGATTCAGATTCAGATTCAAGTGCACGGCGTAGCAAAAATATCCATTTTGGAGGTAGATTTCAAATAGCCCGCGCTGACGTGATATCCCAGCTACAGCCCTGATTGAATTACAGCCATCAAATTTGAGAAATTACTAGTCTGTTCGTCCAGTCTAGACCTCCAGGGGATGTGAAATAAGTTCGACAGAAGTTGTTGAAGTTCGTCGCGAGTTCGCCGTGACTTCTTCTCAACAATAGCAAGAAAGGTGAGTGTATTTTTACTGTTAACGTACATAGTTAGTTGACAGAATATCCTGTGACCCTATTTGTGAAGTATCAGTAAAATATACCAAGGAATAAACCAGCGCCAGGCGTTCAAAACCTACCAATGTTCCGACAAATTTTGCTACCTATGCCACCTCGCGAACACTGGTCACAAGATTCATTCACTTATACCTTTCAATTCGAGATTGCGAGGATGGAAATCTGAATAATCAATTAGGAAAAATTCTCGGCTCTCGGCAATTCTGTATATCGTTTAAACATTTTGTTAATCGGATTATGAAAGAAGACTGAAAATAAGTGCCGCTTTTTTGTTTGGGTGTAAGAGCGTATTTAAAGGAGAATACATTGTATATTGATTAAGCATTGAACTCTGCATTAGTCGAACTGTTTTAATATTTGTTGATGACATTGCCGGCTTCCTGGAAGCAAGTATGCACAAATCTGCTGTCCTGTGAGCATTTCAGGTTCGATGTACTGAGTAATAACGCCATGAAACTTAAACTGGCCCGTCATTCTGCGAATAGTCTTACTAAACTAGTTAATCGTCTGATTGCTAATCAAGCAAAGGGAGGTTTCTGCCTCACCAAACTAACTCTCGACTGCGCGTCACTGTGTTTTTACTATGAATTATTCACAGTAGCTCATTGAAACTATCTTGGGAGGAGGGTATATGGACATTGTAAAAAACAGTGCAAAGGTTTTTTTTTAATCACCAAGGGTTATTGAAGGGGGAACGTTTGATTAATTTCGTAGCAGTGGGAGGGCAAACAACTGCCGGCATCAGCAACTTCACTGCATTTTATACAGTCATGGGCGAGTAGCGTTAATGTTTGCCCTCCCACCGATAATTTTGACATTTTTGCAGGCCATTGATCCAAAAAAAAAAAACTTCACAGGCAACCCATTCATACCATTTTTTAATATCAATGCAAAACCTCATGTTTGTTGAACATAATTGGGTGAAATTCAATGCATTTTCCATTAAAAAAGGGCCTAGAGGGCGCTGCTGTACTTCAGAAAAAGGGGTTGATGACTTTAGCATCAATTATTTCTGTTAGGGTACCCTAATGGATAATTTGGCCAGGTTTATTTCTGAGTAGACTGCATTTTTGAAAATGCCCTCAGGCTTCACCCCCAATTTTCACAATGGGTTTTGTTGATAAATGCGAAATCAGCCATTTTGGGACCCTGTGGCTCTGAGACCCTTTCCTGTAAAGGCGTTGGACTTGTGGCAAACTCTTCGTCTGTGTCTTCTGTACTTACCTGCAAAAAATCATTAGAAAATAATAAAAACTTTTTTCTCAGCAACTCAAGAAATGTTGTCATTTTATTCATTTGTATTGCCCATGTGTATTTTAAACAGTGCTTTTTATACGCCCCAAGAAAAAACTGTCCTCCAATACCATACATGACTCTACAATCCTAATCACATTTCATGTGACATCATGAGCAGGTGAAATATAAAATGGCATTTACAATATACAGTGCTGTAAAAAAAAAAAAAAAAATTTGCCCCTTCCTGATTTCTTATTCTTTTGCATATTTTTTTTACACTTCAATGTTTCAGATCAAACACATTTTAATATTAGACAAAGATAACCAGAGTAAATATAAAATGCAGTTTTAAAGAAAGATGATTTCATTTATTAAGGGAAAAAAGCTATCCAAACCTACCTGGCCAACTGTCAACTATAATTCATGTATGTGAACAATACAGTGGCATACACACTCATATGCTGCACTTCCATCAGTTTTAGAGCATGTTGACTTCACATGCCTACATGAAATATGCAGTTTACATATGAACCTTGACCTCCTGACCCCAAAGGTAGGACAGAGGATCTGTACCTACATATCATTCATGAATAAGTTTCATGCAGGCCCAACAAACTTTGCATTGAAGAGTTACTGGAATAAACAAGAAGAACAAGACATTTATTCAACTGCAGCCTGGGGACAAATATGCCTTTTTTGCTGAAACATGGTATTTTTAACACACACTGACCTTAATTCATCCTAACCTTAACTTCTTTTCAGGTAATCTTCGCATAGTTATACAAAATAGGACCGAGTTTCATTATTTATTTATTTTTTTAAACATGCCTTTATTAGATTTTCCACATTAAAAAGCATAGTTATGCAACAGTTAAGCAGACATTCATCAATAACCACATAACAAAACACTTAAACTTCCCCAATCGAACAGGCAGCATATAACATTTGGCCTTTACTTTTATCCCCACGGTACATCAAATAATCACATCACTTCACTTCATACTTATACATTATTATTTACAAAGCATCTTCTATATCACCATGTTTAACAAAATCTAAAAATCTTTCCCAAATGTCTTTAAATTCAGAGGTTTTCTTCCTGATAATATAAGTGAGTCTTTCCAAAGCCAGACTTGATGTTAGATTACTCAGCCAAAAGCCGAGGGTAGGACCATTAACATTTTTCCAGCACAGGGCAATTGAGCGTCTAGCCTGTAGTAGGCATAAATTTACCATCTTTTTTTCACAAGTAGCCAAAGAGCAATTAGCAGGATAGACACCCAAAAAACACAATTTAGGATTTAGAGGTATCAAGGTAGAGGTCATTTGTGAGATATACTTTGTCACCAGACTCCAAAATTTTTGAATAACCTCACATTCCCACAAACAATGGAATAGAGTACCTTGATATTCATTGCACTTAAAGCAAAGATCAGGAATATTGGGGTTAAATCTGTTGAATTTTACAAGGGTAGTGTAGAGTCTCATTATCCACTTGTATTGTATCAAGCGTAATCGGGTGTTAATGGTCTGTGATTGGGCCCTTGAGCATATTGTACCCCATTCTTCCAGTGATATTTCCTCATTTAAGTCTTGTATCCAGTCTTGTCTCTTTCTCTCCGAGTTATCCTTATTGTTATTAACCAAAATTTTGTATATTTGAGCAACCCGCCCCTGACTGAAACAGTTCTGTATGGAGAATGATTCCAGTGTGGACAATGGAGGTTGCTGAGATGAGTGATTTAGGCAAGACAAAATAAAACTTCTAATCAGCAAATACTTATAGAAGTGTTTGTTTGGGATGTCAAACTTGGCTTTTAGATCGTCAAACGACAACAAGGTATTGTCCTTATATAAGTCTAAATGCTTAGTTATACCCTTATTTAACCAACTTTTAAATCCCAAATCATTCTTGGCTGGGCTAAAATGTTCATTGCCCCAAATTGGTGAAAAACAAGACAATACAGGTAGATCCTCTAGATATTTATGTACCTCATACCAGACCACAATAGTGTTTTTCACAAAGGGATTAGTTGTTTTTTCAACAAAATTTTTATGGGGGCAAAGTACAAAAAGCTATGTAGTGTCGATTCATTCGAGGACAAAAGTTCAATTTGTAACCAGGGCAAATCTATTCCTTCAGAAAACCAAAACATGGCGGCCCTCAACTGGGCAGCCCAATAATACAACTGAATATTAGGCAGTTGTAATCTGCCCCTATCATACGGCAAATTTAGAAGAGATAACCTTAGTCTTGGTTTTCTATTATTCCAGATAAAACTCAAAAACAGCTTTCTGACTTTTGAAAACAATGAGGGTGGAGGAGCCAAAGGGATCGATTGGAACAAATATAGAAACTTAGGCAAAATTGTCATTTCAATTACACTTATTCTACCCAATAAAGAGAGAGGTAGAGCCATCCATCTTGTAATGTCTTCAGATACTGAGGCTAACACGGGTTCATAATTTGTTGAAGTAATGTCACTTATCTTTGGGGTTATGTTAATATCCAAATACTTAAAGCCGCTGACCGCAATTATGAAAGGGTGGGGTATCGTTGGATTTCTTCTCTCTCTCTCATTTAGGAGCATAATTGAAGATTTCTCTTTGCTCACCTTAAACCCGGAAAAGCCACCAAATTTACTTAACAGCTCTAAAAGGGACGGTATTGATTTTCTCAGATCTGAAAGAAACATTATAGTGTCATCTGCAAATAGCGCAATTCGATGTTCCAAGCCACCTGTGTTAATCCCACATATAGTTGGATGTGTTCTTATTGCTAATGCCAGTGGTTCCATTGCTATCACAAAAAGTAAGGGTGGGAGCGGTGAGCCCTGTCTTGTGCTGCGGGACAGTTTTAATGGATGAGAAGTCACGTAGTTTGTGCACACTTCTGCAGTAGAGTCAGCCAACAGAATGTCAACCCATTTACAAAAATAGTTCCCAAATCCAAAACGTTGAAGCACATCTAACAAATATGGCCATTCCACTCTGTCGAACGCCTTTTCAGCGTCAAGTGACAAAATGGCGGTGTCAGAGGACCCTTCATTAGCATGAATTATATTAAGCATTCTCCTCACATTATGAAGACCCCGACGGTTCTTCACAAAACCATTGTGGTCAGCATGTATAATGGAAGGCAGGACTCTCTCCAGTCTCATGGATAGGGCTTTCGCTATAATTTTTGCATCAGAGTTCATAAGTGAAATTGGTCTGTGAGATCCACATTCAGTCGGTTACTTGCCCGGTTTCAACATGAGTGTGATTAGAGCGCTTTGTAGTGACGGAGGGAGGTGGCCGCACTCAAAGGCTTCTGCATGCATTTCTAATAAAGGGCCCATTAGTTTGTCTTTAAATAATTTATATATGTCAATTGGCAGCCCGTCGGGTCCTGCAGCTTTTCCACTTTTCATATTACAAATGGCATTACCGATATCTGCAGCATCCAATTGTTTATCCAACCAAAGCTTTGTCTCTTCTGAAATAGTGGGAATTTCTGACCCATCTAGGAAAATGTTCTGATCTGTAGGTTCTGTTGGATATTTCAACTGGTAAAGCGTACTGTAAAATGAAACAAAAGTTTGATTGATTTCCACTGGGTCAGTTGTAATAAAACCTTTTCATTTCTGATTGCATTTATAGCTTTTTCTGTCTTGAGTTTTTTGATCTGCCAGGCAAGCCACCTACTGGGTTTTTCCCCTTGATCATAAAAGGTCTGTTTAAGTCTTAATAGACTATCTTCAGCTTTTTGTGTGGAGAGTTCTTCATATTCGGCCTTAAGGGCCATCAATTTTTGTTTAGTTGACACCAAATTATCAAGGCACACCGCTCTCTCCATCTCTCTAATTTCTGTGTCCAATTCGGTCATTTTTTGTTTAAATTTATTAAATTTGGAACCAGTGAAACTTATCATCTGGCCTCGGATATACGCTTTAAAAGCCTCCCATCTAGTGGTCGCAGAAGTCTGATCTATATTTGTAGTAAAATATAAATCTATATGTTCACCCACATACTGGATAAACTCAAGAGTTCTGCAGCCACCTAGGGTGTGAGCGCCATCTACTGGCCCTTCTGGGTAGCTGGGAACCACTGTAGAATAATGAGATGGGGGAACGGTCTGACAGGGCAGTGCTATCATACTGACAACCAGATATACTGAGCAGCAGGGATCTGGAAAATAAAAAATAGCCTATACGAGATTGGGTTTTAAATGATGACGCGAAGCATGAAAATTCTCTTTTTGTCGGGTTTTGCACTCTCCAAGGATCACAGAGATTCAGTTCATCTGTAAAGTGTTGTATCTTCTTCCTACTGTGAGAGTGTAAAGTATCCACCCCAGAGGACCGATCGAGTTTTGGGCCTAGTGTGCAATTAAAATCCCCTGCTATCAGAACTGTACCCGGAAGGGTGGCAATTAACAGAAATAAATTTTCAAAAAATGAAGGATTGTCATCATTGGGGCCATACTCATTAACTAAGTTAATATTCTCATGCATAAGTGTACCTTGTACCACCAAATATCTACCAGCGGTATCAGAAATAGTATTATTTACTTGAAATGGTACAGATTTGTGAATCAATACCAGGACCCTTCTCAAGTGTGATGAAAAACAGGAAGCGAACACCTGGCCTGGCCATCTCCAATGCACTTTCAGTAGATCATCTTTGAGTAAATGGGACTCTTGAATAAAGACAATTGAGGAATCTAGTTGTTTAAGCCTAGTGATAACCTGCTTCAATTTGATTAATTTAGCCATTCCCCTCACATTCCAAGATGTAAATTTTAAATCCTTAATTGGAATCGTCATAAATAAATTTTAGATAGAGGTATGTAACTTAAAATTGGTTCTCTGATACATGGATATACCTGGAGCTTTGTAGTGAAGTACCATGATAAGTGTGATACAGCAGACATACACCGTGAGCGATATAAGATAGGCATGGGCAATACAAATGAATAAAATGGCAACATCTCTTGAGTTGCTGAGAAAAAAGTGTTTATTATTTTCTAATGATTTTTTGCAGGTAAGTACAGAAGACACAGACGAAGAGTTTGCCACAAGTCCAACGCCTTTACAGGAAAGGGTCTCAGAGCCACTGGGTCCCAAAAATGGCTGATTTCGGCATTTATCAACAAAACCCATTGTGAAAATTGGGGGGTGAAGCCTGAGGGCATTTTCGAAAATTCAGTCTACTCAGAAATAAACCTGGCCAAATTATCCATTAGGGTACCCTAACAGAAATAATTGATGCTAAAGTCATCAACCCCTTTTCTGAAGTACAGCAGCACCCCCTAGGCCCTTTTTAATGGAAAATGCATTGAATTTCACCCAATTATGTTCAACAAACATTAGATTTTGCGTAGATATTAAAAAATGGGATGAATGGGTTGCCTGTGAAGTTTTTTTTTTGGATCAATGGCCTGCAAAAATGTCAAAATTATCGGTGGGAGGGCAAACATTAACGCTACTCGCCCATTACTGTATAAAATGCAGTGAAGTCGCTGATGCCGCAGTTGTTTGCCCTCCCACTGCTCTGAAAATGAATCAAACGTTCCCCTTCAATAACCCGTGGTGATTAAAAAAAAAAAAAAAACCTTTGCACTGTTTTTTACAATGTCCATATACCTTCCTCCCATGATAGTTTCAATGAGCTACTGCGAATAATTCATAGTAAAACACAGTGACGTGCAGTCGGAGGTTAGTTTGGCGAGGCAGAAACCTCCCCTTTGCTTGATTAGCAATCAGGCGATTAACTAGTTTAGTAAGACTATTCGCAGAATGACGGGCCAGTTTAAGTTTCGGCGTTATTACTCAGTACATCGAACCTGAAATGCTCACTAGACAGCAGATTTGCGGCGTACTTGCTTCCAGGAAGCGAAGCAATGTCATCAACAAATATGAAAACAGTTCGACTTATGCAGAGTTCAATGCTTAATCAATATACAATGTATTCTCCTTTAAATACGCGCTGTTACACCCAAACAAAAAGCGGGCGCTTATTTTCAGTCTTCTTTCATAATCCGATTAACAAAATGTTTAAACGATATACAGAATCACCGAGAGCCGAGAATTTTTCCTAATTGATTATTCAGATTTCCATCCTCGCAGTCTCGAATTGAAGGGTATAAGTGAATGAATCTTGTGACCGGTGTTAGCCAGGTGGCATATTTTGATAGGTAGCAAAATTTGTCAGAACACTGGTAGGTTTTGAACGCCTGGCGCTGGTTTATTCCTTGGTATATTTTACTGAAACTTCACAAATAGGGTCACAGGATATTCTGGCAACTAACTATGTAGGTAATAGTAAAAAATACACTCACCTTTCTTGCTATTGTTGAGAAGAAGTCACGGCGAACTCGCGACGAACTTCAACAACTTCTGTCGAACTTATTTCACATCCCCTGGAGGTCTAGGTTGGACGAATAGACTCGTAATTTCTCAAATTTGATGGCTGTAATTCAATAAGGGCCGTAGCTGGGATATCACGTCAGCGCGGGCTATTTGAAATCTACCTCCAAAATGGCTATTTTTGCCACGCCCTGCACTTGAAAGTTTGTAAACACGGTGCAAATTGAGGTCACGCATTTATCCAACGGGCGAATAATAGCTCTGTTCAAATCGCGTTATTGGCCGTAAAACGCAGAGTTCATGTATGAAATGCGGGTATCCTATTGAAAAGGTTGCTTTTAATCAAACCATGGTGTTCTTTTTGTATGAAAATGGTATTTACATCATTTTTTTAATAAGTTTTCTGAGGCTTGTTTACCGCCCCAGTTCAGCTGTTACGCATTCCATTAGAGTTTATGCAGAGCGTTGCCCATGCCTATATAAGAGAATATAAAAAGAACATAACCATTAACAAAATGCTGCCACAAACAAGTCCCCTTCGCTGTTATCCCGAACAATACAGCTACTAGTTCCTTCCCGCCGTCCCCCTCATCTATGAGAATGACCATACGCAAGGGCGGATCCAGTGCAAAGCAAGGGAGCCGTCAACCGAACTACAGTCTTCGTGCACCTTTACCAAATACGGTACAAATAAAAGAAAACAACGCAAAACAAATAAACATGAGACAGAGTCTCCCGGTAATAATTCGGTAATTTCACGAACATGAAAATGAAATGGTGAAGCATCTATGCCTCTCTTCTAGTGGTTATATATAGGGCTTTTTCAGAGACATGGGCCCATTTTAAAGGCATCTGTTCATTACAGTAGTTTCTAGTAAACAGACATTGGAGTAGACAGGAAAGGCATCGCAGGTGATACATTTTGAAGGAAAAAAAATCACATCCACCTCTCACAATTTGTATAAGTGTAAGTAACAGTCCCCACATTATATTTAACCTTAAAGTGGTTACATCCAAAAGCAACTATGCTAACGCAAAATTAAGAGGCGCGTGAATTACACACTGTAAGTGCAGCATCATCTAATAGTCCAATGTTTATCCCGTGTCATTACTCACATGGCTTCGAGTTTAGTGTTCGTCTGTAAGTGTCCAGCTCAAGTCTCCTCAACACCGCCGGTGCGTTTCAGGCCCTCGGTAAACTTTTCGGCGTCTGCTGGGGAGTTGAACTCGCGTGTTCGTCCGTCGACCGTCACAAGAAGCCTGGCAGAGTACACCATCCCGTAGCGGATATCCAGGGATCTCAGCTGCTGTTTCACCCCGTCAAAGCGTCTCCTTTGTCGCTGTAACTCTGCAGATATGTCCGGAAAAAACATAATTCTCTTGCTCGCCGTAAAGTACTTTGCCTTTGGTCCTGGCTGCACGCATTGCTCTGACTTTGTCCTGGAAGTTTAGGAATTTAATAATGAGGACTCACGGTCAGGGAGATCGGGCGTTTTGTGCCCCCATGAGAATCCTGTGTGCTCTCTCAATGACAGGAGGCGAGGGAAACGCCGCCGGACACAGAGCTTCAGGTATCCACTTCTCGAGAAAAGCGATTGCGTCGGATTTTTCTGCTTTTTTGGAGTAAGTTAACCAACCTGAGGTTTGATCTCCTCGAGCAGTTTTCAAGATCGTCCAACTTCTGTGTAAGTTGCTCCACTTGTTTGACGAGCTCTTCGGTTTTGCCTTTCCCCGAGTTAACCGCGTCCTCGACTTTGCTAATCCGCTCTTCTGCCTCGTCCATGCGGCCTGAAAAATCTCTCACATCCGCGTACGTCACTGCGGTCAAGCTATCACCAGTTCGGAAAACGACGGTCAAACTATCACCGCTAAAAATTTGATGCGCAAATACAGCGGACAGCGCGGTAGTAAGGTCACGTGATACAATTGCGGTCAAAAATCGGCTTGTTGAAAGAAATACCGAGGCTTATTCAACGAAAGAATGCGTGTATTTTGCTTAGAAAAAAATTCGTGAACAACTTCCATAATTTGGTGTGGAAATTAATTTTATTTATTTCTTTTATCAATCAATAATCGACATTTTGTGCAGAATGAAATGTGAGATTTTGGTGAACTGCTGTTACTCCAGATGACAAACAATTGCATGTCACTGTAATAATGTTTTACTGAAAGCAAAATACAAAAACAAAAAAAAGGTAGATATTACTCTGGCATTAATGTAGGAATTGCCATTAGAATTGGTCTTTATAGGTGGACAAAAAAATAGAAAATTCAAGCGGGGATCATAATACTTGTGTAATTCAAAATGTTTGTGGTAATAAGTGAGCCCAAACCATACTGCACACGCTGTAGTAAAAGCGTATTGAATAAAGAGAGAATGCATGGGTGAATCATTATATAAAAAGCCATCAAAGTATGCGCTTTGCAATTGGACACAACTAAATGGGGGCGTGTCTGCGGGCCTGTAATGGTTAAAACTGAAAAACTTTAGCACTTGCATACCACACTGCATGCATTCCAGTACAGGATGTCTGAATAGGAAGAGATTCCATGTTGGATATATTAAATAAATGGCTATCAAAATTGGTACTGTGCAATGTATGAATGCAGACGATTGGATGGGGGGGTTCATGTTTGAGGGCTTATAATTCCGGCAAATCAAATAGTTTGTGAAAAATAAGACTGGCACACTATATTACATAGATCCTACGATAAGCCCAAAGAATATGAAGACATTCTGTGGTGGAATTTTTTAATAAATGGCCATCAAAGTTGGTAGTGTGCAATGTGCGAATGCAGACAATGGGATGGGGGGGTCATACTTGAGGGCCTGTAGTTCCTGCAAATCAAAAAATTTGTGAAAAATGACACTTGCACACTATATTACATAGATCCTACTATAAGTTCATAGAATATGAAGAGATTCTGTGGTGGAAATTTTTAATAAATGGCCATCAAAGTTGGTAGTGTATAATGTGCGAATGCAGACAATTGGATGGGGGGTCATGTTTGAGGGCCTGTAGTTCCTGCAAATCAAAAAGTTTGTGAAAAGTGACACTTGCATATCATACTACATGTATCCTACTATAAGCCCATAGAATATGAAGAGATTCCGTGGTGGAATTCTTTAATAAATGGCCTTCAAAGTTGGTAGTGTGTAATGTGCGAATGCAGACAATTGGATGGGGGGGGTCATACCGGAGGGCCTGTAGTTCCTGCAAATCAAAAAGTTTGTGAAAAATGACACTTGCACACTATATTACATAGATCCTACTATAAGCCCATAGAATATGAAGAGATTCTGTGATGGAATTTTCTAATAAATGGCTATCAAAGTTGGTAGTGTGTAATGTGCGAATGCAGACAATTGGATGGGGGGGCATACTTGAGGGCTTGTAGTTCCTGCAAATCGAAAAGTTTGTGAAAAGTGACACTTGCATATCATTAAACATGGACCCTACTATAAGCCCAAAGAATATGAAGAGATTCTGTGGTGGAATTTTTTAATAAATGGCCATCAAAGTTGGTAGTGTGCAATGTGCAAATGCAGACAATTGGATGGGGGTGGTCATACTTGAGGGCCTGTAGTTCCTGCAAATCAAAGGGTTTGTGAAAAGTGACACTTGCACACTATATTATATAGATCCTACTATAAGCCCATAGAATATGAAGAGATTCTGTCGCGGAATTTTTTAATAAATGGCCATCAAAGTTGGTAGTGTGTAATGTGCGAATGCAGACAATTGGATGGGGGGGGTCATGTTTGAGGGCCTGTAGTTCCTGTATTATGCTCTTGTGCATGAATGCCATGAAGAATAAAATTTACACATGCATGTTCTAAAATACATAAAACAACAGCATAATAAAAGAAAAAAACTGTACCATCAAAATGGAGAATCGGTGGCTTCTTCATTGGTGAAATTATGAACGTATGGTCGCAAAAACTAACCATTTATTCGGCAAGCAAATTAGTCCAATCTATTTTCTTTCATGTTTATGTTTAGGTCAAAACAATTTTGAAATAAATAAAACACTTGTGTCCAGGTACTTAAGTTGGAGATATCTAATTCTATCATTGACTTATTCGGTCTGTAAGATTATAAAATTATAATAACTTGAAATAATTTGCATGAGAGAAAATTAAACAATATGTTCAAGGTTATTTTATTTTGCAAGGCATTCATGGATATTTCTGGTGAAGGGGAAGGTTAAGATGGTAAATACACCTAAGAAGACAAATGAATAGTTTGGTGAAAACATGCAATAGCAATTGCGTTTGTAACAAAAACCATCAAATGTAGGTGGGCCGCAGGACCGAGTAAGGCAAGTTAAAGCTAATGCATTTTTTTCAATCAAGGCAGCACAAAGTACTTCAGGTGATGCACATTGATTCAAAAATTACCAGTACAGTAGGCTGACACTTGATGCAAAATATTACAAGTAATATAGTATGCAAGTTCTTTTTGACAAATTATTGGTACTAAAACACAGTCATCCATTCAATTTAATTCATGGTCACCTGTTCCATTGTCTTCATTCTCACACTGCAAAGTGCCTAATTTGATGGCCGTTTATT
Source organism: Gymnothorax javanicus (assembly GCA_029692085.1). Classification (NCBI taxonomy): domain Eukaryota; kingdom Metazoa; phylum Chordata; class Actinopteri; order Anguilliformes; family Muraenidae; genus Gymnothorax; species Gymnothorax javanicus. The sequence continues at coordinate 7,816,083 of CM056208.1, read as the reverse complement.
TAATAATTTTGCCAAGGAATCTTTTCATTTTCAATGTGCTTGTACAAGAATACATGAAGCATGGAAAGGAGGTGTTATAGTTCACAAACTTTTTGACTTGCAGAAATTACAGGCCCTCAAAAATCGCCCCCATTCAACTGTCTACATGCGTACATTGCAAGAGTAACAAAATTTGATGGCCATTTATTTAATAATTCCACAGTGGAATCTCTATTTTCACTTTTTTTATTATAATAAAAAAGATGTAGTACGGCAAGCATTATTTTTCAAAAAGTTTTTGATTTGCAGGAATTACAGACCCTGAAAAATGGCCCCACATTCAATCATCTCCGTTTGCACACTGCAACAGTTCCAATATTGATGCCCATTTTTTTTCATAATTCCACCACAGAATCTCTTCATATTCAGTCAATTTATATTACAGTGCATGTAGTATGGTCAGGAATTGTTATTTTTCACAAACTTTTTGATTTACAGGAATTACAGGCTGGCAAACATGGTACCCCAATCAGTCGTCTCCATTCACACATTACAATAGTTCCTGATTTGACGGCCATTTATTCAATAAGTTCGGCACCGAATCTTTTCATTTTCAGTGAGTTTATACTACGACACATGACCTATAGTAAGCAAGTGTTACTTTTTACAAACTACTTGATTTGCAGAAACCACAGGCCCTCAAGTATGGACCCCCATTCAATTGTCTGCATTCACACATTAAACAGTACCAAATTTGACGGCCATTTATTTTAAAATTCCACCATGGAATCTTTTCATATTTTAAAATTTTATACTAGGATCCATGTGTTATGCTAATGAAGTGTTACTTTTGACAAACTTTTTGATTTGCAGGAATTATAAGCCCTCAAACATGACCCCCCCATCCAATTGTCTGCATTCGCACATTACACACTACCAACTTTGAAGGCCATTTATTCAAAAATTCCACCACAGAATCTCTTCATATTCTGTGAGCATATAGTATGACCCATGTTTTATGATATGCAACTGTCACTTTTCACAAACTTTTTGATTTGCAGGAACTACAGGCCCTCTGGTATGACCCCCATCCAATTGTCTGCATTCGCACATTACACACTACCAACTTTGATGGCCATTTATTAAAAAATTCCACCACAGAATCTATTCAGATTCTATGGGCTTATAGTAGGATACATGTAGTATGATATGCAAGTGTCACCTTTCACAAACTTTTTGATTTGCAGGAACTACAGGCCCTCAAACATGACCCCCCCATCCAATTGTCTGCATTCGCACATTACACACTACCAACTTTGATGGCCATTTATTAAAAAATTCCACTACGGAATCTCTTCATATTCTTTGGGCTTATCGTAGGATCTATGTAATATAGTGTGCCAGTCTTATTTTTCACAAACTATTTGATTTGCCGGAATTATAAGCCCTCAACCATGACCCCCCATCCAATCGTCTGCATTCACACATTGCACAGTACCAATTTTGATAGCCATTTATTTAATATATCCAACATGGAATCTCTTCCTATTCAGACATCCTGTACTGGAATGCATGCAGTGTGGTATGCAAGTGCTAAAGTTTTTCAGTTTTAACCATTACAGGCCCTCAGACACGCCCCCATTTAGTTGTGTCCAATTGCACGGCACATACTTTGATGGCTTTTTATATAATGATTCACCCATGCATTCTCTCTTTATCTGTAGCTGGCTGGGAAAACGGACTAGCATTTTCGGACAGGCTAGTCATTTTGTTAGCATCCCACTCGTCGTCGTCCACGGCAAAGTCTGCTACGTTTTTACTCTTATTTTTCCTCGACGGCATCTTAAACGCGGCGTATTCTGCAACCTTGTCAGCACTTGTTAACTGTTGTGTTCGTGTTTTTATAAAGATATTGAAGGATTTTAGCCGAATTTCACCGGGAGCTCACAGAAATACGTGTACTCAGTTCAGTGGCATGACCACGCCCCCCCCACCGAGTTTCATTATAATTACTCATAGCATTCTTCAGTTATGGCTAACAATGCTATTTTTATTTACATACATAAGCGGTCCTGTGACCTCTTGAGCCTAACCTGAACCCCTTAAGCCTTGAGCCTCTGGCTTGAAAATGACATGTTAAAAATGAAATGACTATATCTCTGCAACAAATTGGTCAATTTAAATAATCTTGGTATCATAAGAAAGGTAAAACCTTGGGGATTTTTGTCATGGTGCAAAAAATCAGTGTATAGGTCACTGCGTCAGAGTAAATGAAGATGGAATAATGCATGAATGAAAAATCTTTTTTGCACCAAACAAAGTTTTACTTTTATCTGTCATAAAATTATTCAGTTGCAGTCTGACACCCTTAAAAAATTACAGCACAGAATCTCACTATTATCTGTGCCAAAGTGTATTCTAACCAAGTAAATCAGTGCAAAATTAGAGGTTTTACTTCAGGAATGTCTTGGTGGCCTCTCCAAACTGACAGGGTGTTCTCAGATACCAAACTGTAAAACTCATTAAATTTCACTTATATGTCACTACAGGCATACATTCCATCCAAATACAACCACTTTTTAATTTTTAGAATTTTTTATTTTTTTATTTTTATCATTTCTGCCAGTCCTGTATACATTTTCCCATTCAAAGATAATACATAAATAGAAAATGAAGTTTCACTCCGCTGGAGCAGATTTATGAGAAAAAGGAAATAAATTAAATTATGAAAGGTAATGTAAAAAAAATTGTAAAAAAAAAAAAAAGTCAAAAGAACAAAAACCCCAGCAATTATTTATTCAAGCAAAATGCTAATAATGCATTAGTAAGTACATGCTTAGGCCGGAATTTGAACCCTGATGCTTTAGAATGCAGCACTTCAACCTAACCACTAGTCTACATCAACTGAGTACAATGTCAAATTGCCAATATAAAGAATGAGCCAAGAAAACACTTACTGTACTGTTGGACGCTCAGTATTCACACAGAATGTCACAAAGATTCTGTCAGAAAATGACCTTGAAAACAACTTGAATACATGGAGGATAATTATACTGAAAATACCACAAACAAACCAGTTAAGCGTTTATATTATCGCGCTATTCAAGCACATGCGAATGGCTCATGGACTTAGTTTGACGCACTGGGAACGCAAGGCTCTAGCTCAGGCTAGGTTTGTGCGATTAAGGTGGTTTAGAGCTCGTTGGAAACATTAGAACCCATAGAATCAAATGGCTCCCAGCAATGGCATACTGACAGCATCACAAGCTGATCACAGAGAGGAAAATACATTGCAAGCAAGCTGAATGCTAAGGAGCTGACATCCTTTGAAGCAAAAAAAACTTGAAAAAAACGCCCAAAAAAAACATGCATGGAGACTGAAAGATCTAGTTTCAATATAACACGAACATATTGGGCTCACAATAGCAAACGCAGATTTACCTTCGAACAGTTTTTTTCTTAGAAAATATCAATGACCGAAGCATTCTCAGATATTATGAAGGGAAAAAAGCTATATGAAGTGTAAAAAAATATGCAAAAGAATAAGAAATCAGGAAGGGGGCAAATACTTTTTTTTTTTTTTTTTTTTTTACAGCACTGTATATTGTAAATGCCATTTTATATCTCACCTGCTCATGATGTCACATGAAATGTGATTAAGATTGTAGAGTTATGTATGGTATTGGAGGACAATATAGTTTCTTGGGGCATATAAAAAGCACTGTTTAAAAATCCTGCAAGCATGAGACTGAAAAGAACTACTTTGCAGACCAATCCACAAAAGAACATTGCTGAAAGTTGGCCAAAAGAAAAAGAAGAGTTGAACATCGGCAGTAAAAACAAAAATTTAGATCAAAATTTGTGGAAAGAATAATAAAAGAATAATAACCATTTTCAGCCTTTTTTTGTTTGACAAGTGCTTATGGTGTCCTTTCTGCAGGCTGCATTTTTTCTTTCTGTACTGTTGATGCATCACAATTTCGAAGACCATGAAAAAAAAAATCCCCTAAAAGAAAACACTTCCATAGTCCACATTGTTCCTGATATCCAATGTGAAGAAAGCTGGGCACTACAGCTTTTCATCGTTTAAGAGATATTAATGATTCCCAGTGATAGTTACTGTGAATGCCCTCCTGAAATTAAGGTGCTTTCACACCGGACGCGAAACGAATTTATCGCATGACAGATTACATTCAAAGTCAATGGAAAGACGCGAATACACGCGTTTTCGCGAGTATTCGCGTCTTTGAATTGACTTTGAATGTAATCTGTCATGCAAAAAATTTGTTTAGCGTCCGGTGTGAAAACGACTTTAGGATGTTAAATACATTGGCATGCTAGCTATAACATTATAGATATCGATGTCTCTTTATCTTGCTAGCTAGGTAGCCAAATAGCTCGCTCACGAGTATTCCATTGTAAGCGAACTGTAGCCTTTTTAGCTCGCTAGCCAGTTGGCCATGTAGCTAAATACATTGGTGTGCTAGCTATGACACACAGTTCGATATCACTTTGGCCTGCTAGCTAGGAAGCCAACTAGCTTGCTAACAGAGCAGTACAGAGGAGTACTCTCCCCCAATTATCTGTTATTTATCTTGTGGTTCTGCAGGCTTTGCAGGAACTGTCTCCTGGGAACACACATAACTCAAAATACACTCCTTGGTCCGGCTGGACCTCAAGGTTTCAGATAGAATGAATACACAATAAACACAGTTAATGGCGTTTCTACTTACGTAAAAGCTAGATTATATAAGTTTAGCAATCATGCATGACCTAGGCTACTCTGACCTGGGCTACTCAAAGGATAAGCAATTAATAACACAATAAGCAATAATAAGGAATTTATGACTGAATTCTACCAACATTTCCCTCCTCTTTATAATTGATTATCCGCCAACATGCCACTTCTCACGATTTTCAGCATGTGCTTTATTTCATGGGAAATGCTCTATTGTTTAAACAGGTCACATTTCTATCACATAACGGTATGGCTCCTCCAGCTCCTCGGGCAGAGCATGTCCTTCCTCGATATCCTGTAACATAAACATCTGATACCATGGGTTAGCATTCAACACTTTTGATATGACACTTTTAATCATTGGAATCCTACAGCAACTACAAAAGAGCAGAATTGCAAATCCTGCTGCTGTGAGGCTCAATATAGATGTTATTGCTGCTTTCCACCCCCCAGAAACGAGCCACTGCCACCAGGTACCAGCAGGTACCAAATCAGTCTGTTGTGCATCTGATAGGTCTTTTAAATGTTCTTAGGCTTGACCTATTACTCCCCCCTCCTCATCATTCGCTGGTATGTAGGTGCAGCATGATGTTCCTTATTATTTGACAAACTCCACCCTGTGCTGCCGTCAATAAATTGAGTACCATTCGATTTTGCAATGTCATTAATCAACTCTCGCTGTATGCTTCTAGTTATATTACGGGTTTCATTTACGAGTGCACTTAGACGACAGTTCACAGTTTCCGTTCACAACATTACCTGTCCAACTCCCAGCTGTGGGAACAGGGATAAAGCAATCTTGCCCCCTACTGACCACAGCTTTGCCTCCGCTGGAACATTGTTCCCCAAATCGGATCATGTGGTGCTGCTGTATCTCATCTCCATCGCGTGGTCGTAGTGTCCGCACTCACAATGTATGTGTGATCACTTAATTGTACATAAGCACATACCCCTCCCCAATTTGGCAGTAACGCTACATATATTCGATGTCCACACAACCAATACCAACCATCCACAGCTCTCGTCCCATTCCAGTGAGGAGCCCACGGGTGACATAGTGTGCCATTTGGACTGTCTTCTCTCCCAGTGAAAAAGGATGTTTCTGTTATTTGTGGATAACCACAGAAAATCAGTAATTTCCCCTGACACCCCTGAGTTACTCCCACAGATACTGTGCCATTACCTTTAATACATTGCCAAAACTTCTGCTCCGGACTATAATGGACTACCGTGAGCGGAACGTTAGAACTCATGTTTCCCAACTTCAGGTACCCATCTTTGTCGATGCAGTACTTCAACCCAGAGTTCATTACTATGTTGAGCGGGGGTGAACTGGGGTCCATTGAGATCAATCCACTACCAGCAGTAGACACTGCCATAGCGCACTTAATCGTACTATTCACACTCATTGTGGGTGCTGCAACTTGTATCACCTCTACTCTTGGAGTAGATATGGGGGCTGGTAGGTGTGTCCACACATAACACTTAGTGCGGTTTACAGAATGTGCTGATGTTTGCATATCTCCACCATGTATTAGTAGCATATATGTGAGAGGGATCTCCTAAGTCAAACAAGTGGCTATCCGCCCCCACATACCGTCTTGCCCTGGGTGAGGTTGGCATGTGGGCTGCACTTACTATGCATATACCTAGGATCAACACACACAGGGGGAAGTGAGCCATGTTATGAGCCAGTCTGGAGTCTCTACTGACTTGGAGCGTAAATAAGTTCTTCACCAGGTTTGAGACGGGCAAGCTCTATATGCCACGCCCCCCCTTTGTAGCCGGACTCCCTTTAAGTCTATCCTGACTTATTTCAATCGATCAATCAGGTGCACCTACACACCAGTTGGAGGAGGTACTACCTTGCAGTGTGACTGATGTATCCACGTTTCTCTCTCCTGTATCCTCACTGCAGTCGGTGTGGTCAGGAGCACTTAATATGGACCCTTCCACGCCGGTTCACTCCACTTCTGCTTTTTACTGACGCTCCGCACCAGGATCCAATCCCCAGGCTTAATCTTTCCTTGTGACAGCTCCGCTACTGATCTAGGAGGAAGCACAATTCGAGTCTCATTCTTGTTAGTTAACATCCTATTCATATATTCTGCCAGAGTTGCTTCTTCTATTTGTGTTCTCTGCAATAACTGTGGTAATTCAAAAGGTTTCCCATGTACTACTTCATAAGGTGACAACCCCAATGACCGTTGTGGTGTTATTCTCATATTGGTTAATGCCAATGGCAGACATGCAATCCAGTTCCACTTAGTTTCTGCCATGGCTTTGTGCAGTTTTGCTTTTAGGGTTCCTTTAGTTCTCTCCACTAATCCTGCTGATTGTGGATGATATGCACAATGCTTTTTCAATCCTATTCCCAATTTTGCTCCCAAGCGAGTCAGTTCTTCATTCCTAAATTCTGGCCCATTGTCACTATACAAAAACTATACAACTTTGGAATTCCCCACCTAGGAATAATTTCTCTACTCAAAATTTTTGCTACTGTGATTGCATCTATAGATGTTACTGGAAAGGCTTCTTCCCACTTAGAGAAGGATCATACCAATACTAGCACATACCTTTTCCCTTCACACGGTGTTAGGTGTATAAAATCCATCATCCATTTATGAAATGGCTCAGGGGGCGTAGGAATTGCCCCTTTCTGTGCTACTACCCCTCTCCGTGTGTTGTAGCTCTGTCATGTTGGACATTTCTTAGAAAAGTTTTTAAGATAGGTAGTGAGTTCAACGGTTTAGTAACTCTGATTTATTAACCCCTCCATCCCTCCTCTTGATGCATGGCACTGCCCATGCACCAAATCAGTGGCAAAATGGAAAAGGGATTTTGGCAATATAGGCTTACTATTGGGCCCCACCCACCGGTCATCAGTGTGTTGTGTTCCATGTGATGTCCATTGACGTTTTTCTTGTGGGGGAGCAGCATCATGCTCTGCTCACAGCAGGTCACATGAAATTGAGTCCTCAGATTGGTGTAATAGCCCCACAAGAGTGTGTTTGGCTGCTGACTTGCTTCTTTGTCTGCAAAGGCGTCAGCCAAACTGATTGGGTCAACATGTTTGGTGTGCAGTGGGCCACAATCAACACAGATTCAATCTCAGGGTTTGATAGAGGGGTGTCCTTGGATCCAGGACATGGAGCATTATTAGATAGGACTTCTTGTAAACAATGGGGACAAAATTTTTTTTTTTTTTTTTCCAATGAATTATGATCAAGCAATCCAGCTCAGTCAAGGGTTCCACTAAGAGCATGGAGGAGATGCACAGTCAGGACTTATTAGCCCCAATCATGGTGACAATTCCCCATGTCATCAGCAGAACCAGGTGGAGTTGCTTTAGACTATGTTACAATATGCAAATTTTTTTATTCGCAAAAATTGGTACCTATTGAATATTCAACTAATAGTTTTCCGTTCGGCTCCCAGCACATAAAGGTCAACTCAGTCAGTACCTTTTATTTGATTGTCCACTTAATCAAAAATAAATTTAGAAATGAGAAAAGGGAAGAAATGCGATCACGTTATTAGTGGACTTTTTCAATTATATGGTGGTCCATATTTTGAAATTAGTCTTGTGATAATACTCCACATTGGATTCCCCCAAATCTATTTCAGAAGGTAAACAAATCCTTAGCTGGCCAGCTTATCATTTTCACTCAAGGCTATTTTAATCTCTTCTCTTCTGCAGTATCCTCAAGGTTGGGGGGCCTAATCCCCTACCCTCAGCACCCTGTGGAAAAGTTTCAATAGAATGAATTAGATGCATACAACAATAAACAAACTCAATCATCTTAGTTTTCCCGGTTTTCCTCTCGCTTGGATCTTTTCCTGTAAAAGTTTAAAAACAATTGGAGAAAGTTTATTAGTCAATTAGTTCCCTTGAATTGTAGCTCCACTGGTTGACACTTATTTCCTGTTAAAAAAACAGAGAAAAGATCTTTCATTTCATTTTTCATTCATTGCATTTCTTCGATCAGGAAAGCTTTCAGTCACCTTCTTTAAATCACAATGCATCATTTGTTATAAAATTTGATCCTTCACATTACTCATTTGCTGGGCAGAACTTGTTCTTGTTTGAAAATTCCACAAGCAGTCTTAGACCTCGCTGCTGTTCTCTGATTTCTGTGTCAACCTTTCACCTATCTGTGCTCCCTTATCTGCTTTGGTCGCCAAGGCATTTAAATATTGGGCTTTGTCCTGCATCTCAAAGCAATTCAGTTAGCCACAACATTAGAAACACTTGTCCACGCTCATGTAATTGATGTTCAATTGTTACTTCCGCTAAACTTCCCTCTGTTTATAGTCACTGATCGTTCAAGATGGGCATACGCTTATTTAGTCAAGAAATAGGGACTTTTATTTGATTTCACAAGGAATAATTATTCTGCTCACTTCTACAACTTTGTCCTTTTACAACTCCACAGCCATTAAAATGGCTAAACTCCTGTTCTGTTTACCATCCAAATTAATTCCACTTACTTTAACCAACCACAGCCATTAAAATGCCTAAACTCCTGCTTTAACCGACACCACTTACACCAACTTCACTTACTTGGACCAACTAATTTCACTTACTCCGATCAACTTCACTTTTTACCAATCCTGCAATTACTCTAAGAATTCCATAAAATACTGTAAATATAGGCTAATCAATGGGCACCTTAAATTATTCTTGAACGAATTGTCAGTATCTTGATAAATGGTAATTTTATTATAGACGTCTATATAAGCACTTCATGGAATAGAATGACAACTGTATTCAATCTAACAAAGACAGAAATAACAAATGTGCCAGCAATGCAGTTGTTTACAGACACTCACTGAGTTGGGTTCATTCACATTGATTTCCACACACACAATCTGAGCTCAGACTACATACACACACACACACACACACACACACACACACACACACACCTCAGTGCACTTTCCTCTCTCACATTCATTCACACTGGAAAAGATCCAAGGCTCTAATATTCTTATGACCTGCTTAGATAACATACGCAGACAACGCTCTGTTTCAATAGCATTCAATCGGTAACTTGTTACAAATGGTTCAAACCACGCACGGAATGCCTGGTATCCCTATTATGGATGAGGACATCCTTCCATTGCTACACACATATCTCCCACCGTCCACGCGCGGTAAACCCACTGTGTTTCACCGCCACCCGCGGACACCTCTATTTGCGGCCAACAGTCTCATATATTCAACTTCATCCTCATCCCACTACCACCCAACGTATGAGTGCGCCGCAGATGCCCCGCATTATGAACCATTATAAACCATTATGCTGACGTTCTACACACTCTTCAGTCACAGTCAAAGTAACGTCATCTGTCCCACAATAGTACAACAACACAGTCCCCCTTTACTGTTAGTCTTCCCCATTTTAGTTTTACTCTCTCTGTCTCACAGCAATAAAGCCGAATTCAAAAAAATTCCGTCACTCACCCGCTCCTCCTCTGTTAGAACCTACCTACTGGCCTCGCCACACACCCAAAGAGCCTTCACAGTTGCTCCGGGTTGAGGACTTTCCCCTTTTATGTTTTACGTCTCCCAAGACGACCGTGCACGGTTTTCAGTCGGCGACGATTCTCCAGGGAGTGCAGGTGAGATATTGGAATCCCGGACGAGCCCCCAATGTTGTGGGAATTTTACATTGTATTCCTGAAAGAAATCAGACTGAAACAAGAGAGTAATAATAATAATAGTTTTTACTACGTGCGCACGTAGGATCCAAGTTACATCAGCAGAACAAAGGCAAAGGAATCTCTCCTTTGCTTTGGATATATGTAAAAGCACAAAGTCAGAATCTCCTCCCCTTGGGGCTGGAAAACATCTTCATGTTGGTTTCAGCCATTCCTTGGCCAGGTGTAGGCATCCCACATATGGCTGACCCTGACAGCCATATCTGCAGTACAGAGGAGTCTTTCTCTCCCTCAATTATCTGTTATTTATCTCGCGGTTCTGCAGGCTTTACAGGAACTGTCTCCTGGGAACACACATAACTCAAAATACACTCCTTGGTCCGGCTGGACCTCAAGGTTTCAGATAGAATGAATACACAATAAACACAGTCTGTTTCGTTGATTTTGTCTTTTTCAGTTTCTGGCTTCAGAAAGAGAATTTCGTTCAATCGAGACTGATTCTTTATATTTCCATGACCGAAGTGTAAAGTTGGTGCCCAGTCAGGATTCATCGTGTCAGCTGGTTTCCCTGCATTTAAAAATACCTCCAGACCTGTCTTAACAATATTAAGTTTCAAATTAAAATTGCGATAATTCTTGCAATTATTTGTAAGTCTGAATTAGGAACTTGACAAAAATTTACACAAGACGTGTTAGCAGGGGCGATCGATCGACTGATTATCTTTAAATTGAGCGGTCATCTGTTAGAATTGCAAATTACTTGTGCTGCATCTTCACGAGTAGCCTAGCCATCGAATCACTTTCCGATCGGACGCTGAAGTATCATCTTAAAGGTTTAATATTAGCTTGTTCGCGGTACACAGACCATTTATTTAAGCCCTAAAATTACAGTTTTAAGTAGGCACTCACATATCCGCTAGATGGCGGGCCTAAGTTTATCTCATGCTAATGATAAGCGCTAATCGTTGACCTCCGCAGTACAGTAGTTGCACGGAGCACCCTATCTTGTAAAGGAAATAACGCAAAATAGCGCATGAGTACCGCTTCGGAAACAATCTCAATCGGTTCAGCAGACCTGATTTTTAGTATTGACTGATATTTTTCCGTTTGCAAATGGAGTCTTCTTGAGTCCGTGAACCGGTTAAGTTGTGTCTTGTTTGACGGCGATAACATAGTCAATCAGTAAGTATCTTTTCTTATTATCACTTTAATTTCAGAGATATAGATGTTTTCTAATGTTGTAAGCGGCCTCTACAAATTCCATGCGAGAGTTGAGATATTTTGATCCAAAGTTGACGTGTCCGCTGGTGTTTGGTGACAGAATTGCCGATTTTTCCGGCGTGAGCAAGCTGCATGGGTCACAGGTTCACCCATAAGGAAATGTGTGATTTTGGATAAACTGTGAGAGCCAGTAGCTCCTCAGCTGTTCAACATAGATATACCAATATACATATCAACATTTTCAGCTTGATCCACTCTACAAGATGGAGTTATTTCCAAGACCATAGCTGTAATGTTGAAAAATTATGTGAGTGCCCATTTTATTCATGAAAACGAAAATACTGTTAAAGACCAAGTGATCGGCCACTCCTGATTTATTACCTCTTCGTGTACTGTAATAGGAACTGTTTTGGCCATCTGCGTAGCCCTGAATAGTTTCTTCATACGTGTCATGAAATGTTTACTATAGATACGGGTGTAATCGGCCTTTCTGCCATCTAGCCCCTTTCAGTATGTATTGTTCTATCACCATCTTTGACGATCTTCACTCAGCTGGCAAACTTTCTCTCCTCTGTTTGTTATTACCCCCGGAATTTGATAGAACATGAATATACCCCTTTGTTGTACAATATAAAAGTGTGTATTCACATGTAATTCTATTGTATTTGCCATTCATTGTGTACCTGAGATCGCTCGGGGTTCCTGACGTCACTGCCAAAGATTTCCAAAGATCTCCGAAGATTTTCGTTCTGATGGAATGGGCGTGGATAGGGATAGAAAATTTAAAATAAAAAATAGTCCATTGCATAAAGTCGATATTTTTCGATTTATTTATTCGATTCAGACAATAATACACTTTCTCAACCCCAAAGTTGACAACATTCAGTTATACCTTTAAAAAAATTCAGCTTGTTCTGAATTACGTTGCATCTGAACAGATTTTTGACTGTTTTTTTTTTTTTTTTTCAGATATTTAATTTTAAATGTCATTTTTGGGGGTCCTATTAAATCAAGCCATTTTTGTGCTGATACAGTAGATTCAGCACAGGTGAGCAGCAATACGCCTTCGCTGTGTCATGCTTGCCAAATCAAGAGAAAAAGAAGAGCCTGTTGGCATTATTCAGAAGTGTTTGGCCCACAGAGCTAAATAAAACACTAGAGTAGACAACGTCATTGGCTGAACCAACCGCAAAACGTGAGATGCATCCGCTATCTTGTGTAAGGAATTGGCGGGGGACTTGCACAATCAAAAGCTGTACATGTGTATATGCAACTAGATAAAATGAAATGAAAAACACTGGACTGATTGCACACAGCCTACAAGCACGACCATTAACAACCAACATTTCTTCAGCAATTTCCTTTGCCTCTCAGTTTCCGAGTACCTTCATTTTATAAGCCAACCTCTTCACCTTTTCTTGCTGAAGCAAGCCTACAAATTTTCTTCAGAAAATTTTGCCTTTTCTAGTTTGATCAAGAACTTGATCAGAGAAGGGAAAATGTGTTAAGAAGTGCAGCGAATTATAGGATGTTCACCTAAAATGATCTCAAATGCTTTTAAATGGCAACAAAAAACCTGAAATGCATGGAAGGAAACGAGCAACTACACTCTCAGAAAAAAAGTACCTCTTTGTACCTGTAGGGGTAAAAGGCTTGTCACTGGGGTGGTACCCTCAAAGGTACTGCAGTTGTACCCTGAGAAGTGGGTACTTATTTGTTATAGAACATAAAAGTACCTTTTAGACCCTAAAAAGGTTCACACAGGTACCTTGAGGTCCTATAATTAGCCCTAGGGGGTACAAAAGCACTGATTGTACCAGGGGAACAGAAATGGACTCCTGCTGTACCCCCATTCTGAGAGTGTACTGTTAAAACAGATCAAAGAATATTCAGAATGGCAAAGACTCAGCCAATCATCACCTCCAGAAAAATCAAAGATGATATAAAATTACCTGTAAGTGCTGTTACAGTCGGAGGACATTTGATCAAAGCTAAGCTATCAGCGAGAAGCCCCCATAAAGCACCATTGTTGAGAAAACGGCAAGGGCAGAGTCGGTTGAAATGCATCGATTGGACCAAAGAGAAGTGGAATAAAATTCTGTGGACTGATGAAAGTAAAATTGGGTCAAGTGGCCATCAGCAGTATGTCAGACGACCCCTGGGTACTGAATTCAAGCCACAGAACACTGTGAAGACAGTGAAGCATGGTGGTGCGAAAATCATGGTATGGGGATGTTTTTTCATATAATGTTGTTGGGCCTATTTATTATATACCAGGGTTGGGAATTATGGATGTGTTTGAATACACCAAAATACTTGGAGAGATTATGTTGCCATTTCCTGAAGAGGAAATGCCCCTGAAATGGGTGATTCATCAAGACAACGACCCCAAACACATGAGTAAGCAAGAAACATCTTGGTTCCGGACAAACAGGATTGAGGTAATGCAGTGGCCAGCTCAATCCTCTGATCTCAATCCCATTGAAAATTTCTGGGGTGACATTAAAAATGCATTTTCTGAAGCAAAATCCAAAAATTCATGGGAACTGTGGAATGCTGTTTGTTCATTTTAGGCTGAAATATCTGTTTCTGGGTGCCCGAAGTTGGATGACTCGATGCAAAGCAGATGCGCTGCAGTTATCAAAAACAATGGTTATGCAATTAAATATTAGTTCAGTAATTTAAAGTGATGTTAAATCTTGAATTAAATTCAGTATTTGAGTTTAAACAGAAAATAGTTTATTCACATTTTTTGATGCACTGCTATTTTTTTTTTTAACACAACTGTAGTCTTGACCATGTTATTGTTGCCCATGCCTTTTCTTTGTATTTATTTCGCTTGCAGGACTAGTCCCATATTAGTGAGTAAATTCTATTTCTTGATTTTTTTTTTTACTTGCTGCAGTTTTTATTTGAAACGTTTACTTTTACAAACTTATTTCCAGAAAAGTTGCGATGCTGTGTAAAATGTAAATATAAGCAGAATGCAATGATTTGGACATCATTTAAACCCTATATTTAATTGAAAATGGTTCAAAGACACTATATCAAATGTTGAAACTGAGAAATGTATTGTTTTTTGAAAAATATTTGCTCATTTTTAATTTGATGCCAGCAACATATTTTTAAAAAGTTGGGACAGGGGCGACAAAAGATTGGAAATGTTTTACAATGCTAAAAAAATGCACCTGTGGAATATCTCAGCGAATGAGATTAATTGTCAACAGGTCAGTGACATATATGGGTAAGAAGGGAACATCTCAGAGGCTGAGTCTTTCAGAAGATTGTGAGGGCATCGCCACTCTGTGACAGACTGCAGGGGCTAATTGCTTAATAATATAAGAATGAAATTGCAAAGAAACTGGGGATGTAATCATCTATGGTATGTAACATCATAAGATTATTCAGAGAATCCATAGAAATCTCTGTATGCAAGGGACAAAGCCAAAGCCCAATACTGAATGTCCATGATCTGCAGGCCCTCAGGTGGCACTGCATAAATCAAACCGGATTCTACTGTAGAAATCAATGCATGGGCTCAGTAAAGGCTCAGTCCCACTGGGCATTTTTTGCCTCGGCGATGTACTCCCAATGGAAATTGATGAACCTCGGGAGGCGTCGGGAACAGGTTCCCCGATGTCCTGGGGAAGCTTCGGGAGCGTCGCGAGCCATCTGGAACCATTAGGAGGCATCGGGAGAACTGCGAAAAATTTCAATGCTCGTTTTGTCGGGAAAACAGGCCGGGGAGGCCTCGCCGGAGCTTTGGCGAAATATTGTTTTCCCCGAGGCATCCCTGAAGCATCGGTGATGTCTCGCCGAAGAATCAGGGGACCTTCGGGGATATTTGAATCTTCGGCGAAAGTTCGGCAACCTTTCGGTGACACATTCCCGATGTCGGGGTTGCATCCCCGAATATTCGCCAAAATTTCGGCGACGGTTGAAAAGTGCATTCTTCCTATGGCGCTGATTGGCTGAATTTTGCATTCGTGTGCACTATAAGTAAATTTCATATAAGTACGTGCCAGAGAGAGAATGATGCTAAGCCCAAAATGTGCATATATTATAGCGTAGCCAAACACAGTTATTTTATCAATGTTTTGTCCGGGCGCCAGGTCATCTGTTAGACCAAAATAAATTAGTTATGTTCAGCTCCACTACAGCATTTTACGGAAAAACTCATCAACAAAACCATGAGAAAGTAAATAACTTGTGTTGTACCAACAAAGAAAGAGGCACTTCCGTTTGCTCAAATCATAACATTATTCACATCAAGAGAAAATATGAACAGGTTAAGGGGAAAAAAACACATTTATCCGCGGAAAATAAATAACCCAAATTGCAGGCCCCAGCCTAGACACCTGCAAGAAAACTAAATATGTATATCCAGCCACTCAATAAAAAAAAAAAATAAAAAAAAATAGTTGATTAATTTCTAAAGGAAAAGATCGGGCCACTGCAGTACAGATTATAACAACCAGATGCGCTTGCCAGACGCAAGTTGCGGTCAGCTAAATAAAGCAATGCTCGACAGCCTTCTCGTCATCAAACAAACTTCAATTATATATCAAAATTAAGAGAAAAAATTAAGGAAATGAAATTGTAAAAATAAAGGCTAGAGGGGGAATATGAGAGGGGGAAACAATGTTCAAAGTAACTCGGGGCAGGAGTAAGGGGAGTGAATGCGAGTGATTAAAACAAGTGCAAAGTCACTGAACCTGCGTCGCTGTACGTGTGTTAGGTACAAGTATGGTTTGGTGAATAAAATTTGCATTGATTGAGTGATGGTGAATTGTTATGATGATGATGACCATGATGATGATGATAGATAGATGCAGCCATATGGAAAAGATAAACTGGAAAGGATTTTGGCGTAGCACACTCATCTTCAATAATGACCTGCCTTGGGTCAGCCCCTTAATTTGCGAGTTATCTAGATAACGTCTTTTGGTGGCCATCTTGGATTTTGATTTTGTGATATCATTTTCAATAAGAACATGCAATAGGTCAAGATGGACCACCATACCAAATTAAAAGTTCCTAGGCCACTTATTTTTCGCCACTTATTTTTCAGCATACCAAATCAGAACTCCCTATGACACATATTTTTCATGTTATCTCGATAACGTTGTTTTTACAAAAATGGCGGTGGCCATCTTGGATTTTGAAACAGCGTGCCCATTTTCAATAGCAAACTGCCTTAGGTGAAGATACATCAGCATACCAAATTAGAACTTCCTACGACACTTATTTTTCGCGTTATCTCGATAACGTCGTTTTACAAGAACGACGGCAGCCATCTTAAATTTTGATGCAGCGCGGCCATTTTCAATAGCAAACTGCCTTAAGTGAAGATACATTAGCATACCAAATCAGAACTTGCTACGACACATATTTTTCGCGTTATCTCGATAACGTTGTTTGTACAAAAATGGCGGCGGCCATCTTGGAGTTTGACGCAGCGTGACCATTTTCAAAAGCGACCTGCCTTGGGTCAAGATACATCAGCATACCAAATTAGAACTTCCTACAACGCTTATTTTTCGCATTATCTTGATAACGTTGTTTTTACAAAAATGGCGGCGGCCATCTTGGATTTTGATGCAGCGCGCCCATTTTCAATAGCGACCTGCCTTGGGTCAAGATACATCATCATACCAAATTAGAACTTCATGGGCCAAAGATTTTTTGAGTTATCTCAATAACGTTGTTACTTCAGACGGACAGACGGCCGGATGGACGCAATGACGGACGGACTATGGACCACAAAAATTCACCCGCTCTATTTGATGAGTGTGGCGGTCTCCCAAGAGATTTTTGTCCTCTGAGCATTTTTCAGAGTTCGGGTCCGGAAGTGAAACAGCCATTCCTCGACCTGCTGCCTTGGACGACGCAGGTAAAAAGAAAGTTTTCATTCGGCGATATCAGTTTTTGTGGTGGGATGAGTTACAGGGAGTGCACAGGGAGGTTAGAGGATTTTTCAGTAAAAAAAAACCCTTTCCCAAACCCTGCTTGGCATCTCGCACTGGATTCCCATCCAAACTGTTCGATAATTATAGAGGCTGGTCGCACCTTGTAGCTCGCTACAATATATACCTCCCCATTAACCCTTCAGCGAGGCACCTGGGATGGTTCGCAAGTACTCACCGATGCATTGCCTAATCTACGCGGATATTCCCCCGATGATGTTTCAAATTCGGGGAAGCTCTGGGGCACCTGTACCCCGAAGCTTTCCCGAGCATCGAGAGCCATCCCCGATGTTTCACGGGCATTGATCAGGGGACATTCCCAGAAGCTCTGTGACCATAGCCGAAGCATCAGTGAACGTTCAACGGACCATCCCTGATGCCTAATAATAAATGCGACTACTCCGTTTTTTTGGCAAAAACATGGGCAGCATCGGGAGCCATCGGGAGAAAATTTGTCTCTTTCCACATCGCCGATGATTTTTCCCCAGTGGGACCTAGGCATAAGCACAATTTGTTACTGCATCCACAAATGCAAGTTAAAACTTATCTATATAAAGAAAAAACATAAATAAATCAGATTCAGGAATGCTGCCGCCCTCTCTAAGCTCTCCCTAAGCTCAGTTATGATGGCCTGAGACTAAATAAAAAACTATCCTATGGTCTAACCAATCAAAATCTGAATTTTTTTTTGGAAGTCAAGGATTCCACGTCCTCCAGGTTAAGGGGAGACCCATCCATTCGTTCAGGCTAAATTCACAGTCGAACAAAAAATTTTCTAAATTTTTTTTCTTGGCTAAAATGATGGAATAACTTGTCAACAACACACAAAACAACCAAACCTAACTCAAAAAATAAATATAATATTATAATAATATATATTTTTTAAATATTTAATTTAATTTTTATAAATATCCGCCTATTTCACTGCTACTGTGGAACACAAACCTTCGTTTCTCCTCACAGAAACAAGCAATTGACCTGAAATTTGGCTTGCCTACTCTATACTATATGTCCATCAAATTTTAGCATGGGTTTTGATCCAGGAGAAGTTTCAGACCCACTCTGGGGTATCAAAAGTATCAAAGATGGGTCAATATCAATGCTACAACTTTTCAAGGGGGATCTTATGCCCAAAATAAACTTGGCTGCATCTTTAGGGGGTATGGTTCCCGAGAAAATAAAAGCACCAGAGGTGCTGATGCCTCGGTGTGTATTGCTTAGCCACTACTGATGTACAATAGTTGTACAGTAACATAAAAGCAAGCTTGAATACATAAACAGTCAATAGAGTGCGGTCCTTGTGCCAAAATCATGTGGGTGTGGCTTAACATTATGTACACAAAACGTGTATACTGAAACATGAAGTGCTACAAAAAATCGAAAGTGTGCATCATGTGATCGTGAAAAGAAAGCCAAGAAGCTAAACTGATACTAGGTTTGTGTTGGTATCTCTTCCATAGAGTAGTAATTGTAGTACATGTACTATAAGTAGTGCTACTAACTCTCCTGTGCTGCATATACTTCAACCAGAAAGTACCAAGAACAAACATGGTAAGCAAATAACCCGTAGCTCTTGAACTGAATCCTTTTTCAAAATTCTGGCACATTTAAAATCAAGAGAACAGTGTTTGTCACTCGTTGGCATTGTTACTTTAGCTTGGATGCACACGCTGTCGCAGTTATGATGGTAACAGACAGACAAACAAGCAAACAAATACACAGACTGAGTACCGTATGCTCGCTGTGCGCATGCGCACACCGAGGCATAAAAAGGTTTCTCGATGGACCTCATTATAAATTCAAAATGGCTGCTGTTGCAAAAATTGTGGCCCAGATATTGGAAACAATGCTACCATTCCTTGTTTTAGCCAAAATGACACATTCAGGCTAAGTTTGGTGTGGATCCATTGAGAAATAAGGATTTTAGCAAGGAATGCTAAAATTTACCTATTTTCCAATTTACCCTATTTCCGTTCATATAAAATGACCGATCGCGTTCTGTATGTTTCATAAGCTATGTCTGATCCAGGATCAGTAACACTGCGGGTTATCTCCCCCCCGAGCCACCAGGGTGGTGTCTAGATGCAAGGTCACCAACAACAGAAATTGACTAAAATCTCGTTACCGCGATCGTCACGTGGTTCATGGGGACTGTGAATAGTTGCAAGAAGTTGCTGGCGGGCAATTTAAATGCAGATGTCAAATCGGCTAGAGAGACATACCTGCGATTCTCGATGATTATTAGTCAATAAATAGCGTCATGGTTTTAGTGCCTTCGAGTTATTAAAATAATTAAAATGACTAAAACGAGTTTTAGTCATTTTAAAGAGCGTGTTCCTGCTGTCGATTGCTTTGAACTCTTGGTTTGTTTTTGCTTTTGACAACAATGCTTGTTTAATCCCACCCTAATGTTTATTATGCAGAGGAGGCTTAATTTTCTACCATTTCTTTATTTGTTTGCTGTTTTAATAATCCAATGAAAATGGAGGATCTATGTTATCAATTCAAGAATGACTTATGTAAACTTCATGACTTTCAGAAAGGACAGAGGACTGACAGGTGACTATCAATGAGTATTAACTGACAGCATAATTAGTCCCTGCATTATTAAAAGCAGCATAATGTTCTCCAGCAGCTGGAAGCCTGTATTAAACAAGAGTGGGATCAAATTCCAATGGCTAAACTCAAGAAACTTGTCTCAATGCCCAGACACCTCCACTCTGTGTTAAAAAGAAGAGGGGATGCTACACCATGGTAAACAGGCCCCTGTCCCAACTTTTTTGAGACCTGTAGCAGCCATCAAATTGGAAATTAGCTCATTTAGTGGATAAAATTGTAAAATTTCTCAGTTTCAACATTTGCTATATGTTATCTCTGTTATATTGTGAATAAAATACTGGCTGGTGTGATTTGAAAGTCATTGCGTTTTGATTCTATTCACAATTTACACTTTGTCCCAACTATTTCAGAACTGGGGTTGTACAATTTATTTGTATATCATTTTTATGTACATCTACACTTATGTATTGGTGTTTACTGATAAGTTCAAAACAACTTTTTCATTGACTTTTTGCATGCAGAAGGTATAAATTTATTAAGGCTTGCATGAACAGTAATATTTTTAGGAAGGGCTCATTAAACACTATACATGCAGACAGAACAAGACACATTAAAACACAAATTTATCTCACTACACACATTTTATTATATCTTTATTTTGCACTTATGTACTAAAAATATTTCATGAAAAAGAAATCTTGGATAAACTCAGAAATTGCATATGAAGCAGTTTGTCGGAGGCCTCTCCTCCATATTGTTCTTGTATATAATCTCGACCATGGTTTGCTGTGCTGCGTGGGGATGCTCCAATCGCTGGGGGGTTGAGTACAAATGTATGGTTTCTCCAATGACGTGAAGAAGAGGAAAAAAAAATTGTTGGCTCAATTCAGCCGGAGAAATCGAACAAACATTAAAAATTACAACAATAAAAATGTGAGGTGATCACATTCAAACACTGCACTTGCACTTTTTCACAGCCAAAGACCACACGATTTGGAAGCTTATTGTCCAGTTTATTAAAAGTAAAGAACAGGGAAAGGCTTGCACAGCTTAGGGAGTTAAAACTCTGGGTGTTGGGTGAGTGTCCCGTCTCATCACAGGGAGCTCTCTGGCTTTTACTGAATCGCCAGCAGCTCTTCAGCTGAAAGGGGGGGGGTAGAAAATGACAGGAGAAAGGGTTAGACACACCTATAAGCTTGGATGGGACATTGTGCTGAGAGATGAGGTGTGGTCTTTGTTTCCCTACTTAGGTTATGGAACTTAAGTAGCTGTGATCAACAGCTTTTGCTGCTGATGTTTAAGTATGGCATGTGGCATCAGTTACAGATGTGACAGGAATTAGCATAAAGTTGGATCATGTTCTTTGCAGTCTTTCAGACAAGAAACACAGTATAGCTCAATATTTTTAGTATTCAGTACGATTCCTCACTTAGGCCAAACATTTTGGAAGATTAAGGATAGAAGGCTATTTGGCCAATACGTTCTGTTTTCAATCTTCTATTTTTTCCTCCAGCCTCCCTCTCCCTTAATCATCAATCCAAAATTAGCTGAGCAGCAACACAATATTAACAGGTAACGTTAATGTCAACAGAATCACAAATCCTAGAACACTCAAACAAGCGATCACGTCTAAGTTTACTGTATAGAAGTTAAAAAAAAGAAAAAGCTCCCACAATCAATATTAATAGCGATGTATCACAGCACACGATGGCTCTCTTCTTTATTTTTCTGTAACGTTAACTTTATTGTACCAGCTAACGTTAGCTACCTTTGTCCTCGAAGAAGATCTCACTTCACCACATCCACTGCTATGAGTCTGATGTTATATTTACGTTACTTCTCCAACATTTCACTCACCCCGCCCCACTCCGCAAAAAAAAAAATCACGTTTAAGAAGCATTTTTCCCCAATAATTTCGCGTCTTTGGATGAAATGGCACTGACATGACGGAGTTAACAAGTATACTGCTGCTCATGGTTAGCGGTAGTAACTGTCGCTAACTGTACCTAGCTAGTATCGTAGCCTAATTTGTTGTCCGTAAACGTTAAATATCTCTATAATCGTGCAGGGAATAATCCAGTAAAACGCTTTACTGCAAGTGTTATTTAATTCAGATGTGCTGACAATATTCAGTCTAATTCTTTAAACGTCTTACCTTTTGAAAGATCATCACGAACAGTCCCTTCCGCTTCAGATCAGCAGCTGGACTAGTCTTGTCGCACTTCCGGCGAGATTTCAGTCAACTATCTCTGTTGGAGACCTTGCATCTAGACACCACCAGCCACCAGGGGGCGCCGCCAGCGGCTTAATGGGAGACCCATATGAAGTTCTACACTCATTGGTTGGACACTTGAAAGACTGCATGCGCATACTCAGGTGGACACTTGGGAAATTTTAATTGAGATTTATGTTTGTGCATTCATATTGGTTGATGTATGCACTTGTTCGTTGGATGTAATTTAAGTGGTTGCTGGGTGATTAATAAAATCTTTAAAAAAATTAAGCAAATCTCCTAGGAGGAGTGGGTCGTCATTTTGGAGAATTACGAAGAATGTAAATATATAAAAAACAGGAAAAAGCAACACTTTTGCTGCTATTAAGGCCAGAGAGGAATTAGGCTGAAAATTGCTTTGGTCGGCCGGCGGGAAAGAGCTTCAACGGTTGGGTGGCCGACGACAAGCTGGCTGGCTGGCCGGGCGTTTGTCACTCGTATCTCCTGCGGGGTAGCCTATACTACGAAGCAAGTTCGACATACACAGGCTATATTTGAATGAACCGGCTCAACAAACCCTGAACTAGCAATCAGAGATAATTGGTACCACAACGGTGGTTGTAATCTGCTTTTGCTAATCTCCTTTTTGTGCTTTCAACACCATACGCACTCTCGTCAAAGAAGCATTACATGCATCAATTGTCTGTAATTCCGTACACAAAATGACCGACAGCGTGCTGTACATTCCGTAAGGACATTAGCCCTGATCCAGAATCAGTAACACTGTGGGTTATCTCCCCCCGCGGCACCGGGGGGCGCCGCGAGCGGCTTAATGGGAGACACATTATACAGGCTACATTTTAGTGAGCCGGCTCAACAAACCCTGAACTCGCGAACAGAGATAATAGACCGATCCAGAGTACAGTCCACCCAGGCCTATCCAGCCAATGAGATCCAGGGCTGCAGTCACGTGACCGCACCCAGATAGCGCTCGCCTTAACCTCGGACAAACAAACACTTATCCGAACTGGGGCCTATTGCACAAAGGCAGGATAAGGGATTAGCGCAGGATCGGCACGGGATTAGCCTGATCTCAAGCCCCATTTCGGTTGCACAGAGCGTGTGAGCTAAGCCATGGCACTAGTTACTATGGAAACAAAGTTTGTGGAGCTAGCCAGCTCCGGAGCAAGTTTATGAGCTAGCTAAGCTCCTGTCTTCAGCCAATTTCACCTCACCTCATTCAGCAGTCGCCCAAATTGAAAATCAATGTCCTTAACAGTCATTCTGAATTGTCCACTACACATTGCTATCTCAATTATAATAGGCCTAGAGTAATTATTTTAGAAACTGGTGACCATTGATGTCAGTAAAATAGCCAATATTCGATCATTATATTCAAGTATCCATGTATCCAGTGACCATCACAGTTCAATCAGTCCCCTTTCCATGTCACATTTTAACCATATTTAGAATCCGTCATTATCAGATTTGTCCTTATTCCCCAAGTTGAGACTTCCATCAGAGTAGAAAATGAGCAGTGCTGCATGAAGTAGGTTACCGTGTTTCAGCGCGGTCTTAAATCGTTGCGGTAACCCCCTACCTACAGCACTGCTGCTGCTTTTCTCCGTCGTAATTCAGACTGCGACGGGTAAGGTAGAGTCGTTGCCTTAGAGCTGGACACGAGTGCAATGTCGCTCGCACAGCGATACTGGAATCAAACATTTTCAGGAGGCTCCTTGGCGTAATTTTCTGACGCTAACATTCTACTTTTTAATTTGAGTATGCCTCCATCAGAGGTGATTAAAAGCAGAAAGTAAACTCAAATAATCTGCAAACGTCCCCTAGAGTGGACTATCAATTCAGTTCGTATAGGACAAAATTAAGTTTACAGCAAAATGGTGAAAGCTATATGAAACATTCGTCTGCTTTTTAAAATTTGTCATACGTGTATATTTTCCGCAGTTGTTGTAATCTTGCCACACACAAACTCATTCTTTGTTATCGTCCCGAGACTTTAAGTATGTTTGATAGCGACGGCTTATCTCGTTCACGGTAACGCCGAAGTGCATCAGCTACTCCTTTTTAACGGCGTTGAAACACCTCCCGAGTTTACTCTCACTTGAGCTTAGCTCATTTTAATACTCCTTTCAAACTCCTCGCACCATTCAGACAGAAACTAAAGGAATAGCAAGCAGAGGCATTTCAGCGATCCCATCGTCCCTCTATTTGAACGTAGTCTTTGAGTGTTGCTGGAGCATGCGTGTGCTGCAGCTACTTAGTGTCCATGGTGATGATCAGCGATTCTGTGATCGATCTCGGGGTCTATTTGAGGTAGCCGTGTGCGC
This sequence comes from Gymnothorax javanicus, assembly GCA_029692085.1. Classification (NCBI taxonomy): domain Eukaryota; kingdom Metazoa; phylum Chordata; class Actinopteri; order Anguilliformes; family Muraenidae; genus Gymnothorax; species Gymnothorax javanicus. The sequence continues at coordinate 7,791,399 of CM056208.1, read as the reverse complement.
GCACTCAGCAGGATCAGCGGCAACGGGCTTCACTTAGCCAATTCTCCTCCATCCGCTGTTAGCTTTGTGCAATCAATTAAGCCAGCGACACGCTGTTTGGGATATGGCAATCGTCGCTTTGGCGTTGATCCAGGATCTCAGGATCCGACTTTTGTGCAATAGGCCCCTGCTTTCTCTATTGGGAAGAGTACATTCGCGCTTTGTTTTCGCATTTTTGTAATTATAAAATCTCACAATGGCAAAGCGGTGTTGTTACGGTGAGTGTAAATCGGACACGAGATACCCAGACAGGGTCGTAAACATTACTATCAGGAGGGAGAGGGCTGGGTATGGCAATTAATTTGCCAATAATTACTTATTATTCTGAAAGCTCAACTCGCGTTGTTTACGAACAATAACGCCTCTTGATGGCTTTGCACTGGGCCGTAAAAGGGTCAAGAGGCTGTAGATTTTCATTCAAACAGAGCAGAAACACACCTGATATGATTAATGCAGGCTTCACACAGAGCTCCGCTTCAATCAAAGACTGTCTTGGGCAATAACACTTGGGTGCTCCGGAAAAGGTTTATGATCTTATCACACCATATGTAAATTGAATGCTACGTACCCTGCTTTGCAAGAGCACTGGCCGTGAACAATGCTTCTCCGTACCTTGTCGATCGTTATTGTCAATGAGTGTGGCTTCTGGGACTTCAGCATTGAGCGATAGCATTTGCATTTCGCTTCAACTTCACGGGCGTTTATCACAGAGAATGACACTTCGTGAATATACCCAGATAAAAAATAATTATAACCCATGTCTTTTGGTTTTTTTTTTTGCTATGCGATCCGTTTTTAGAAACTCGAGATTGATGTTTCCAGGAGGTGCTTCCAATGAGGTTATAAGGGACGTTGGCGCCATCTTCAGCAAAGCTTGACCTAGGTCCGGCCGTTGCTATGCGTAGTTAAGGGGGTGGGCGGAGCTATGGATCGGTCTATTGGTACCACAACGGTGGTTGTAAACTTTCTTTGTTAATGGCGGTTTTGTGCTTTCAACACTGTACGCGCTCTCAACAAAAGCGCGTTTCATGCGGCAATTTACCCTTTTTCCGTTCATAAAATGACCGATCACGTTCTGTATGTTTCACAAGCTCTGTCTGATCCAGGTTCAGTAACACTGCAAGTTATTTCCCCCCGAGCCACCAGGGGGGCGCCGCCAGCGGCTTAATGGGAGACCCATATGAAGTTCTACACTCATTGGTTGGACACTTGAAAGACTGCATGCGCTTACTCAGGTGGACACTTGGGAAATTATTATTATTTTTTTTTTTTTTTACTTTTTTATTAGAACACATAACATTACAAAAACAATGACATACTCAATTATAAGTACAATAAAGTTGAAAGAAAACGTACATCACCTCCATCAGTAATATAAACAGCAGAAAATCACATCGATAAAATGATAATAAATTAAGCAAACATCAGTTATGTCAGAAAAAAAACAATTATAATAGTAATAAATAAAAATAAGTAAAATGCATATAATATACATATATATATATATATATATATATATATATATATATAACATAAATACAAGGGTTAAGATAGGTTCAATGTTGCCAAAAAAGCGTATAGTTTAATTGCATGGGCATTATTTATTTTTTTCAGACATTGTTGTAACAAAGCAAGGTCGTTTTTAAAGGCGGACCATGAAGGAGGAGACTTAGCATAACGACACTTGTGTATATAATACTTGTAATTATAATCAAATTATTAACTAAAAATTCAGATTTTTTGTCTTTAAGGAATACCCCCATTTGTATATTTTTAAAGGACCAGAAATTCATATCAACGGAACTGGACGACATTAAGTCATGAAGAGATTTCCACAGATTTTGAATGTTCTCACATTTAAACAGCAGGTGCTCTGTCGTTTCCAAATTCTTTTTACAGATATAACAGTTATCAACCACTAATTTAAATCTTTTTCTTATGAATTCATTTGAGGGATAAATATTGTTTATAGTCTTAAAATGTACTTCTTTATATTTAGGGGGAATTGGGAATTTTAAGTATTTTGTTCGAACAGATGATAATTCAAATTTGTCGTAATCTTTAAAAGTAAGTGTGCTTTTTGCTATTCCTGATTATAAAGTGTTAACCAAGTACTGCCTTACAAACTTATTGTTACATTTTTCATTTACAAGTTCCATATTATCTATTTTGACTTTATGCAAATTTGGAGTCGGCATGTTCAAAATATTGTTCTTTATAGATTGAATAAGGACTTTAGGAACATTCTTTATTACTTTACTGTAAATCTCAAAGGAGAATTCAGTATTATATTTAGCATTAAAATCATCTAATTCAAGAATGTTACCATTTTCATCCAATAAATGTATAACAGACCAAATTTGTTTTGCCATCCAGTCATGCTCAAACATGGATCTTCTTCCACTCAATATTACTCTATTGTTCCATAATGGGACATTATGGGGGCTAAAATTATGTTTAAACATCATTTTCCATTGTAACAGAACCTGCTGGTGAAATTTTGAAAGTTTAATGGGTAATTTGGATATTTCAAAATCACATACTAAAAGGAACTCAATACCTCCAACTTTACTAAAAACAAGTGCGGGTAATGAGAACCAAATCTCATCACCATTTTTTAAAAAGGATCGAAGCCAATTAATCTTTAATATTCCATTCATAATTTCGAAGTCAATTGCTTTTATATCACCGTCATCATAATCCTTTATCAAGTCACAATTTCTAATGTAATGATGTTTATTTTTCCATATGAAATTAAAATTTATTCTATTAATTTCTTTAATAATCCTTCGTGGAATTTCTAGAGAGTATGCTGGATAAATTAACCTAGATAATGATTCAACTTTGGTTAACATTGTTCTTCCAAACAATGTTAGATCTCTTTGCAACCAATTATTTAAGCATTTTTTACATTTATCAATATTATTTTGGATATTCTTTTTTTCCACTGGCGACTGAACATTTGGTTATCCAGATTCCTAGATATTTTATCTCATTTTTGACCGGCATATCATACAATGAAGATTCAGAACTGCCATGGGTACTCATGATCTCGCATTTGTTCAGATTCAGATGCAGACCTGAGGCTTGGGAAAACAGCTTAAATTTGTTCTTTATTTTTTAGAAAGATTGTTGTGTCATCAGCAAACTGACTAATAATTAATTTATGGTTGTTTATGTCTAACCCTTTAATGCTCGAATTTATAATAGTTATCGCAAATAATTCTGAGGCTACAATGAATAAAAGAGGTGAAATGCTGCATCCCTGTCTAATGCCTCTTTCTACCCTGAATCTGGAACATGTACCTTCAGAGAGGGAAACACAACTGTTAATATCAATATATAACATAGCAGTCATGTCAAGAAATGTGTTACCAAAACCAAAGTGTTTAAATGCGTTAATAATAAAAGCATGTTCAATTGAATCAAATGCTTTATGAAAGTCCAGAAACAAAATGTAGCCATCATCTTTAATTAAATAATTATAGTCAATGAGATCCAGAACCAGGCGGATATTATTATGAATGGACCTTCCTTTAAGAAAACCTGATTGTGTTGGGCAGATTATTTCAGAGATGCCCGTTTTTTATCTTGTAGCCAAAACTTTTGTTGAGATCTGGTAGTCAGTGTTTAAAAGTGTGACTGGTCTTAGGTTACTCAGGATTTTCTTATCTTTTCCAGGTTTTGGTATCAATTTTATCACACCTTGTTTCATCGTTTCCATTAGCTCCTTTCTATTAATACATTCAATTAAAGCTTGAAACAACAGAAGTTTTATATCTTCCCAGAAATGTTTATAGAAATTTGTAGTAATTCCATCTGGCCCTGGTGAGCGATTAGATGCCATGTTTTTAATTACTGTCGAATTCTGCAATTGTTAGCTCCTTGTCACAAGTTTCTTTAAAGTTATCATTAATTACGGGAATCAAATTATTAATTTTGTCAAAAAAAGGATGTGACATTTTTTTCTGAGTATGAAGATTTATACAAGTCACTGTAAAAATTAAAAACTTCTTTTGTTATTCGTTTGGGATCTGTGCATTCCTCTCCATTAATTATAAGACTACAGATGGAGTTATATTCTTGTCTGCGTTTTTCCAAATTGCAAAAATAGGCAGAATTTTTTTCCCCCATCTTCTATCCACCTGGCCCTGGACCTCACATATGAACCCTTAGCTTTATTCAAATACATCACATCTAGTTTGGATTGCAAGTTATTAATTCTTTCTTTTTCTTCATCGGTCCAATTCAACTTACTATATAGATTCATGAGATCTTTAACCTTTTCAGTTTCTTCTGCTCTTCTTTCTTTGTTCAACTTTTGCCAAATGCGATCAAGAATTTTCTAATACTAAATTTGAGATATTCCCATTTTAATATTGGTGTGTTGATTGCGTTATCATTTTTAATATCCAAAATTAGTTTTTTAATAGAATTACAGTATTCCTCATTCTTTAGCAGCTGGGAATTAAATTTCCAATAATCTTTAAAATTATTATTTCTGTCCCTATTTTTTAGCCTCAGATTAACAGTGCAATGATCACTTAAAGGACAATTAGAAATTATTGTTTCTGTAACATGTTCTGATATTGAATTTGACACCAACCAATAATCGATACGTGATCTACTTTGACCATTAGGTTTGTACCAGGTAAATTGTTTAACATCTTTGTTCAAGGTTCTCCAGATATCTATTAATCTGTTGCTGCTGATGAAATTTTCCATTAATGGATTTCTATATTCTCTTAAAAGTCTGGAAGGCCATATATCCAACCTCTCATCAGGAGTTAAATTGAAATCACCACCAACCACCAACTGATCAGTAAGGAATTTTGCACTTAGCTCCTTTATAACCATCGAAATTTGATGCAGCAAATTTTTTTTTTTTTTTTGATCATTATTGTACCCATAAATGTTAATCAAAATAATAAAGCTGTTGTCAACATTCAAAACACAAGCAAGCCAATGACCATCTTTATCTTCCTTGTTGCACACAATCTTACCAGGACATATATTGAAACAGATGGCAACTCCAGCTGAGCGATTTGTACCATGACTAAAAAGGATTTGGTCTCCCCATTGTTGTGACCAAAACTTAACATCAGACCCATCAAAGTGGGTTTCCTGGAGAAAAAAAAAAACAATGTGCTTGTTGCCCCTTGCAGAACAAAAAAACAGTTTTGCGCTTAACTGAGTCTTTAAGTCCCCTTGTGTTAAAGGAAATAAATGAAATGTCCGTTTTTAATTGGAACACAGAACACATAAAGTATCTGAAAAAGATTAAGGAGGTGGAAAAAAATACCTTGAGTGAGAAGTCCCATTTTGCAAACTGTCTCACTTTGTATTCATATCAAAATCAAAAAACAGCCTGTAATCAGCCAGTCTCTTCCTCAATGCGCTTGCCTTCAATGAAAGCAAATGGGCCTCTAAAGCCCGCAACCTTGCCTTCCTTCCTAGCCTGGTCAATTCTTGGCCACAATGCTTGTCTGGACCTCCAGTCCTCTTGGATCAGATCTTCAGCAAAGCAGATCCCTTCTTCTTTACACACCGGAGAGTGCCTCGTTCGCCTCCAGATGTCATCTCTTACCTTGCGTCTCGCAAACAAGATAATGATTTGCCGATGTCTGTTTTCCATCCTTCGCCCCACTCTATGAACAACATCGACTGCCTCGTCCATCTTTGCCTTTAAGTCCGGTGCAATTCTTCCCAGGAGCTCCACCACCTCTGCCCTGATGTTTTCTTTAACTTTCTCCTTTTGCCTTTGATCTTGAAAGAGCCATCTTTTTTGTATCTTTCTTGGTTCAACAAACGATTTTTAATGTCCTCATTCTCTTTTGTGAGCGCTACAATCTGTTTTTCCAGGTTTTGTAATTCCATTTTGCAGTCTTTGAGCTCTTCAGAGTTAAGCTGCACCGATTTAGCAATAGAAGACAGCATGGCACTATGTTGCTGCATCTGCTTGCTAACTTCCGCCATGCGGTCGTCAACACGTTTACCGAGAGAGTCAATAGCTTTCAATATGTTGTCAAATGATGTATTAGAATCATCTTGCTGAGACGTACCTTTCGCCTTCTACTCCCTGTGTACTTTATCCGGAGTATTTGTCAGGGTTGGTCCTCCTCTTTCCCGTTTGTTGCCGCAAGCATTGGCCGTTTCCATCGGGATTGAATAGTCGTGCTCGTTGGTATCAGCACGAGTTGTAAACGGAAGATTCTTGGCTGCCGAAGGTTTCATGCTGTTACTTTTATTCATGTTTAGGCTGATTTTTCCTGACTAATCATGAAAGTGGATTACGCGTCATCAAAACGGTAACTTCGGGACTTCATTTAGGAGCTCAGACAAATGCGACTGCACAGCTCGCCATCTTGCCAGGCTCTCCACACTTGGGAAATTATAATTGAGATTTATGTTAGTGCATTCATGTTGTTTGATGTATGCACTTGCTCGTTGGATGTAATGTGAGTGGTTGCTGGGTGATTAATAAAATCTTTAAAAAAAAAAAAATTAAGAAAATCTCCTAGGAGGAGTGGGTCGTCATTATGGACAGTTACGAAGAATGTAAATATATAAAAAACAGGAAAAAGCAACACTGTTGCTGCTAATAAGGCCAGAGAGGAATTCTGGCGGAAAATTGCTGACCTTAAGTCCTCTGATGAAGGACTAGTGGAAATCACATCAGTTTCTCAGCCAAATCAAACAAAATGAAATTAAATTATAGAATGAACTTTCTTATTTCTCAGCCAATTCTCATGATCTTGCTGTTAACTACAAAGCCTTTTCGAGAGCTTTCAGTAGGTCATAAATTCATTTAAAATTAATTGTATTACAATTTTTTTGTCACATAGTTAACCATATTCATTCATCACCAATATCGAATAACGCTTTATGTAAACACATGGCAGCTGATTCACTTGAACAAGTTTATTAAGCGGTTTTACTCGAAACTGTGGATTCTTTGTCCATAACATGCCCTAAGACGAAACATGGGGGAAAAAGGAATCTTTGAAGTTCGTTCTTACACCCTCACCATATAGGAACTGCCATGTGTTCACAAAAGTGACGTTACGTTCCCGGTTAGCACAACTGTAACAATAACTTTATTGTTTCATTACGATTCAGGAGCATGCATACATACTTTATCTGCTATCTACATCTGTTGCTGCTGTCTCTCTCAAATTCACATTCACAAAATCAATAACTGCTACCCTTACTCTAGCTCTTTGTCTATTCAAATGTATAACTTGCTTTTGATATGTTTTCCTTATTCAACCCCCCCACCTCCAACTTCCACTCCCTCACACACTCTCTCACTCTCACACTCACTCACACTCTCACTCTCACACTCTCCCACTCTCCCCACCCACTTTGTAAATAATTTATCATCTCCTGCTCATTACTAAACTTGCACTTCATATAATTGCGTGAGCTTTGCCCCATTTAGCACCCTTTTCTGGGGCCCACATTCTCATACAGCACTTGGCGGCCCAGCCGTATACTAGGTTGCACCTAGTCTTGTTTCTCAGGGGTCGGAAGCTATGAAATTGCATAAGGACTTTTCAAATGGTTTTTTATTTCATTTGTCCAGAAAAGGTAGCGCAGAAGTTTCAGAGCAGTTTGTAATTCGTAAAGCATGGGCCTATTTTTGAGTAAATTATTTTCCTGTACCGAATTTAGCCCATTATTTGGTCGCTGTTAGAGCGCATGGGGAAGAGAAGCCGCGTCCTCAATTACCAATGGATTATTACTATAATTGGAAAATGCGTCAGTAAAGGAAGTTGATCGTGAACTGGTCAGGACTAGTTGTTGTTATTAAGGGATATTCTGTGGGCATCACTATCTTACCAAGTCAAGCTTCACTAAGGGAAGTCAGTGCAACTTATGCCCGTGGGTAGGTCTGAGTTTCCCGTTTTGTTGGAACAACCAACAGCCGCACAACAGCATTGTGACTGATTCTGCCGCTCAGGTTCTAATAATGATTGGTAATATCGAGCCTTGATCTTTCGGCAAAAAAATTAAGCTGCAGCAAGAGCGATCATCAAGACTCATTTGTATACACTTAATACTGATAAGGTGATTTTTTTGTGTCCAACCGTGTCGTACCATCTGGGACATTGCCATACGAAGTGCATTTTGATTAGCTAATACATACGGAATGGCGGCATTCATGAACTTTTGCAAATTAGTTGTATTCTAGAGGTTTAAGCTTTGATTATTCGGTACATAAAAATCGCAAAAATTCACCAAAAAATATTTTTGGAATGAGATCAATGTGTACTTTATTTGGGTAAGAGCTGAAAAAAGGGGTTTCTTTTCCTTTAATGTGGCAATCTGTTTCAGAATTTATACCGCATTCAACAAAATAGAATGCCTTAGATCTTTGCTGGTTTAAAATGCGAACAGCTCAAAGACTTCATTCGTTGCTGTTCAATCAAGGGTAGCATATTGCCTGCTTTTTTCCTAATGGTGAAATGTCTATTTTGTTTAAAAAAAAAGCTGTATTTCAGATATTATTGTGTTAGTGAGTTATAATTGCTCCTTATAGGGTGAGAAAAACATTTATACATGCTTGCGTTTTGCTCGGATGATCGGAATTGTAAACAAGTTCTGACCGTAAAATAAGTAGTTCCTATAATGAGTGCATGTGCTTGCTGATGCGGCTTTGTAGAAAAATAGACAAAACTCTGAACTTTATCATGGAGAAAAGGCATGTTTTTGGTTTGGGGAGGTTACTGGTGACTACTGATGCCCATTCACATCCATTTTGAGAAATTCATTCGAAGTTCTGCCAGAAAATCATTCATTCATATTGAACTTCATGAGTGAAAAGTTGACTAGAGTTAAGCATATGATTATTTTATGATTCGACGGTGCGCTATTTTGAGGGCTCTTACAGCATGGGGAGCCAATTGGAGAGCGATATTATTTGATTTCATAGAGTAGATAATTTTGAAAAGCACTGTCAGATGAGGTACACTTGTGGTCAAGGGGTTTATGATCCCAGAAATGTATTGTTTTTACTCCCAGCCATTTTTCAATTATCAGTATTATTTTTTGAATAATGTCTTTGATGAATTTTCATGAAGATTTTTTGAGTTTGTGGCCCTTACTCTGAACTAAAATTATGAAAAGAAACTGAAATGATGAAATTCTAAATGCTTCAAGTATCTTTTTTCATGAGTATTCTAACTCATACATAGCGCTGTTCATCAGGGTTGCCAACTTTCACACATTCAGCCTGAGTTTAAGTGGCATATTCACGTTCCCGTGCTGTATGTCAGCAATTATTCAATCAGCGCGCTTGTAAGAGATTGTCAGGCGGAATTGAAGACCTTGTGCATGGAGGTTTATCAGTTTCACATGCGTGGTGGATTTCACCTCTAGTAACAGGGAAATCAATTATGACTCCTGACTTCTCACGCTTTTCTTTACTCAGGGGTTGAAAGCAATGGAATTGCATAAAAACATTTCAAATCGTCTTATTTCATTTAAACAATTTGAACGATCGTGAAACGCACCCATTGCATTGATTGAATAATTGCTGACTACGGCACGGGAATGTGAATGAAGCACTAAATCTCACGCCGAATGCGTGAGAGTTGGCAGCCTTGTTTATTGTTTTATCCAGCACTTTATATTAAGAATCTGCGATTCCTCTTTGTTTTCTATTTGTAATATATTGTTACTGCAGCTAACACGTCAAGTCTGTATTACCAATAGTGTTAATTAAGGAACCTTGATTTCTGTTTATTTTGTATTGCTTCGTTCATGCCTTCTGCAGTGCAGTAGGCATAATAATAAATACAACCAAGTCCATCCTCGCACCTGAGTCCAGTCTGCAACTTCCTGTCCTCTGTGCACCTGAACTGTGTGTGAAGCACAACCCTTACAGAAGCCTTCACCACCCATGGACTCAGCAAGGATCCCGTCTGCCAGCAGCTCGGCTCCGGCCCCCTGCAGCAGCCCGGCCCCAGCCCCCTGCATCCAGCAGCCCAGGCCTGGCCCTCTGCACCCAGTCCAGCCCCGGCACCTGCATCCAGGCCCATCTGGACCAGCCTATTCTGGCCGAAAATCAGGCATGCAGGGTGTCGTTCATCGGGGGGCGGGGTACTGTGAGGCGACTCCTCCAGGCCTCCAGCACGCTGGTCTATTAAGACTTGCACTGCATTCCTTATTCAATTAATCATTGTTTGCATCTGTAATTGCCAGTGGGTGGTAGCAGTGCGTATATAAGACCAGAGTCTTTCACTCAGTTTTTTGTGAAGTCTCGTAACTATACTGACCAAAAAAAGAAACGCAATTATGTACTCCGGTGCCAAATTTGGACAAACCCATTAAGAAAGATGCTTTTGCTCTGAGTTATTCTTGGAGGTGAGGACTTCTACCATACAAATTTTCGTGTTCATAGCACGTATTCTGGAGCCGCCATTTGTCCGAAACCAAACAATCGGCAGTGCTTGAGTTTGAGTACTACCATTGCCCTAACACTCCCATTTTTGTTTCGAGTTCCTCGTAGACACCGGGGCCTATAAAAGTCTGACCGAAAATGAGTAAAAATCAGACGGGTTATAATGCCATGACTAACGGAAGTTCAACGAGAACACGCAATTGGGATGCTTCAGGCCGGAAGTCGGGTAGATAGAGTTGCCCGTCAATTCGGCGTGCATTCTGCGACAATTAGTTGCCTCAGAACCAGGTTTAATGCCACTGGACACACGGCCGATTGCCCCAGATCCGGTAGGCCAAGTGTTACGACTCCAGCGTCTGACCATCATATCCGCTTGTTACATCTGCGGGATCGCTTCCGGTCAGCAACTCAAACTGCCACTGAGACGCCTGGTCGGTACAACAACCGGATCAGTGATCGGACGGTGCGCGACAGATTGTGCAACGCCAATTTACGTGCAAGTAGACCGTACCGTGGCTTAGTGCATATGCAGCAGCGGAGAGACGCACGTAGTCGTTGGGCAACCACCTACAGCCAATGGACCCTCAACAACTGGTCAGAGGTCCTTTTCACTGACGAATCCCGATTTGCACTGTCTGGTGTTGATGGGAGATTGCGTGTGTGGCGTCGCCATGGAGAACGCTATGCTAACGCCTGTGTACTTCAACGTAATTGATGGGGTGATCCAAGCGTGATGGTATGGGGCGGCATCTCTGCTACACGCCGAACCAACCTTCATTTTGTTGAAAGAAACCTCAACGCTGTCCGTTACCGCAATGAAATTCTCCGTCCAGTCATCCTTCCGTTTGTCCGACGCCACCGACTGACTTTCCAACAGGATAACGCACGTCCGTACGTGGCACGTATCTGTATGGAGTTCCTTCGGGCCAAAAACGTGCAAATCCTTCCCTGGCCAGCATTTTCTCCAGATCTTTCACCTATACACTTGTGGGACATTCTGGATAGAGCGATCCGGAGACGTCAACCCCCGCCAGCTACAGTACGTCAGCTAAGACAAGCACTGACTGAAGAGCAGAACAGCGTTCCACAAGCAACAATCAGACGTCCGGTGATGTTTATGAGACGCAGGTATACCGCCGTGCGTGACGCTATCGGAGGACATACGAGATACTGATAGTGTCATTTGTGTTTCGTAATGTTGAACTCCACCTTGTCAAATAAAAGCCAACATGGCAATATTCCAACCCGATTTTCTGTTATATCTATTGTCTGAGATTCCCTCTTTCATTTGGTACCAATGAAGTGTTGATTAATAATAGTTACACTCGATAAAATCAAGACATAGAAAATTGCGTTTCTTTTTTTGGTCAGTACACATACTTATGTCGTGTTCATAGTATTATATAGATGTATTCCCCGCGTTTCACGAGTATCCAAACTCTAACTCAAACGTAGTGCTGTTTATTGTTTTATCCAGCACTTTATATTAAGGGGACCTATAGCTAAGCAAAATGCCAATTTTGGTTCAAAATTTTAGTTTTGCGGTAAGAACATGAAGTGGTCCTTCAAATGGTCCGTAATATGGAGTCGTGTTCCGAAGGAAACATTCGTCACGAACACTGTCTTCAAGGCTGGAACAGCTATGAGTGTGGTGACTTTCAATGATGGCCAACGAGGAATTTCCTTCTCTCTTATGAAACTTGGCATAAAGGCAGTGGCACACTCAATGAAAGGCTATCACGAAATGGACAGAAAACATGTGAAACAGAGTGAAAAACGCGCACTCGAACTTGAAAAAAGAAACAAATAGATGCTTGACAAGCACGTAAAACTAGGGAAGTAACACAGATTGAAGAAGAGGGAGTTACTTATGAGGCTGGTGCCTTTTAAGGAGGTAAAAAAAAATCCCAAAAACCACTAAAAACAAAATACTAAATGTATTCCCCCTGAGAACATTACTGTCAAACTTCAATCACATTATTACTGCTGAACTAAAGTTTTTTCCAAAAATACAGATTTTCAACAAGAAAATAGATTTCTCAGCAACTGTACATCCAAATAACTTCATATTTGGCATTTTTCTTCATTTTGTGATGATCTATGTCCGTACATAGCTCTTTTTGCAATATGCACCTCTGAATATGAGTAAATCAAAATATGCATATTTAATTAGCTGTTTCCTGCCGAAATTGATTTAGGGGGGGTCAAAATCAATACTAGAACATAGAAACCTGGAAAAAAAGCTCTGCAGTGACATTAGGAATATTTTTTCCTTCACATTACAGCTGAAATTATAACCAAACACTGTTTAGTTATCTCAATAACTGTGTTTCTCTAAGTATCTAAATATTTATTAAAACAGCCATTGCCATGGCAACCACTGATGTGATGGCATAGAAACTCAGTGTTTTAAGCTGCAATTTCTAATAGAATTATTTTGATAATAATTCTTAGTTTAAACAGTGAATATCTTGGAAAAATGTTTGCTTAACTGTAAGTCCCCTTAAGGAACTGCGATTGCTGTTTGTTTTCTATTGTTACCGCAGCTAACGCCTTGAGTCTGTATTACCAAAAAATGTTTATTAAGGAATCCTGATTCTTGTTTGTTTTGTATTGTTTCGTTCAAGCCTTCTGCTCTGCTGTAGGCATAATAATAAATGCAACCAAGTCCATCTTTTCATCTGAGTCCAGTCCTCATCTTCCTGTCCTCTGCGAACCTTTGCTGTGTGCAAAGCACAACCCTTGCAAACATATACAGCCATCAAGACATCTTTTTCTGGAAAAGCTTTGCTTATTTCAGCATGTACAAATTTATGTCCTAATTACCGAATATCTCAAAATAATAAACAGAAATAGTGGTGACAGTGGATACATTTTCAAAAAGCATGCAGACTTAGGGTTCAGGCTGAAGATTGCACACTTCATAGTTCATCACTGTATATTTTGTGTACATTTACTGTATATAATAGACCTATGCTGAAAGCAGTTTTTTACCCAAAAGTATGGCCTTATTTTTCCATGAAGGGCTGCTTGTTCCATCTTGGTTTTGATATTATTTTTAATACCCATAAAGAGCTTTAAATTGACACATTTGTTTTTGAAATCAAAGGGTTCTGACGTCAATTTTGGGGTCAAAAAGGGCCACGCCCTATTGACTGGCTGGAAAGGGGTTAATTTTACTCAAAATGTATGCATGCCGTTCTACTTCTCTCTTCACTTTTAGATAGGCCTTCAGGTGTACTTCAGCCAAAATCAACTTCAAATTCTAACAGTCTTTGAGAAGTATGCAAAAATCCACCCTCAAACAGAATCATTTTTGGTATGCTTCATTCAAATTTCACTTTTGGGTTATCAACTGCATGGTCCACAAAGGGTTCATGTGAAAAGAAAGATATCCTGAAGAAATGAAGTTGATATCTTCCTTTGTTTTTGATACCGAAACAGTTGAAAATGCATATAAATGGGTTATAGAGGGTTAAGCGGACACGCCTCCTTTTTCAAACCCCTATAAAAACTGAACAGAGTGAGATATAGACCAAAAACCAACTGCAATTTTCCTCTGCCTGCAACAGCCTACAAAATATTAAAGAGCTAAGTAATTCTGAGACAATGGAGGTGGGATGTCTGGTGATTTCATTTGGAATGACCCAGCGTCCTTGTAAGGCATGCATGATTGGTCAGGGATTTTATTTTCAACAAGATAATGACCCTATCCACACTTCTAAATTGTGCTAGAATTATCTCAATTGGAAAGAAACGTGGTGACATAGAGGTTATGACTTGGCCTTACATTTACGAGATGGAAATGTGATTAAGGCATGGACAAAGGGAGATATCTTGAATAGAATAGGACTGGAGAGCTGATAGCATTGATTCTCTGGAGGAGAAATTCAATGATGACAATGAAGTTTTTCTTCATCCAGTGTAAGAAGAACTGTAGTTGTATGAAGTAGCTATATATCATGCCAGCTAGCTAGCAAGCTATTTTTGTGGTTGACCACTGTGATCATGGAGCTAGTTTGCCACCTGGGTTAATAAGTGTAAGCCTTTGCTCATGATACTGAATGTGGTGGCATTTTGCTCAATGTGGCGATCTGTTTTAGAATTTATACCACATTCAACAAAATAGAATGCCAAGGATTTTTGCTCGTTTAAAATGTGAATAGCTCAATGACTTTGGTAAATCTCCTGCTCCTTTTGCTGCACCAATTATGGTCAATCTAAGGTAGCATATTGCCTGCTTTTACCTAGTAGTGGAATGTCTGTTTTGTTAAAGGAAGGTATATTTTAGATGTTATTGTGTTAGCGAGTTATACTTGCTCCTTATAGGATGAGGAAAGCATTTATGCAAGCTTGCGTTTCGCTTCAATGATCAGAGTTGGAAGCTGCCTGTTGCAGGGTGAACGTTCTGACAGTAAAATAAGCAGTTCCTTTAATGAGTATGTGTGCTGGCTGATGGGGCTCTGAAGAGAAATAGACAAAATTCTAAACCTTATCATGGAGAGAAAGCATGTTTTTGGTTTGGAGAGGTTACTGGTGACCGCTGATGTCCATTCATGATGAACTTCATGAATGAAAAGTAGATCAGGTCAAAAATATGACTATTTTATGATTTGAAAATCATTAATTCATGATGAACTTCATGAATGAAAAGTAGATCAGGTTAAAAATATGACTATTTTAATGAAATTTGACAGTGCCATTTTCAATATAGAAAAGAAGGTGAAATATGAGAGCTAAATGGGGAACCAGTCATTAGTGAAGCTGACTTTATTTGGCTAAATAAACAGTACATCATTTTCAATAATAAACTCAGATAAAGTACACTTGTGGTCAATTTTATAATCCCAGAAATATGTTGTTCTAACTCCCAGCCATTTTTCAATTCCCAGTATTTTAGGAAAAGAAACTGAAATACGGAGATGGAATTCTAATGGTGCTACAAACTTAGTCTTAGTCATTGTATTAATTCATCATGCCCCCTTAGATGATTTTTGCCTTTAAATCATTTGAATTAACTGAATTGATGTTAAATAGGGTAACAAGAAAATAATAAGAACGAAAGAACGAGTAGCATAAATTGCCACATTTGGCTTCAGAATGGGGTCAAGTGCTTCTCAAACCTTTCCTTGGAGCATCGCATGTTTTATATCTCTCCTACAGTCCAGGATGATTCTAATGACACATTATCAAGCATCTTGGTATCAGAGCTGATTATTTGTCTCACCTGTGCTGGAAAAGGCAGAGGACACAAACTGGTGCTATTCACAAGCTGATGTAGACGATAAGATTGCTATCATTCAATGTTATTTTGTGCATGCAATAGACCTGAGCACTAGCAAGCTGTGCACTGGTAGTGTGGATGTATCAGAAGTGTAAGAAATTTCGGCGAAAAAGCTACATCTGCCAATTTTTTTTTTTTAATTGACGATTACTCAAATTGAATGGAAATCTTGTGAAAGCACAGGGTGTAAAAAAAGTATGGAAAGGAGTGGAAAAAGACAATAATTAAATAATGAGAATCTATAAATATCACAAGACCAAAACTCACAAGCACCGCTGGATTGCAGGGAAAAACAATGAGGGAAACACTCATGACATGACATCAGAGTTAGAAATTGTGTAAGAATTTCCCACGGTTTGTTTAAGGTTTTCTTGTAATGTTGCTACCCGACAAGGCTGCGTTTTAACCTCTTAAACCCAAATGCCTCCGGTACTGGGGGGGTGATCATTACACATGATAAATACAGCATGTTTCCTAATAGCAACATTGTCATGTGGTATATCCACTTAACGGGAAGAAACTGGCCAAAAGGCTCATGTTGAACATTTTTACCCAAACCAAACACTATTCAAGCACCAAGCAAGTAAATAAGCATGTAGCAAAACATAGGATAAAATAATATTAGCGCTCAATTGCTTGTGTTTCTACTGAATTTGTGTTAGGCAAACAAATTATACATCAAATGAAAGAGGTAAGTCCACAGAATTCAATGATATAAGCCATGTCATTTTAAATTGACACCACACTGAAAGAACAGCAGACATAAACTTTACCCTCTAAAGAAAAAGGCAAAAATATTTTCTTACCTTTGATATTTTGTAATAAAAAATTTTTTTTTTTTTTCAAGGGTAAACCTGCGCTGGCTATTGTTAACCCAATGTGTCCGTATTATATCAAAACTATATCTCCAGTCTCCATGCATGCTTTTTTTCTGGGGCACTGCTTCAAAGGATGTCAGGTCCTCAGCATTCTGCTTGTTTGAAATATATTTTCCTCTCTGTGATTGGCTTGTGATACTGTCAGTAAGACTTTGCTGGTAGCCATTTGATTCTATGGGCTCTGACGTTTCCAACGAGCCCTAAACCACCTTAATCGCACAAACCAAGCCTGAGATGGAGCCTTGCATTACCAGTGTGTCAAACTGAGTCCATGGGCTATTTACAGGTACTTAAAGAGCGCAACAATATAAATGCTTAATTGTTTGGTTTGTACTATTTTTGGTATAATTATCTGCTAGATATTCAACAGTCATTGTCAAAGTCGTTTTGTGACTGAGAATCTTTGTGCCACCCATTACACACAAGTACAAAGACAGGCAGCAGTACAAATGCTAAATTGGGGTGCATGACATGTTTTCTCAACTCAATCTTTATATTGGTAATTTGACAGCAGGAAATTGGTCAGCTGATGTGGCCTAGTGGTTAGGGTGATGCCCTTCCATGTGGGGAACTGTGGTTCAAATCCTGGGGCAGCATGCACTTATGGGCTGTTTGATAATCAGGGGTAAATTTTAAAATATTGAATAAATTTAGCTTTTAATTATTAGCAGCAAGGTGACATATATCATTCATTTTAAGTTCTGCTATCATTGACTAATCTACAGAAGCCATTTATTTGATGAAAAAATGGCAAATGTTGAAAATTTGACAGTACAATATTTTTTTTTTGACATTTTTGTGTCTTATTTTCTTTTAGATACATTTGTATTCCTCACCACTGCAACCAGTAGCTTGTGCTATCATTATTTTAAAAATAGGTTTTTTACTGCAAATAATACCCAGTAGAAAACTTATACAATCATTATTTAAAAAATGGTAAGTTTTTTTTAAGTTACAAAATAATATTTGGGGGGTATGATTTTGACACCACATATTCATATGATTCGATTCATGAAAACTTGACTTTTTCTGACTTGAAGACATTCTGTCCAATTTGACAATAATCCTCTGGCAAAAATGTTTCTTCTCCATGCGAAATAAATTTTTTACATTATTAATATTTCAACAGAGGAAGGGGGTAAGTTTGGATGTATTGTATGATTTTGACACCACATATTCATATGATTGCGCATTAGGAATACTGTGTCAGTATATGCACTGATCATTACACTGTGTACTATGTTATGAGTACATGTTCTTTGTCCGTGAAAAACATGTCTTCTCTGGAACTGGTTAAAAAGGTGGAAATAGGCAAATTGTCATTCGTATGAATTTTAGGAGAACCTGTGAACCCAACGCTCCAAAATTTTCAGCATGTGTCCTCAACAACATATGGAAACAAATAGGCATCAATTTGATTCTATATTCCACATTTGATTTTTGGGAGTCCTTGAGACAAACTTCGGTCCCTGATTGTGAAATAGCCCTTATATAGGCAGTAAAAGCATTATTCTTGTATAAATAATTGCTGGGATTTTTTGTTCTTTTTACCTTTCACCATTTTTTACCTTATCTTTGAATTTATAATTTTGTTTATTTGCTTTTTTTTTTTTTTTTTTAATAAATCTACTCTGGCAGGGTAAAACTTCATTTTCTTTGTATATATTTTCTTTGAATGGGAAAATGTATACAGGAATGGCAAAAATAAAACATATAGATTTTTTTTATTTTAAAAATTAAAAAATGGTTGTCCTTGGATGGAATGTATGCCTATTGTGACATATAAGTGAAATAAAATGAGTTGTACAGTTTGGTACCTGAGTAATCTGAAATGGCACACAAGGTACCCAAACTGCCAATTTGGAGAAGCCACCTAGATATTCCTCTTCAATTTTGCTCTGATTTACTTGGTTAGAATAAAGTTTGGCAAAAATAATGATGAGACTCTGTGCTATAATTTTTTTGTGGTTTCAGACTGCAACTAAATTATTTCAAAAGAGATAAAAGTACATTTTTGTTAGGCGGAAATGAGATCTTTAATTTATGCCGTGTTCCATCTTCATTTACTCTGACTCAGTGATATAAACACTGATTTTTACACCATTACAAAAATCCCTAAGGTGTTACCTTTATTATGATACCATCATTATTCAAACTGACCAAGTAGTTGCAGAGATATACCAATTTCATTTTGGGCATGTCATTTTCGGACCAGAGGCTCAGGGCCTCATAGGTTAAGCCCCCAAATATTTATTTTTAAATACAGGCTGTGAACTATATTAGAAAAAGAGCGAGATCAAAAAGTTGCAGTTAAAGCTGATTTTAATCAGTTGTATGCCCTGATTTTTGCTTATGATGTTTCAACTTTATCTGACATGGTCAACTGCAGGGGAGGACTAGTATACTTGAAAATTTTTGTAAACAAAATGGCACAAAGGCCAATCTGAATAATGCTAAAGTGTTATTTTTCAAGAATGGTGGTCCCCAACGTGCTTATGAAATGTGGTTTTTTTGATGAAAATGTTATCGAATCTGTATCATTCTATAAATATCTGGGTATTGTATCACACCAAAGTTCTTATGGAACAGAGCATTATCTTGATAAGCATCTCAGGCCAATAAGGCAATATTGTCTATCGGAAATTTTCAAAGAAGTCTCCGAAATATGAATTGTGGAGACTCATTCAAGACCTTTGATAGTACGGTTCTTTTTCCTATGCTGTTTACATAGTTTAATTATATTTGAAATGCCAGTATGATGCTCTCAGAGACAATGCACAATTGCTTCATGTTTGTTAAGGTATGTTTATCATAATTGTTTATTATAATTTTTAATGTTTTCTTTCAGGAGCCAAATGTCAGCACTCCCCTGAATCTGGTGCTGGTGGGGCTGAGTGGAGTAGGAAAGAGTGCAGCAGGAAACACCATCCTGGGGAGAAAGGAGTTTAAATCAGATGCCAGCGCCTCATCCCTCACCCTGAGGAGCCAGAGGAGAGAAGGAGTTAAGGTGTGTGGGAGAAGAGTCTGTGTGGTGGACACCCCAGGCCTGTTCAGCACTGAGCTCTCGGAGGAGGAACTGAGAAATGAGATGCAGAGAGCTGAGGCTCTGTGTGACCCAGGACCTCACGCTTTCCTCCTGGTCATACAGCTGGGCAGATTCACTCAGCAGGAGAAGAGAGTGATGGAGACGCTGCAGGAGCTCTTCTCTGAGAGAGTGAATCAGTACACCCTGGTGCTCTTCACTTACGGAGACAGGCTGAAGAATAAACCCATTAAAGGAGTTCATCAGCCATGATTCAAACCTGCAACAGCTCCTACAGAAATGTGGGGGTCAGTGCCATGTGTTTAACAATGAGGACATGAGTAATTCTGATCAGGTGAAGACTCTGTTTAAGAAAATAGACGGAATGCTGAACAACAAATATCCGTATTATGATGGGAGAGAGGAGAGAAACATAAACTCTGGAATATTTGCTATGGTTCTTTCATTTGCTTCACTCTATGCCAAACCAGTACTTGGAACAGTTGTAGGGGCAGCATTTGGTGGCCTTGCTGGGGGGCTGTAGGAGCTGCCATTGGGGCGGTAGTAGGGTTTGCATTAGGGTTGGTATGGTGGCGATTCAGTAAGAATGAGAGGAGAGGGAGATTGCCATTATGAGATCAGGAAATGTGTGAGGAAATGACAGAGGCAGTAAGACCGAGAAATGATTCTTCACTCTTCCTGTTTCTAATGAAAAATCTCTCAAACATTAATAAAATGAAAGAATGGATAAAAAACTTTTTTGTTATTGCTCATCGAAGAGAATTTGTGTTTTGCTATCATTAGTTCAACTATTTCTAAATTCAGCATAATACACTGTAAACCCTGACAAGTGTGGTGAACTCCAATGTTTTATGAAAACCAATTACCTCAAAAAAAATTGTTTGCCAACTTAATGATCTTGAGTTCACAGCACTTAAAAACATGTAAAAAATAACTTTACCTTATTTTCTTTAAGTTCCTTCCACACAATGCAATTAAGTTGGCCTTTTTTGAGGTAATCGGTTTCCACAAAACATTTGAGTTCAGCGCACTATCAGGGTTTACAGTGTATTACAAATATTTATCTATAGGAATGAAAGTGGTTGGAATTAGTCGTGAAACAAACTGCAGCTTTCGAGATAGACATTTTGTTGGGAAATTTATTAAGCAAGAAATTAGGTTACGTAAAAGCAGTGAGGGTGTGTCGAAATGGGATAGTGGTAATAAAATGTACGACAAGGAAACGGAGGAAAAAAAACATTGAATATTGAAGAATTTTGAATTTCTCACAGAGGTAACGTTTTCTGTTGAGTAACTGAGCCAATGATAAGGGGGTAATCAGAAGTGATCAGCATTACGTGTAAATATATTCATTTTTGGAGGTGGCCGGTGTTTGTGGGGCTAGGAGTTCTTAAAGCTAATGGGTTGGTAGAGGAAAAAGAGAGTTATGTAGATGTAGTTGGAATAGGAAAAGAGAGCGACCAGATTCGGTGATGTTAGACTATATATACTGATCAACAAAAGAAACGCAAGTCAATTAAAGATGGACAATTTATTACTAGCGCGTGCACATTTACACTTGTTTCATCAAACTTGTCTTTGTTTTGCGGTCACTTTGACTGAGTAACCATATGAGTACATTAACTAACTAGCTAACTTGCGTTTCTTTTGTTGCTCAGTATATATGCGAGCTTTGGATACAGCAGGGGGCTGTATGCTGTCATTGTGGAAGCAATCACATAGCGGGGTCCATACCATGGAAAGATGAAAGTTGTAAAGTGAGATGGAGCGGGTACAGGTGCAGAATATAATATCACATGGGGAGGTTGTTCAGAGAGTGAGGGAAGAAAATTGAGTGATGAGGAAAGAACTGTGTGTTGTGGAGAAGGTGAAAAAGCAAAGCAGAAATTTCAAAGAACACGCAGCAGGGCTCTCAACTGCATCGCCGCTACGACGTAATTCAGAATTGGCAAAAAACACGCCCAAATTATGGGAAACGCGCTCAAAATCAGTAATGGTCACAAATAACAAAGCATGTTACTAATCATTACACAAAATGGTCAAGAATAAAACCGAGAGAAAATAACAAAGCATGTGTCGTTTAAATTGCTTTTTTAAGCCAACAAATAACAAAGTGAGGACAGATTCATATTGAAATTTTATTCCCAAATTATGGGAAACGCGCTCAAAATCAGTAATGGTCACAAATAACAAAGCATGTTACTAATCCCATATTACACAAACTATTCAGCCAGAAATACCGCCAACAAACCCGAGAGAAATCCGATATTTCTCTCGGGTAGTTTCTGTGGCTCGTGCAAGACTACAGTATTCTCCCAATCTTGTCACCCGCTGGTTTGGATGTACTCACGTGTACTGCTCCAATGCATTTCGATTCTCATGCCGACCGAGGATGCTTCTAGAATTTCCTGAATGCAAATGGCGCTTTAATCATACCGGGACGCGAATTTTGGAAGACCACGAAAAACTGGTAAAAGCCACAATAAAATAGTTCTACAGATGTAGCAGAGCAAAAAAGACAGAAGGAAGTGCTAGATGCCGGCTCTTTAAATTGTTTTTTTTTTTTTCAAGCAAAAAGACGTGAGGACAATGAAATTTTCTGAAATTTTGCAGGTGTTCTGTCAAATTTTGCGACCTATCAAAATATGCTACCTCACGGTTCTGCGCTTGCACAAACCTAAAACCTTGGGCTGTTTCTTTGCTCATATCTTAAGTATCTTCAAAAATCATAAAAATGGATTTATTTTCAGTGCGCCTCTCGACCTGTAAGTGTATACATTTGCGTGTACTCGCTGGGTTTTCCTGAAAATGCAGAAATTAGATGATAATGGCGTATATGGGCATATACGATCTTCCAAAAAATTTATCCGACTCGTTGTAAAATCTGCTTCTGTTATAAGCCAACAAATAACAAAGTTACTACTGTGGACAGATTCATATTGCAATATCAGGGCGAAAACAAAGACTTTACGATCTCTTTCCATTATCGTAGCATTTTTTGACAAGGCAGCACAAATTGTGAGAATACCGGCATGTCTGCATACATTATCATTATTATGCTAATTTAATCAGGCCGCGTCTATTCACAAGGCTGCCTTGTGGCTATGGAACGCCATCCAGGTCAAATACACGCAAATTCTAACACGTAAACAACACGTTAACAACACGTTGACAACACGTAGACAACACGTTAACAACACGTAGACAACGCGTCAATTTTTCACGCGTTGTTAACGTGTTGTTAACGTGTTGATAACACGTAAACAACGCGTAAACAACACGTAGAGAACACGTTAACAACGCGTTGTCGACGCGTTAATTTCACGTGATTGTGAGCCCTTTGGCCACTTGTCCAGTTTGAACGCCTGAGAGTCCTAACTTCCCATTGGCTCCTGAGCAGTAGGGTTAAATCATTTCTGTAAGCCTGGGGGGGGGTTTCCAACCACTATTTAACATGATGAGGAACCTCTTCTTTCTTA
Source organism: Gymnothorax javanicus (assembly GCA_029692085.1). NCBI lineage: Eukaryota > Metazoa > Chordata > Actinopteri > Anguilliformes > Muraenidae > Gymnothorax > Gymnothorax javanicus. Next base: position 7,768,271 of record CM056208.1, on the reverse strand, counting down.
TTGCCATTTTCTTCCGTTATTGTGGAGCTTATGAAAATAAAACATTTGGATTGCAGTTTTATAACTTAATATTAGTTATTAAGTTATAAATTATTTTTATCAGGATAAAATTGCCTCCGATTTTTGTCATTTATTCTTGCAGGTGTGTAAATGTCACCAAGCACCTTTTAATGTTATAAGCACGTTAATTAGTCTGTCTATATTGCTCTGTTTAAATTATTGTGCTTTCTTAGTAACGTTAAGTGTTTTGTACTGTTAAGGACGGCGCTACAGTGGAAACAACCGTCATTTAAGCTGGCGTAACTCCGCAGGATCTCGCATTTATTATTCTAAATATTATATCACAACTTGTGACAATACATTAGTTAAGATCCTTAGGGTAATGGCTGTCGATGGTAAGCGTTGATTTTATTTACTTGTGCCAAATTGTCATTTTATGGGTGTTTATTGATCCGGCGGTTGAGCTAATACGCTCCCGGCAGCGTTCACTTGTTGTCATAGCAGAAGTGCTGTACAAGAGATGCTCTGTTTAAATTATTGTGCTTTCTTATATTAGTAACTTAAGTGTTTTGTACTGTTAAGGACGGCGCTATAGTGGAAACAGCCGTCAATTAAGCTGGCGTAACTCCGCAAGGATCTACGCATTTATTTTGCTAAATATTATATCACAACTTGTGACAATACATTGGTTAAGGTCCTTTGGGTAATGGCTGTTAATGGTTAGCGTTGATTTTATTTACTTGTGCCAAATTGTCATTTTATGGGTGTTTATTGATCCGGCGGTTGCGCTAATATGTTACCGGCAGCGTTCACCTGTCATAGCAACTGTAAACATCCTGTTAGCGGAAACAGGCAACGTTGATTGTGATACATTATATTAGTTGGGCGGCATAGCTCTCTATATAACAATTGTTCATTTTGTGATAAAAGCACTAAACTTGGCAGATGTGTTGATAGATTTATTGGGAACAAAACTGGATATCGGGCCATCACAAATTCATACCGTGGTTGCCGTGGGGCTGAGAGTTTCTCAGCAATATAAAGAACAGAAGTGCTCGCCATCCGATCACTGAAAATACAGAAATCTCCTACATTACTAACGTTTTTTAAACCAAATCACAGCATGGGTTTTTCTATGTTGTTCCGAAGGTCTTGGTGTATTAATGTAATATTTTGGATGGATTTCCGATCATTTTTAAACATTCTTGATATTACAAAAATGCCTAATTCAGCAACAAATTTGTGTACCAAAGGGTATCCACTTCAAAATTTCTGCAACAACTTATGGGACAAAGTTGAGCATGGAAATGGACTTCAGAAAGAAAAATATTACTGTTCTCAGGTCGTTTACAGTGCTAAGCTGCATCTCAAATTAATCTTCAGGTTCATGGCTTTCAGATGATGTTCACCACTTTTATGTGGCATTTATTGTTGATCTGCTATCTCCCCCTTAAACATCCACTGTCTACAACCTCCAAATCTCTGTACAATGGGTTGTAACTGTAGCACTGGCAAGTACAGTTGCGAATTAACATAGGCCATGTTACATTGTTGTAGTAAATGTAGTGACACCATGAACTATTCTACTAAAGTTATTTAAAAAACACCAGTGTAACACTAAAATGTACCTGCTTTCAGCATTCACTACACTATTGTGCTTTTTAACATTGTTGCATACATGTGTTGTGGTTTTCATTCAGACATATTTTCAGATTATGAGGTTCCCCCATCCCCAAGCAATTGGAGAGAGACAGATTCTTCAGACAATTAGGCTTTTTATTGTGGCATGTTGATAAATATAAAGCCGAGTTCTGTTTGTGCAAGAACTCACATCTTGCCTTTCACACCTAGTTTTTATACCTTCATCACAGGAAATATCTTCCAAATATGGTCTTTCTGCTTTCTTGCCTTTCATACCCAGTTTTTATACTGTCATCACAGGAAATATCTTGCAAATATGGTCTTTCCGCTTTCTCATTCTCACGCTACAACGGGACAGGCAAACCAAAACACTGCCCACTAACCTTCAGAACTTCAAGCAAAGATAAGGATGCACATCGCTACAAAGGACTGGAAAATTACAGTCAAGAGAGGAAAAATACAGCTAGATGAATAGGATACAAGTAGATACATAAATGATTCAATTTATTATGTTTTCAGTGACAACTAATGATTTTACTGAACAAATATTGATCAAAGCTACAGAAATCAAATGCATCACCTGATAATGTTTTCAAATCAACTTAACAGAAGCCCGCTTACTAATCAAAGCTACAGAAGCCTGCTGCTTATGTGTGAGCTGCTCATGTGTGAATTGAATTGCTTGTTTGCGTGTGTGTGTGTTTGTGTGAACTGCTTGTATGTGTGTGTGTCTGTGCATGTGTATACGTACGTGTGCTGTGTGTGTATGTGTGTGCACATGTGTCTGTGTGCACTGCTCGTGTGTGCGAACTGCTTGTATGTGTATATGTGTGTGCATGGGTGTTACTGCTGCATACATAATATGGATACTGATTATGATTATTGATTATGGTTATTCAACATGGCAATTGATCTACTGATGAATATGATGAGAAATATTGAACTATAATCCTCAACACATGCCAACTCTACCGCTTTTGGGGCATTTTTTTCAGAATGAAAGGCCCCGAAAGCGGTAGTCTACCACCAAAAGCGGTAAAGTTGCCATGTATATTGTTGTAAGAGAGAGGTTGCATCACAGTGATATAGAGGATAAATAAATATACCATGTCTGACTTTTCACCACAATTAAAATGGTAATCATTGAATAAATAAAAACATGTTTTCTGCACTTAATCAGTGTGCCATTGTCAAAACTGTTGCTTGTGGCTGGACTGTTAATGCATCCGTAGATCATGAGGTTACCCTTGTTTGCTAGCACGTGGGGGCAAATTAGGCTAGCTGTTCAGTAATGCCCTAAAAGTGGATTCGCAATTTCTTTTCCAAACTTCCCTCTGAGCCAGCAAAGCACCAGAGAGAGAGATGCCGAAACTTCACTTTGACAACAGCACAAGCAGTACCTCACAGATCTGTGCCAGTAGGCCGAAAGCAACAGGGGCCACAGCAGAGAGCCCCATTCTGTAGTAGGCCTACTACACTCCTCTCCTTCCTTCCTGAGGCTACTCAAAAGGCAGTTGCAATGTCCTTCAGACCACCAGATAATTACACATTCCCTGCCCAGAAATTTACCAGGGAGAGCTGCACTCGCTCCTGTAGAGCCACCTGATGCAAAGAGTGGCAGTGGCTTTAATACAGTTCAGACTGTGACAGCATTGTGCGCAGTGTGTACAGGTCAGCCATCAAGAGCAAGCCAGAGTGGCAAAACCTGGAGTTGGCTATGGTGGGAAATATGTGCGAAGGCTGAGAGGTCACCGCCATCAAGGATGTGATGTCCATCCTCCAGGACCTGCAGCCACAAACCCAAAGCATGATGCCTGAGGTGCAGAAGCTCATAAAGCTATACCTGTCACTCTCAATCTCTGTCGCAACGACACCATGACAGAGGAGACTCACCCACTTGGCAATAATGAGTGTTCTTGTGACATTTTGGATGTCATCAATATTCCCACCCTGATAAAGGACAACTGAGTGAAGGTCCACTTTTGGCAAAGCATTAGACTGAGACAAAGTGAGATAGCCTGCATTGGTGGGTAGAGTAGGCCTACTAAAAGGCTTTGTTTTGACATCAACAATGGTACCATTAGAGGTCCTGTGAAATAGGCAATATAGCTGCGGACTCTTGAATTATTTTAGATGCCAGTTGCTGAAAAATCTTGTGCACAGTTTGATTTGGTCCCCTTTGTTTGTAATTGTAAATGATTTAGTAGACTATCATTTTTTGTTCAGGTGTTTTTTTGTGTGCCTATATGAAATAAGCGCTCATTTAATTGCTTTGGTTAATACGTCATAAGGTCAGCAGATGTGTACAGTCACTATTTATGAGATGATTTATGATGATTGAGCCTCTTAATTTGGCTTCGTTTACCTCCCTAGAGGCTCGGTCCACAGCACCCCCTCCCAGAAAATAGTTCCAATGGCCCTCTACCCACAGGTGATCTGTACCTTTAATACTCAAATTGAAAATGCTTAAATTGAATGGGGGTCTCTGTAAACATGCAAAATAAAGTGCATACATATATTAACACATGTAACTGAGTAATTACTTAAAAAAAAAATCTGTACCACATTTGCTCTACTGTCCACCATCTGACAAAAAAAAAAATGCACAAAAAATATGTTTCTTCTGATTCAAGGCACAATATAATAAAATTACATGAGATGACCGATTACCTTGTAAAAGTCACCAAAATTGTGAATGAGAATTTTATTTGGATTTCAGGATTACAGGATCTAGATTATCTCCATTATTGCACCTGGGTCCAATGGGATAGGAAAGTTTAACCAACTGCTTGTAGTCATTTAAAAAATGACTGCCACGGCAACCAGGGTTTTTGGCGCTGGTCCGGCTTCAAGATTTGCTTTGATGGGGGGGACCCGCCGGTTCAGCGCAGTGAGGCGTTTCCACCAACGACAGACAAGCCTTTGCAACACTGGAGAGCGGACAACGGCACTCCTATATCCCAGCTACCTAACCATAGCCCTGCCCCACGCCGGAACCTCGCCCTGACACCCAGTGCCTGTCTTCACAGCCTGCAGCCCTAACTAGCATGCGAGCGGCACCCACCCTCCAGCAATGAGTGCAAAATACAGGTTGCTCGGCTGGGCTACTGCCCCATATGACATTCACAAAGCTCCACTCCCAAGACACGCGAGCCGCCGCAATTTTTGTATTTAAATCTTCTCCATTCATTATCTCCCCCCCACCCCGCAGGTGCAATCACTTTCTCCCCATCAGTCCAATTACTCATTACAGTATTGTCACAAGTTGTGATATAGCCGAATAGTCTATTTAGAAAAATAAATGCGTAGATCCTTGCGGGGTTACGCCAGCTTAAATGACGGTTGTTTCCGCTATAGCGCCGTCCTCAACTGTACAAAACACTTAAGTTACTAATACAAGAAAGCGCAGTAATTTAAACGGAGCATCTCTTGTAGTGCACGTTTGCTATGACAACAAGTGAACGCTGCCGGGAGCTCAACCGCCGGATCAATAAACACCCATAAAATGACAACTGGGCACAAGTAAATAAAATCAACGCTAACCATCGACAGCCATTACTCTAAGGACCTTAACTAATGTATTGTCACAAGTTGTGATATAATATTTAGAATAATAAATGCGTAGATCCTTGCGGAGTTACGCCAGCTTAAATGACGGTTGTTTCCGCTATAGCGCCGTCCTTAACTGTACAAAACACTTAAGTTACTAATACAAGAAAGCGCAGTAATTTAAACGGAGCATCTCTTGTAGTGCACGTTTGCTATGACAACAAGTGAACGCTGCCGGGAGCTCAACCGCCGGATCAATAAACACCCATAAAATGACAACTGGGCACAAGTAAATAAAATCAACGCTAACCATCGACAGCCATTACTCTAAGGACCTTAACTAATGTATTGTCACAAGTTGTGATATAATATTTAGAATAATAAATGCGTAGATCCTTGCGGAGTTACGCCAGCTTAAATGAGGGTTGTTTCCACTGTAGCGCCGTCCTTAACAGCACAAAACACTTAACTAATATAAGAAAGCACAATAATTTAAACAGAGCAATACAGACAGACTAATTAACGTACTTATAACATTAAAGGTGCTTCGGTGACATTTACACACCTGCAAGAATAAATGAGAAAAATCGGAGGCAATTTCATCCTGATAAAAATAATGTATAACTTAATAACTAATATTAAGTTATAAAACTGCAATCCAAATGTTTTATTTTCGTAAGCTGCACAATAACGGAAGAAAATGGCAATAAGAAAGAAGAGGTTCCTCATCATGTTAAATAGTGGTTGGAAACCCCCCCAGGCTTACAGAAATGATTTAACCCTACTGCTCAGGAGCCAATGGGAAGTTAGGACTCTCAGGCGTTCAAACTGGACAAGTGGCCAAAGGGCTCACAATCACGTGAAATTAACGCGTCGACAACGCGTTGTTAACGTGTTCTCTACGTGTTGTTAACGTGTTATCAACACGTTAACAACACGTAGACAACGCGTCAATTTTTCACGCGTTGTTAACGTGTTGTCTACGTGTTGTTTACGTGTTAAGCTAGAAATATACTTGCTGCGTGACCGAACGGACGTAGAATACGCGTGGCAGCCATGATGCGTAAGCGCACGCGTCGTGAACAGCAAGTATATTCGAGGTCTATGAATCGGCCCTAGAGGTCGCTCATCTCGACGCGAGGTAACGTGCCGTGTGCGCGAGATGCAGTATTGACATGACCGCTAGAGGCCCTCGTGCGAACGAATACATTGTGAGTGTATGCGATATCCGGGCAATACCGCCCGCCGTTTTCGCGATTTCAGGGTCCGATATGCTGCTGTCTGCCTCTAGTGGAGACCTCCAATACTATGCGTTTTGGACGCGTTGTGTGCTGCTGCAAGTGTGTGCACTCACGAAGCGCACTGTGCACGCGTCTGTTTGGTCACACAGCAAGTATATTTCTAGCTTTACAGAAATCATTTAACCCTACTGCTCAGGAGCCAATGGGAACTTAGGACTCTCAGCCGTTCAAACTGGACAAGTGGCTAAAGGTTTCGCAATCACGTGAAATTAACGTGTCGACAACGCGTTGTTAACGTGTTCTCTACGTGTTGTTTACGTGTTATCAACACGTTAACAACGCGTGAAAAATTGACGCATTGTCTGCATGTTGTCTACGTGTTGTTAACGTGTTGTTTACGTGTTAGAATTCACGTGTATTTGACCTGGATGGTGTTCCATAGCAGACAGCTGCGTAGATTAAAACGAGAGCGTATATGCTGCATCAGACGCGCGAGTAAAAAACGCGTCTAAAACACTTGCGGTCTAGACAAGGGGTAAGATTCAATATGCTATTCGCAAGGCAGCCTTGTGGCTAAAATTCAATAGGCTATTCGCAATGCTCCGATGGCAGAATTGAGAACTACAGCTGTAAACAAACCAAACAGTCAATGATGATGAGGTGGTGATACGATCTCCCTACACACATTTAAATTGCATTAAAACTTTTATTTCTTGGCCGATTTTGACAATGTAGGAGTCAAATCATACGTATATAAGAGTACTCTCTTCAATTTTTTTTGTTGTTTTATATGTCAATGGTATTCTTTATCATGAAAAATGACCTGCAAATACAGATTATAAGGTCTGTAGTATCATTACATAAGCTGTCAGCTGTGACCAACACAGTAAAACCCTATGTATTTAAATTTGCTCTCTATGATTTTGTTTGTGTCTTTAAAGGGATAGTTCACTTTTTTTGAAGTGGGGTTGTATGAGCTACAAATTGCCACTACTTACATTAGATGCAGCAGAAAGCTCTCTGATCTCCTCCAGGTAGCCGCACCAGGGCATTGTGCTGGGTGGAAATTTAGGCGATACACTGTTGTGAATGGAAACACAGAAACAGCGTATTTTCGCGGCCTAAAAGAGGTCCTACCTGAAAATAATACACCATTTCAATTGTACGCTATAATTAAAAAAATTGCAGCACTTTAGCTGCTCGGAAAAAAACACAGCTGCTTTTGAACTAACCAACTGACGTATTCCTCCGCGAGGCGCATCGTAGTTCACTGCGAGCAGTAGCGATCAGCTGTTTGGACTCTGAGCGGTTTGCGGCAGAGTCGGATTTTCAATGGCATAGAATCACGTCTCAAATTAAAAAAAAAAAAAAAAAAATCCCCACAATAACCAGCACAGCAGATACACAGTATGTGGCTGCGTAGACCCTATGCGATATCAATTTGCGCTGCAATGTTACATTAGACTTTTTCACAGGTGTTTCACTCTTTTACCTGATGCTTGGGTACACCATTGCTCTTCAGCGTGCACCGTTGAGATTTCCCTGAATGTAGCCTAACAAAATCCTCTTTGGAAAAATGAATACTGCAAACACGGAGTTCTTTTAGGGATACGGGTGGCGTATCAATATGCGTGTTGAGGCGACTAGCCACAGCTACAAGTCCAATATTCCGCAGAGGAATGCGGTGGAAGCTGCAAGTGCACCAGGATACAGCTTTGCTTTCACATCCAAGAAAGCGACACACACGGACCATTTTCGAAATATTTGCACAGGTTAAACGGCCGTCCGACCTCGCAACCGCAGTTAAGACGCTTGCACGCTGGACGCGAAACAAATTTTTCGCACACAGATTACATTCAAAGTCAACGCGAAGACGTGAATACACGCGTTTGTGCAAGCAGCTTTACTGTGACCCAAACAGCTGATCGCTACAGCGTGCACTGAACGAAGATGCGCCTCGCGCAGGAATACGTCAGTTGGTTAGTTCAAGAGCAACTGTGTTTTTTTCCAAGCAGCTAAAATGCTGTAATTTTTTTTAAATATAGCGTACAATTGAAATGGTGTATTATTTTCAGGTAGGACCTCTTTTAGGTCGCGAAAATACGCCGTTTCTGTGTTTCCGTTCACAACAGTGTATCGCCTAAATTTCCACCCAGCACTATGCCCTGGTGCGGCTACCTGGAGGAGATCAGAGAGCTTTCTACTGCATCTAATGTAAGTAGTGGCAATTTGTAGCTCATACAACCCCACTTCAAAAAAAGTGAACTATCCCTTCAAGGTAAAAATATCCATAAGCAAACCACAATAATGGGTAGTGCAATATTTGAATTCAGGTCTTTTAAATCAACCAGATGTGTTTGCAGCTGTTGTAGTAATTGATCATGACTTCTCTCTCTCACACACACACACACACACACACACATATATACTTGCAGGTTTAGTGCAAAGAATAATGTACAGAAAGTAGAGGAGCATTTATTCACATTAATTATTGTTAATTAATGAGAAATATTTTATTTGACTATTTATGTTAATAGTTGCTTATGACTGATCAATGAGGAATTTGTTTCTTCTTAATTTACTTGCATGCCCATGCAGTTGTTCATGAAGTCATCTGTTTAACATTCATTCATTCGTTCCTGTTTCTTCATCTTTGGCTTGCTTGCATGCCAGTTTACTTGTACATGTTGTAGTTCTGTTAATAGCATGATAACCAGCCAGATTTCTTAGTTAAGCAGCTTTATTAATATTATATATAAGCCCAGTCTTTGGTCATGGAAAACCAAGCGCACTGTTTGCAAGGTCACTGGAAAGGGGTCAAAGATCAAATGAGAGAGAAAAAAAACATGCCCATGCACAACTACCCCCTATGTCAACTATCATGGTAAAATTTGAGAAGCCTGCCATGTACAGTTTCAGAAAAACAGCCCGGACAAGATTTGTAATGGACGGACGCACAGAAGGAAAAGTCAATCGCTGCATGCCCCCTCTCCGAGGAGGAGGGGGCATAATTAGCCCTGTACAAATCCAGATGTACAACTGGGCTTGTGTACATAGCATACACAATGTAATAGTTTGATGGAATTGCTTAACTGATTTTACAATACCTAAATATAATTACTGATATCAACCAAACGCACAGTAACTACTATAAGCAAACAAATCTGAAAAGTTTTCATTGGACATACACTACAGGTCAAAAGTTTTAGAACGCCCAATTTTTTCCAGTTTTTACCCCTCGGCTGACTCCGGCCCGGAGGGGTATTGTCGTCACCTGCGTGTCTGTCTGTCGTCCGTCGTCTGTCGTCCGTCCGTGATTTTGTCCGGGCCAGTACTGGGCAACTAATGATCGCAGCTTCACCAAACTTGGTATGGTAACTCACTATGACCCATAGATGTGCAATGTCAGGTTTTTTGCTGGATTTGACCTTTGACCTTAGCGCTGTGACTTTGGGCCTGGAAATCTTGTCCGGGTCAGTACTGGGCAACTAATTATCGCAGCTTCACCAAATTTGTTGTAGTAACTCACTATGACCCATAGATGTGCACCGTTAGGTTTTTTGCTGGATTTCACCGTTGACCTTAGCGCTGTGACCTTGACCCTGGAAATCTTGTCCGGGTGACATTTTCCGGGACAGTACTCAGCATCTAATGACCGCAGCTTCACCAAATTTGGTATGGTAACTCACTATGACCCATAGATGTGCAACGTCACATTTTTTGCTGGATTTGACCTTTGACCTTAGCTCTGTGACCTTGACCCTGGAAATCTTGTCCGGGTCAGTACTCAGCAACTAATTCTCGCAGCTTCACCAAATTTGGTATGGTAACTCACTATGACCCATAGATGTGCAACGTTAGGGTTTTTGCTGGATTTGACCTTTGACCTTAGCTCTGTGACCTTGACCCTGGAAATCTTGTCCGGGTCAGTACTCGGCAACCAATTCTCGCAGCTTCACCAAATTTGGTTTGGTATCTCACTATAACCCATAGATGTGCAACGCCAGGTTTTTTGCTGGATTTGGCCTTTGATCTTAGCTCTGTGACCATGACCCTGGAAATCTTGTCCGGGTCAGTACTCGGCAATTAATTTTCACAGCTTCACCAAGTTTGGTATGGTAACTCACTGTCACACACATATGTGCAATGTCATGTTTTTTGCTGGATTTCACCTTTGACCTTTGCGCTGTGACCTTGAGGCAGGAAATCTTGTATGGGTCAGTACTAAGCAACTACTGATCGCAGCTTCACCAAATTTGGTATGGTAACTCACTGTGACACATAGATGTGCAATGTCAGGTTTTTTGCTGGATTTGACCTTTGACCTTAATGCTGTGACCTTGAGGCAGGAAATCGTGTCCGGGCCGAGGGGTATTCAGCAACGCGTTATGCTTTTAATTGAAATTCAACCAGTTCAAGTCCAATGAATAGCTTGAAATGGTACAATGGTAAGTGGTGAACTGCCAGAGGTTAAAAAAGGTAGTTACCCAGTGAAAGTGAAAAATAATGTACATTTCAGAATTATACAAAAGGCCTTTTTCAAGGAACAAGCATTTCTGCTGCAATGGACGTTGATCAAGCCCTGAAAGTCGGTGCTACCAATTCCTACAGGTGTCCCAACTTTTCTTGATAACTTCAACCCCCTCTGTCTGAACCAAAATGGCTACCACAGCAATCTGCAGCACCATGCAGTACCCTCTGGTACGCGCCTAGTTGGTCAGGGGTTCATCCTACAGCGACATAATGACCCAAAACATAAGTCCAAGCTCCGCCAGAACTACCTTAGGAAAAAAGAGCAAGATGGTAAGCTTGAAAATATGGAGTAGCCAGCACAGTCTCCAGACATAAACCCCATCGAGCTGGTTTGGGATGAACTGGACAGAAGAGTGAAAGCAAAGCAACCTACAAGTGCCACACATTTAATGGGAACTTCTGCAACAGAGTTGGGGAGAACTTCTTGGAGAATATTTCATTTCCATTGTAGAGAGAGTACCACCAGTGTGTTCAGCTGTTATATCTGCCAAAGGTGGTTACTTTGAGTCAAAGGTTTAAAATACATTTTGGTTTATAAATTGATTCCATGATTTTTTAACTTCATTGTTTATTTGTTCTATGCTTTCATTTCAGAGCACAATGAGACATTAAACTACATAATTTTCAATAAAAAACTGGAAAAATTGGGGTGTTCTAAAACTTTTGACCGGTAGTGTATGTACAAAATTACGACTAGATTGGTTTGACAATATTTGTTTTTTTCCCTTTTTTTCACTCAGTCTTCCATGTTTTATTCTCACTTTAAAAAAAGAAGTGTGTACAATTTAAAGAAAATTGCTTATAGATGTACACACAATTTTTTTTGCTCTCACAACAGGAAAAACTTGTTAAGAGACATTGTCATAAGCAAATCATGTAGACACTTTTTGTTACCCAGTCATCAAACCTTTTTAACATAACTTGTTGTTTCTCTTTCACCATTATAAGATGTACAGTAAAGAAAGTTATTTTATGTACTGGGGTTTGGTGGTTTCCAATATGTTATGCTTTACATTTTAAACTTTAAAGCAAATTTTTAAAATCATAAAGAACCCCTAAATTACATATGTGGGATTTTTTATGAGTTCGCTGTATTCCTCCGTACTTTTGTAAGTAGAAAAATAAATGCAGGCGCGTCTTAGTTGCAAAGTGGATAGTTTAATAGAGTAGAGGAACTAGTGGGTCTGTTCCCCAAGTACAGATGAACAAGAACCAACTACAGAGGGAAAATGTGATCACTTATAGCTGAGAGTTCAAAGGATGCAAAGGAACAAATGGTAATTTGCCTAGAGGGATAGGAGGTGGGGGGAGAGACAAACAAGGTGTGGGGAAATTGGGGTGTGGGCTGAGAGGTGATGAGGTTAACACACAGGGCTGAAGGGTGATGAGGTTAACACACAAAGGAAATGATCAAGGAATTATATACAAGAAGCATTGGGGCCAGACAAGGTTGTGTATTGGCCCTCCACAATGTGCAAGACTTCAGAGGGCCTATCTGCTATTGGCACCCATGTTCTCCAACATTCCCTACTTTTTTTTTTTTTTTTTTTTTTTAAATTAGAGGGGTATACCAATAAGAATATAACAAAAATAAACTTTTACACCAAAATGTATGGAGAATATAAGTGGTAAAAAAAAAAGAACAGACTAAACAACAAAAAATCTCAAGAGGTTATTTCTGAGCCATCCCACAGCTTTCTTTGCTATCAATGGCTACTCCAACTGCTTTTTCCTGATTACGTCACCAGAAACACTGAATTAGATTCCTGGGGAAACTATATTCGCCACAAGTTTCAAGTTTCAAACTGTGTAGTTTTCAGAAGACTATCCATATTGCCTCAGAACTGTGGCCTCTGCCTGGGCCGAGCTCACCTTTGCTTTTGCTTTGAGCCTTGCACAAAATCACTCTCTATGAGAGGGTCCTTCCTCTGAGCATGGATACCTGCACACACATTTGATGAAATAGACAGCTGGGTATCATCCCACAGGGTCAGTATACTGATCTCACTGGCATTAGTGTATGACTGTACACTATACATGCAGTGTATTAGTATATGAGTGATCCCCATCTAAACAGTGAAGTTTGGTGCGAAACAGGATACAGGGAGTGACGTACATCACATATTGTTAAATGGAAATCCTGTGAGCTGACTCAGAATACACCACTGAAACCTACATCCCTGCACACCCCACTCCATCTCCTCTATTGGCTGAACGCAGATTGCAAAGGAGGTCAGTTAACACAGACAATGTAAATAACTCAAACCTTTAAACAATTTGCTGTATTGACTGCGCCAAACAATGTAATTTGTCCAAACCTTTCAAATATTAAATATCTCAAAATAATTATCATACGGAACGGTGTATAGAGAAATCAAAAATGCTGTTAAACCAAATAACATACAACAAAATAATGAGACCCAATAACATAAATCAATTTTAAACAGTTCAGACCTTTCACCATATTGGTCAATGTAATCTGTCCAAATCGTAATATCTTTCAATAATACTGATCATGCACAGCAGTGTAATTTGAGACACCAAAAATGATATGAGATCCAATAAACTTCATGAAAATAGCATGAGACCCAAAAAAAAATATACATCATCATCCCATCTTTTTTTTTTTTTTAAAGGTCCAAAAATGATGTCTTCTCTGGGAATAGGGAGCAGAAGAACATTTTCAACAAGCTTGATTTTTTTTTTTTTTTTTTTTCATATTCCAAAACAGTGTTCTTTTACAGCATTTTTTTTCCAAATTTATTTATTCTTTGACTTGAAAAAACACATACTTGTGTGTCAAGAAGGTAGGGTTACCCACCTCTGCACCCGTCCAGCTGCTCGATTTTTCCCATTTCCTCAGAGGTTGAATTTCTATATTCTCATTTCTCATTGTCATGAGCATATGAATTTCGATGCATCATTGTTAGACAAATGAAATATATCAGTTCATGCTTCAAGAGCCATCTCCCCATGTCAAACTGCCCCTTACAGAAAACTGCATTATTACATTGAGACAATGTGTCCATTCAGTTCTTTTTTTAAAAAAAAAAAAAATCCTTAATGGTGCACGTTCTTATAGTTCACCCGAGACACTGCCTGTGTTTTGTGTGGCAGATGCTTCACCATTTTCCCCTTAAGTCTGATGTCCAAACTGCAGCCAGCGATACAGTCCTTGCTTGACACTGTGTACAGGCCATGAAATTCACAGGAACCTATCTCTTGGTGCTGATGTCCAACCAGAGCCTGTTGCAGGGCATCAGGGCAAAGCCTTCATTTCCATTTATTCTGTAAGGGAGAAAAAGATCAAGTGCGAGTGTATATTCTTATGCAGTTTAATTAACTTTTTACATTGGCATTGGTATCCAGTTCATGTTTACTGTACATTTTACACTGATCCCCATGATACCACAAATACTGTTTTGGTCTGCCCTACTACTAGTATCGCCAATTTCAAATTTGTTTCCCCAAGTTTGTCCATGACTTCTCAAATATCTTAGAATTTGATTGTGAACGATTGCGAATATGGCACAGGAATTTATTGCCCTCTGATAGGACCAAAGTGCTGCAGAATTCTGGAAATGAATTATGCGTTATTGTCACGTCCTAGTCATTTTGGAAATCCCCATTGCGAGAGCACCTGTTCCCACAAGACATGAGCTGTAGTAGTAGGTTCCCCATAACCTTGACAGCAGACAGTAGATCGGTAAATGTGGGAGAGCCCTCAGTCTGAGACTGTTCAGTCTGAGGCTGCTGTACACCCAACTGTTTAGGCCCTTTTCCTTCCTTCCCCCCTCCCTTTGACCAGCACTGTCGCTTGGAATGGCCAACACGCTGGCAATTGGCACACACACGGGGACTGCTACACTCCTTCTGAATGTGGCCTAGCTTCCCACAGTTAAAACAACGGACCTGGCCCCTATTATATGACAACACAGCAATCTTTTTCTTTGACTTGTTGGGGGACTCACATATTTGAGACTCATTCCATGCCATTAAACAGTCTTGGATATCTCTCCCTATGTGCTGTCTGATTGGCTATGCACTCAATTCCCTATTAAATTGTAACAATAAATGTTGGCAAGTAGGGGACACGTGATCTTTGTATTTATTGATGACCAAACTCCAGAAAATCGGATCATAACCAGTCAGCTCTGCTCTGGCCCCTCCACCTCTGTTCCGATTGTAGACACCAACAAATGTTCTAAGGAAGTCGGTCGGATGCTGGCCCTCCTTAGGTACAAACTCGAGGATTTTGGTCATGTCTGCAACCACTCGATAACCAACAGCCTCGCACATTAATCTTAACCTTGTCTCGTGATTGGGAAAAACAACAGGACTTCCCTGACCATGCACAAATTCCAACGGAATCGAAACTGATGGAGGAAGCACCGATTGTAATAATTTACAACAGTCTTTATCTGTTAGGGAGTGCATTCGCTGTAGCACTTGCACCTTGTCAACAACTGCGGCCGGGTCGCTAACTCCATCCCATGCAGGTAGCTGTTGCTGCAGCGTACTCAATTCTGACAGAGTTAGGTCACGACACATCTCTCGGTCCTCATATTCATATGTGATCGCGCCATTCACGGGATTATGTGCCCCACGTGTACATACTCTGCGAGTGACTATTGGAGCAATTTTAGCACTTTTTGTCTTGACTGATTTAGTGCCTTTCGGAGGTCTAGCATTTCTTGGGACCGTTTTTCGGCAATTAGAGTGAAGCGAGTCAGCGATAGCTGCGTTAGATTTGGTATGCAATTCCAGTTCCTCATCAGTACTTTCATTCTCACAGTCTTGCTCAGCCACATCCAACAGGGGAGCTGCCTCTGCCTGTCTAAGTTCCCAATCATCATCATCTGACTCGCTGTGCCCCACTGAAGTTCCCAAACCAAGAGCTGCAATTCGCCGTTTCATTGCCTCATTTGTTAGCTTTTGCTGTGACATTTTTTTCTTCATTAATCTTAACTTTTGAACAATAGCCCGATCCTTGTTTTCCCCGGACACATTCCATAACTCTCTATATGCTATTTGCGCATCCTGTAGTTGTTCCTGAGTTCTGGCCAGTTCCGCATATGTGACATTCAGTTTCTCCCGCAATTGACTAATTTCCTTTCGAAATTCTAAATGACTCGTGGCATGTACCATGCGTTCAGCAACAGAGGCCTCCAACTCCCTGGAATTCCTCTCCAGTTTGCTTTCTAAACTCTTTATGTTACTTCGCAACTCGGGAATCTCTACGACTTTATCCTCTAGTAACTTATTTGTTTGGACCATAGCCTCCAACTCCCTGGAATTCATCTCCAGTTTGCTTTCTAAACTCTTTATGTTACTTCGCAATTCGGGAATCTCTACGACTTTTTCCTTCAGTAACTTGATTGTTTGGATCATACCCACCACACAATTAGCCTTTCGCGTTTTCTTATTTTTTCTCAGTAGCATTGCGTTTTTCACATGCAGTTTGAAGGTATTCAACAGCATCCACATCCTGAGGTACATCATAGAAAGTCTCCTTGCAATTCTTGGCCAAATATCTTGCGGCCCACGATTTCCAATCTTTCTCAGCCATTCTTTAACTCCTCATACAATGGACAAACTTACTTTTGGTACTTGAAAATTGTCCAAGGTCTGTGTAACTTTATACAAGCCCCTGCTTAGAACACCGCACACATGCACAGTCAATTCTAACCACTTGTATTTTAAAACATTACACAATTTAGAACTATTCCTCTACAATATTACTTGCAGAAATATTTCATACTCACAAATGTACATGGTTCGTCCGTGCCCTCAAGTCCGTTTCTCCTCAGTCGGGGCCGGTGAATGGATTCCAAATGTATTCCTCTTGCCGTAAAAAAGTGAAGTCCGCTTCCCTGTAGTCCAGTATCAAAAAAAGATCCCGCCGTAATCAACCTCCCCGTTTTTTTTTTTTTTGAAAAACGGAACAAGAACGACGAATTTGGGCTGGCTCGCCAATAATGTGGGATTTTTTAAGAGTTCGCTGTATTCCTCCGTACTTTTGTAAGTAGAAAAATAAATGCAGGCGCGTCTTAGTTGCAAAGTGGATAGTGTAATAGAGTAGAGGAACTAGTGGGTCTGTTCCCCAAGTACAGATGAACAAGAACCAACTACAGAGGGAAAATGTGATCACTTATAGCTGAGAGTTCAAAGGATGCAAAGGAACAAATGGTAATTTGCCTAGAGGGATAGGAGGTGGGGGGAGAGACAAACAAGGTGTGGGGAAATTGGGGTGTGGGCTGAGAGGTGATGAGGTTAACACACAGGGCTGAAGGGTGATGAGGTTAACACACAAAGGAAATGATCAAGGAATTATATACAAGAAGCACTGGGGCCAGACAAGGTTGTGTATTGGCCCTCCACAATGTGCAAGACTTCAGAGGGCCTATCTGCTATTGGCACCCATGTTTTCCAACAACATAATCTGTGGCAATGTTCTGATTCCTATACAACACAAACACACAAACATATTAATGAATCATGATACTGAGTCAAAAATTATCACTGTAAAGAATGTTCATATTACAGTTGTATTAAGATGATATTTTCACAGAATGTAAACAGTTTTGATATTTCTTCATGGGAAGAGTTCATGACAATCTTAAAGTGTAAAGTACTGAAAAAGTATACACATATAACCATAATAAATACAATGGCAACCTGAGGTATCAGAGAAAAGCCAATACAGTGCTGTGTGATTTATTACATCACATCAATCACGTCTTTGATTGACCGAATATTTCCAACCAGTTCATGGAACTGTATGTTTTATATGTCATTATGTGTTAAACTCAATGTTGAAACAAACATGACAACATAATGATGGAAATTAAGAAGATACTGTCCCATAAAAATGGTTGAGATTCTCAATGTCTTTTAGTTTTTCTATAAAAACTAAGCAACAATATTCACATCCCAAATTTTAATATGTACAATGTAATATCTATTACAATAATTAAAAAAAAGGGACTCACTTACCAGGGCCATATCTTACCATATCTGCACATCTACATTTTTAAAACTGAAAAAACTTGACACTTATTATAACATAAACAAAGCCCTAGGGGTATCTTCTTTCAACAAATAGAATTCCTTTACCCAAGTATGCTTGGAGCGGTCAGACAAATAATGGGTAAGTAGTTCTCGAGAAGAAAAGACAGATTTAACATAAGTGTGACAGACTTATGGATGGACAGATATACATGGACAGACAGAATTTAGCCTGAAAAGCTCTCTTCAGTTCAGGTTAGCTGAGAGGCTAGTTATCGATTTCATATCTCCCCACACTTAGTGTTTGTTAAGTACGGCAAGGGGAGATGCCAGACGCGGGATAGGGAACCAGACGGGTTAATTAACAAGGAAGAAAAGAAAACAGACTGGGAAAAACGGGCAAGAACGCCAACAAAAAATATCACCCAAGGGGCTGCAAAGAGGGCAATGATACAAGGGAAATCACACATGGCCATGAAACACAGCACGGCTTGGAAACACAAGCAACCAAGGAGCTAAACAAGAAAACACCAGGAACATGACAAGATGAACATGAACATGAACCAAAAACATGAACAGAGCAGGCAGAATATAACAGTGTTTGGGGAACTAAGTCATTGTTTGACTAAACACCAACGGGCACTTTAACCATCTCAATTCTGCCAAACTTCAATGCAAGTTCTTTCTGTAATTTTCTTCAATACCACAATCTGTGTTGTAGAAATACAAAACCCAAAACCAGTGAAGTTGGCACGTTGTGTAAATCGTAAATAAAAACAGAATACAATGATTTGCAAATCCTTTTCAACCTATATTCAATTGAATACACTGCAAAGACAAGTTACTTAATGTTCGAACAGGTAAACTTTGTAATTTTTTGCAAATATTAGCTCATTTGGAATTTGATGCCTGCAACATGTTTCAAAAAAGCTGGCACAAGTGGCAAAAAAGACTGAGAGAGTTGAGGAATGCTCATCAAACACTTATTTGGAACATCCCACAGGTGAACAGGCTAATTGGGAACAGGTGGGTGCCATGATTGGGTATTAAAGCAGCTTCCCTGAAATGCTCAGTCATTCACAAACAAGGATGGGGCGAGGGTCACCACTTAGTGAACAAATGCGTGAGCTGATTGTCGAACAGTTTAAAAACAACATTACTCAACGAGCTATTGCAAGAAATGTAGGGATTTCATCATCTACGGTCCGTAATATCGTCAAAAGGTTCAGAGAATCTGGAGAAATCACTGCACGTAGGCGACAAGGCGAAAACCAACATTGAATGCCCGTGACCTTCGATCCCTCAGGCGGTACTGCATCAAAAACCGACATCAGCGTGTAAAGGACATCACCACATGGGCTCAGGAACACTTCAGAAAACCACTGTCAGTAACTACAGTTCGTCGCTACATCTGCAAGTGCAAGTTAAAACTCTACAATGCAAAGCGAAAGCCACTTCGCTGGGCCCAAGCTCATCTAAGATGGACTGATGCAAAGTGGAAAAGTGTTCTGTGGTCTGACGAGTCCACATTTCAAATTGTTTTTGGAAACTGTGGACGTCGTGTCCTCCGGACCAAAGAGGAAAAGAACCATCCGGACTGTTATAGGCGCAAAGTTCAAAAGCCAGCATCTGTGATGGTATGGGGGTGTATTAGTGCCCAAGGCATGGGCAACTTACACATATGTGAAGGCACCCTTAATGCTGAAAGGTACATACAGGTTTTGGAGCAACATATGTTGCCATCCAAGCAACGTCTTTTTTCATGGACGCCCTGCTTATTTCAGCAAGACAATGCCAAGCCACATTCTGCACGTGTTACAACAGCATGGCTCCGTAGTAAAAGAGTGCGGGTACTAGACTGGCCTGCCTGTAGTCCAGACCTGTCTCCCATTGAAAATGTGTGGCGCATTATGAAGCGTAAAATACGACAACGGAGACCCCGGACTGTTGAACAACTTAAGCTGTACATCAAGCAAGAATGGGAAAGAGTTCCACCTGAAAAGCTTCAAAATTGGTCTCCTCAGTTCCCAAACGTTTACTGAGTGTCGTTAAAAGGAAAGGTGACGTAACACAGTGGTAAAAAGGCCCTGTGCCAACTTTTTTTGCAATGTGTTGCTGCCTTTAAATTCTAAGTTAATGATTATTTGCAAAAAAAAATAAAGTTTCTCAGTTTGAACATTAAACATCTTGTCTTTGCAGTGTATTCAATTGAATATAAGTTGAAAAGGATTTGCAAATCATTGTATTCTGTTTTTATCTACGATTTACATAACGTGCCAACTTCACTGGTTTTGGGTTTTGTAAACTTGTGATTATTATTGCTTACGCACTGCAAGAGAGTGTGTCAATATGTGTTAATCAGATAGCATCAAAGTAATGTTTAACAAAAAAAAAAAACAAAACTTTGATCTCTGTCTTTATTTAAGAAACAGACTGATTCTGTCATCTTGGCTCAAAAAGATGCAACAGTGGTGGCAATTACATGTAATTTCAATAAAACAGGATAATTTAAGTAATATAAATTGACTTTAAACATGAACAAGTCTTAATAATCTGCAAAATTTATGGGGAGATGGAGAACAATTAAGGAACCTGAAAAAATATTCCTTTGATCAGCATTCCTTTAACAAGTTATAATTAGGTCTGCTTATCAGTCATAAGAAGGCCCCTTGGTGAGATATACAGACTTTGCACATATGGTTAACTTCCCAGATAATGAATCGAAATTCATTATATTACTGTTACACAGCACGAAGCAAGCAATGAACGGTCCAAAATGCATAAAAAATGAACACTTCGTTTACAATCTTAAACTTTGACATGTAATATTTTTTGGCATTGTTCTTCACTCTTTCCTGATCTATTGGCAGCATAGTACACATCAATATATTCGTAATAACCTTGGCCACTAGGGTCTTGCCTTGCGAATAGCGGATAGGAAATTATCCACAAGGCTGCCTTGGGAATAGCCACTTCCATTTTATCAACAGCTCATCCGTGGTCATGCATACAAATCTGGTGGAATTGTTGGAGTTGTAGCTGATTATACAAGACCTAGAATTTAAAATACTGTATCCTGTCGAATGTTATTGCTAGCCATGAAGGAAATTACCATTATTACATGTTCAAATGTAGTCTGCAGGGCCACAACAACGTAATTCGTTGTCAGTGAGGTGGGTGTGTCTGTGTGACGTAGGAATCATGTGACATTTGTAAAAAGTACACCATGTGCTCTCTGTGAAGATTTTACAATGATCCTTCTTTCAAGATTAAATTGTGAAACTGGACTGGTATATCTCATGTCTAATGCTGTTGGTAAATCATTTTACAGAAAAACCATATGATGTCAGTTGTCAGAGGGAATATTTAAATCACAGATTCATAAATGAGCCCTTAAGAGCCATACTGGGCCAACCCATGTTGGGGAACTTTTGAGAAAATGGGACTCAAAGTTGCCAGCCTCCTGTGTCATCTCGAGTATCTGGGAACTAGTAACACTGCTGATGTTAAAAACTCAAGATTTGTAAAATTACGTTATGCACTTCTTATGCAGGTTTTGGATGCCCTTCTGTTTCATTTAAAGTGAAAGGTTCCTCCTTCTGAAGCAGAACCATCATCTTCTGATTCATTTGGGTCAAACTCTGGGTCTCCATTATCTTCCACTTCACCATCATCATCAATCATAGCAAGCAATTCCTCATCAGTGAGATACCTAGCCGCCATGTTTACATTGAATTATAGAAAAGTTGTGGGATGGTCCACTATGGCTAAGGCAGTGCAGTGCATATGTACAGGGGCAGAGAAGACGTTTGCTTTTATGAATAATCCATGTGGGTAGATTGGGTTGGCTCATTTAGGAAATGTAGATCTCAGTTTTCTGCACATGCTGACTACTTCAACTCAATTTCGCCAAAAGTGCGGGATGGCCCAGTATGGTTCTTAGGGGCTCAAATGTCACTAGTCACTAACTTCCCATTGAGTCAGAATGAAACTAGTCTTGCCAATTCGTGAACTGTGGTACAGTGGTACTGCTGCTGTCAGAATTAATCTAGTCTTTGACAATCTGGTACTGCTGCTGGCTGCTACAAATAAAATAATTTGAAAACACAAATTTGTTTATTGTTAAATCTGTCTTTATTAAACTGAATTTTAAAAGGAACAACTGGTCTCCACCAGTCTGTCTCAGCCCTGTCTCCACATTCCAGGACCCACCAGAACTTTCTTGATGGCAGAGCACCAATAGGGCCTGCTGGTTGTCCAATGGTTCTGCCACCTGGAAAGTAATGCTGGCTCTCCTGTTGAATTTCCCAACAAACCCCAAACGACCATTAAACCTGCTCCCCCTGACACTTGGGGACCATGCAACAGTGGTAGTGGTGCACCC
Source organism: Gymnothorax javanicus (assembly GCA_029692085.1). Taxonomy (NCBI): domain Eukaryota; kingdom Metazoa; phylum Chordata; class Actinopteri; order Anguilliformes; family Muraenidae; genus Gymnothorax; species Gymnothorax javanicus. Next base: position 7,745,915 of record CM056208.1, on the reverse strand, counting down.
TGGGGTTTTGTCTTTTGGAAGGGCAACAGTGTGGATACGATTGTGAAATGGGCCCAAAATAGGACCTGAAAAATAAAGGGTGTAGCCATGGCTGTGCAATTGAGAGCCCTGCCCAGATATAGAGAATGTGCCCAAAATAGGACCTCAGTGATGGATGGGAGAAAAAATAGGGAGCCAGATGCAATTGAGACATAAAAGCCCCATGAAGAAGAGATTCCAGAGGTTAGGGACAGGCACATAACTGAGATACCCATATGCTGAATATGGGGTAAGTTTTAATGGTAATTGTTGGTCTGTTAAAAAAAAAAAAAAAACACAGGGATAATTACCCTGAATTTACAGTGATGGGATGGGAATTGTTTTGATTTAAAACAGATGCTTAATAAAGAATGCTGGCGGGGGAAAAGAGAAAAAGAAACAAGATAGAATATTGAAGATTTATTTTAATCTTATGGAAGGCGTGTAATACACTGGTTTAAAAAGCCCCATGAAGAAGAGATTCCAGAGGTTAGGGACAGGCACATAACTGAGATACCCATATACTGAGTATTGGGTAAGTTTTAATGGTAATTGTTGGTCTGTTATTGTATTTTACACAGTTATTACCCTGATACATAAGAATTGTTTGATTTAATGCAATGTAGAGAGCCATTTGGGAGTTTGAGTTTATTTCTAATTCCTGGTTTGTATAAACTGTAGAATAGGGACATCTTTGAGTTTATTACGGGATGATTGTTGACAAGCAGTGAAAGGCATTTACAGATATTAAGTACTGTCTTGGGCGTGTCATGAATTGCTGTGTATTTTAGTTTGATGGTGGTTCTGTATTCACAAGTGCTCTGGTGTATGAAGTCAGGATCCATGTAAGACTAGTACCTTGTTAAAGAGTACTGAATGACTACATCATGTTGGTGTCAGAAGTAAAAAGTCCCATTCATTTTACCCCTAGACATCACTTTTTAAATACTTCCTTTTATTTTTGGGCCGGCGTCAAGATTTTTCATCATATTTTCAAGTAACTACATTATTCTTCTTGAACTCAGTCAACTATAATTTGCATAGTTTTGATTCTTAGCAGATATCCCAACCCATTTTTAGTCTAAGAACCATACGCCCCATGATCCGCTTGTTTGCTGATCTCTAGTCCCTTTATTACCAAAGTCGTAAAAACTCAATGATAAGATATATGATATTTATGACAAAAGCCAAGGTCGCATTACAGTGATGTGACATAAGCAAATGGAGGGACAGAGGACATACTTAAGAGCCATTCCATGAGAAATTGACATTCAGTGCGCAGGTGACCCACCTGGAATAGAATGAAACTTCGCACACAGGTAGATATGGCCGAATTTTTAGGTCCATATCTCACTTTGCCTGCCGATAGCACCACCTGGAAGCCACTTAAGTGGCTCAGTTTTGCCGTTGACATCACATTTTACATCATCTATCATGACTTAAGTGTACCAAATATGTTATACTTTTATCATGACCTGTGACACTTCAAGTCCGGTTAGACTCCAGCGCCACATCAGTGCCAAGCTGGGTAACTACGTTATTGAGCCAGAATTATTTGAGAAATAACAATAAAAATTGAAAATGGGAATAAAATAATATCCCAGACATATAGCAAACTAGAATGCTTTATTATGTGTTTACTCACAACAAGACTATCATTTTCAGTGAAAAGTACCATGGCATCTTGCTGTGTTTGTGCAATGGACGGCCAGAAAGATGGTCGAAATTCATTTTTGGTGCATGTTTGCGGTATATTTTATCTGTAACCCAGATTTGTACTGTGAGGGTAAATGCTGTTTGTTGTGCATTTGGAGCTCTATTTTCGGGAATACCAAGCATTGTTTTGGTAGTATCTACCCTTTCGAGCTAGACTGAGCCAAAGCTGGAGGAAAACTCGAAATTGACCATTTCATAGCAGATTGTGCCTATGTTTAGGTGGCATTATTTTGTTTACCCAGCAAGATAGAGATCTGAAATTCTCTGGATACATTGTCCGTTTGGGGTATACTACAGCATTTGTAAAATCTCAATGGTATTATTTTCAATGTAGACGATATTCATCATCAAACATCGGAAAATTTTGCCCCCAGGGGCACTGTAGGCTGGATGCAAATACTGGCCATCCCCAGCAATGTACCAATAAATTGTTTTTGAATTGTGATGCACACAGCTAGTTTTCTTTGAAAATGAAGCGTTTAGCTTGGTACTATTCTGGATGGACAGCTATCTGACCAAAGGTGCTGCTCTAAAGAGGTAATGTTCCACAAACCTAATATTCCAGATTCCCAGACATAAACCAAAGTTCTGTCTTTTGACATATATAAAGTACGTGCACAATTATACATAAAATTTGTAATCTCTTTGGTATAAAGCTGGGTTGGTTGTAAATTGGAAAAGAATGTTGGTGTTGATTGTAGCCTTGTGTCAACATGCAAGACTTTTACCAGTAGTCAGTACAGTGTGCAGTTTTGTGCTGTTGGTGCGTTTTCAGAAAATAACAAATTCTCCGCATTTTTACTTTACTATTAGAACTGGAGAGCAGGCTTCAGTGTTAATTCTAGGATTTCCCTATGGTATGGGGCTTGGGTATGAAAAAGGGCACAGCAGTCGCGTCTAGCGAGTGGTTATCCTGATAAAGGGCACAGAGGTCCTAGCAAGCAAGCAGCACCCTGCCAAGAAAAGGGCAGTTTATTTGTAGTAGTTACTTGCATGCCTTCACTCCTAACACTTGCCCATGATGTCTAGCCTATGGGATACCCGCTGGTTGGAAGGGCAGGGTTTCTTTAACAGACTTCCCATTTCCGTGCGTACCAAGCCATGGGTGTTGGGACAACTATTGTGCCATACAGGCTGCAGCCCGCTATTTAATTCAGAGACAGACAAGCTCACTATCGACGGCCTGTAAGCAGCCCTGTAGAGACCCAGGATGCAGTGCAGTAGGGCTTGCCTCGGGCTCAACTGGCGCCGCTGGCAACATCGACCCGGATCAAACGAAGAAGACCATAGATGGCTGCTCAGCGCCAAGGCCAAGGAGCACCTCTGGTGCGCACCACCAGGTGCCGCCAACCCGCAATTGAATCCCAAAAACAAACAAACAGATAGAGCTAGTCGCATGCTGTGTTGACATCATTTCACTTTGGATAACGCGAAAAGTATAAAACAGTTTTAACTTTTGTACTATATATTCTGTCTTCGTGTACACGGTTGTGTGACGAAGATTCCTTTTTAGAGTTTGAATTATGGACTGTTATTTTATGTGAGTGTACATGTACTGTTGATGCATGTCTGAATTCGTACTTATGGTGGTACGCCTTTTACATTAGTTCTCTTGGCATTTAAACATTTTGGACTGGTCATGTTTTACAATTCTGACAGCGCTGTACCCATACTTGGTAATGGCCCAGTTATTGTGCGTTTGTAACGCTCACAGTCACCACCAGTTTACAACCAAACAAGCTTTATACCAAACGGATTACAAATTTTATGTATAACTGTGCATGTACTTCATATATTTCAAAGACAGAACTTTGGTATATGTCTGGGAATATGGAATATTAGGTCAGTAGAACATTAGCACCTCAGAGCACCACCTTTGGTCAGATAGGTGTCCATCCAGAATAGTACCTAGCTAAACCCTTCATTTTCAGAGAAAACTAGCTGTGTGCATTGTAATTCAAAAACAATTTCTTTGGTACATTGCAGGGGATGGCCAGTACTTGCATCCAGCCTACAGTGCCCCCTGAAGGTGAATTTTTCCGACTTTTGATGTTTAAAGCCCCACTAGGTAGGAATCCCAGTTTCGTGCGCTCTAGCAGCCACTAAAGGCCACTAGAGCAAGTAGAAGTGCAACACCGCTGTCGTAAAACACACAGAGCGCTGTTGCCGGCTGACGTCCCCCGTGAGAACGTGCATTTTTTTTACACCCTGAGACTTGTGGAGCTGGAATCAATAAAGTTATTAGTAACTAGCACTCTGCCCATGGGGATCCACGGGTTCTATTTTATGTAACTTCGTGCAGCATTATGATGTCATCACATGCACCTCTATGATGTCATCACGTTGCTATGGTGTTGCTATGACGTTTCCATAAACACCAAGGTGGCTGTCACGCGACCGATGTTTTTATAGTAACTAAAACTAAGTAACCATCAAGGGGAATGCGCTGCGCTGACATTCCGCGCTCAGTGGAACACGAAGTCACCTGCAAGATGGAGCATAATAGCGTTGCTCACGTTATGCTGCAGATTACGCGCTACTTTCTCTTGCAGTCTGGCATCTGTTTTTTGGGATTCGCGACTCCTGTGGATGAATTGGCTTGGGTTCAAAAGGGGAATCCCCAGGAGAGATAGATACCGGGGATTCCCCCCGTATGTCTATAGATAATAGTGTCACACACGTTATGCTGTAGATACGCGCCCGGCGGAGTCTAGCACTGGTTGGCCGGAAACAGTCGCCTGCAAGACGGAGCCAAACAGCGTCACTCCCGCTATGCTGCAGATACGCGCCCAGTGGAATCTAGCACTGATACGCGCCCGGCGGAGTCTAGCACTGGTTGGCCGGAAACAGTCGCCTGCAAGGCGGAGCCAAACAGCGTCGCTCCCGCTATGCTGCAGATACGTGCTCGGTGGAATCTAGCTCTGAGTGGCCGGACACACACGCACGCACGCACGCACGAACGCACGCACACACACACAGACACACACACACACACACACAGAGGCCACTCGGCTATTAAAATATAGATGATTGCGTTTACATAGAAGTCTTCAACAGCACTGGATTAAAACTATTGCTCTACAACAAAGTATGCGCAAGCACCACTCCTAAGAGTAATGTTAGCAGACGTAGTAGCCATTGTAACCTCAAAACGGGACAATATCAAGATAAAGACGGTATAACGCCAGCCTACAAAGCTGATATGGCCTGTCTTTGCTTTCAAACAATAGTTGCTAGTAAGTCAACAACTTTTCTCACCGTGAAGCATAAAGTTCGCTATAAAAAACACTCCGAAAAGGGGCTAACTCTGCCGGTGAAATGCTAATGCTGCCTCGGCTAACCTTGTTTACATTATTTGAATGGGCTTACAATCAGTTACGTTTTGATAACCCAAACAGTGACTGTGACTACAATACGATAACACAGCCAACAAAAACAATGTGTGATAAATACAATGCATGAACACGAGCATATAACTCACCTCTCAATCAGCAACACTGCCAGCTCGGCGTCCGACTTGCAGCCCTCTTTTGCCATGAGCTCTCTCCACTGTGCAAAAGCCGATCCAATCTTAACTCTGGTTTTGTGCCGTGCACGGTCACTCTCCCTTTTTTTTATCCTGGCTTCCACCAACACCGTCCTTTTTCGCTTCTTTGCCTCAGCCATCTTTCGAGACACAATACCGGGCTAGCCTAGCTGCCTTCTCCTTATGCTCCATCACCAAAAGCTTGTGTGTGCCGTAAAGCAGAACGTACGTCTCGCGAGAGTGCGGGACCCGCGGTTGAAAGTTACATAGTCCCAGATGCAGGCCACCAGGTCCCTCTGTGGTAATGGGAGAGATGCCATTCTCACTGTAGTAATCAAGCCCACCAATAGATAGACTTTGAAACTGATATTTTAAGGAGAAATTCCTACCTAGTGGGGCTTTAATATCATCTACACTGAAAATACTACATTGAGATTTTACTAATGCTGTAATGTACCCCAAAGGGACTATGTATCCAGTGAATTTCAGATCTCTATCTTTCTGGGAAAACACAATAATGCCGTCTAAACATAGGCACAATCTGCTATGAAATGGTCCTTTTTGAGCTTTCCTCCAACTTCGGCTCCGTCTAGCTTGAAAGTGTAGATACTACCGAAGAAATGCTTGATATTCCTGAAAATGGAGTACCAAAAGTACAACAAATGGTATTTATCACCATGGAACATATCTGGATTACAGAGAAAATATACCGCAAACATGCACCAAAAATCAATTTCGACCATCTTTCTGCCCGTCCATTGCACTAACCCAGCAAGATACCAAGGTACTATTAACTGAAAATGATAGTTTTGTTGTAAACGCATAATAAAGCATTCTTGATTGGTATATCTCGGGGATATTATTTTATTCCCATTTTCAATTTTTACTGTGATTTCTCAAATAATTCGGGCTCAATAACATAGATACCCAGCTTGGCGCTAATGTGGTGCTGATGTCTAACCGGACTTGAAGTGTCACAAGTCATGATAAAAGTATAACACATTTGGTACTGTGTACCCTTAAGTCATGATAATTGATGTAAAATGTGGTGTCAAAAGCAAAACTGAGCCACTTTAGTGGCTTCCAGGTGGCGCCACAGGCAGAGTAAGTGAGATACGGACCTAAAAATTTGGCTTTTTCAGTGAGAGCACCAAACCTACCTATGTGCCAAGTTTCATTCAATTCCTGGGGGGTCAACTCCTCAACTTCTTCAAAAAGTGCCATTTTCTCATGGAATGGCTCTTAAAACACACAAGTAAATTAAACAGCACATGACAATACCAAAGAATAAGAACTAATGTTGAAGTGACATACGAGAGCATGGACAGGATGGTGGGGGGTGGGGGGGGGTGCTATGTGTAGGCAAGATTAAACAGTTGAGTCTTGGGTTGTGCTTTGAGTGTGGAGATGGATTCCAAGTGTTTGAGGTGTGAAGGCAGGGAGTTCCAGAGTCCAGGGGCAGAGCAACAACGAGCTCTTTGCAGGATCTACCCCTTATGCAGATGATCAGTTGCCAGTATTATAATTTAAGTCATCAGTGTAAGAAATAAGATGCAGAATAAACTTTTGTTTCTAACGAGCATGTCAGAGTTTCATTTGAAAAGGACTGTTGACAATTCGGCAAAATGCAAGGCTAGTTGAGTTCACTACCTTGAGTTGAAAAGGTTCCTCCGGTCTCAAAAAGCCTGATGTTACCCATTTCACCACATCTAAAAAATGCTATGATGGATTAGCATCTGATTGTGGAGGGTATTGGGGTGCACGGAGCAAATTGTCAGGTTTGTGGAACAGATTAATACTATGTTGTATGCTATGGGATATGGTGCATAATCCTGATGCAAGTCTCGTTAGATGATGGGTAGGCTTTGGCCACAAAAAGATCCACATGGTTACTAACAATACTTAGGAAAGCTATCACATTTAAACAACATTAAATTAGTTTATATGGGCTTAATGTGTGCTAAGAAAATATTCCCCTCTGCCCTCACCATTATGCAAACAGCAGCCTAAAACATTGTGACAAGGCCGGGCAAATCCATGGATTCATGTTTATTACTCCAAATTTTAACCCTAACATTTTCACCCTCCTGCAAAAATTGAAATTTGTCAGATCAGATTACAGTTTTTCTGATCAACTTTTAATTGAGTCTGTCCCGCTGTAGTCTATTTCCTGCTCTTAGCTGACTGGAGTGGAGGGTGATCCGAGCCTCATCTGCCTCTACAGTCGTGTTGTGCTTTCAGATATGCTCTTCTGCACAGCACTGAAGTTACACACGGTAATTTCAGTTACTGCTGCCCTCCTGTTCGCTTGAACCAGTCTGGCTGCTCTCCTCTAACTTAACCAATTAAAAAGGCATTTTCACCCTCAGAACTTCCTCTCACTGAATGTTTTTTGTGTTTTATGCACCATTCTCTGTGAAGAGTAGTGACTGTTACTAATGAAAATTCCAGAAAATCGGCAGTTCGAGATACTCAAACCGCCTTTTCTGACAGCAAAACTCATTTTGCGGTTGAATTCACATACAGGAAAAGAAATGCTGACCGCGCTCTGTAAGACAAAAAACATCAGTCTGACCCGTAAAAAAGCATGTTTATAACAGCTCACATCACAGTACAAAAAGGCGCACGAAAAGAAAAAGAAGATAGAAAAAAAGGTGAAAAACAAAACCAAACGTTTCAGTCACACTCAGACCATCATCAGTGCATCAGTCACAAGCACTTAAATCAAGAAATCAAATTGGGTGTCAAGCTAGAAAGCAATCACCTTTTAAAACAGGCAGACAATTAGACAATTTGTAGAATTCTTCATTTAAAGTCTTTATCCAAAAAGGCAAATTCGTTTGACCGCATAGGTTGGCTGTTGTTTGTGCGCTGCCTGTATAGACCAAAACAAAGTGTGTCATGAGCCACACCTCCCTCCAGATCTTTACTCCCGTTCTTCACATAGCCGATTTCTTTAGTTCCTTCAATCTGCAAAGTGCAAATTATGCAAAACAAAGTCACCATTTTGTGGAACATGCCGAGTAATGAAGTTAAATTAACGTTATAATCAAAAATAAGATAAATGCTGTTTTGTGGAATAATCATTATGCCAATAATTTGGACCATTGGCATCAAAAATGGGACAAAATCCAAGTTTGGTGAGGGAGAATGCTTGAATAATCAACGATTAATTATTTGGAAAATGGGAGAAAAGTTTAAGCTTCCGCGGCGTTATTAAGTTGGCAGTCTGACCCATTGCTTGCTAACAAGTCGGAATTGGATGAATAAATTTAATTGAATCCATAGCTACATGTGCCTAACGTTACTGTAACACTGATTAAAGCGCTTTTTATCCTACCTGTCCAGGGAAATAGCCCAGTCAAAGGTAGCCACTTTATGTTGAAATGCAAGGCCAAGCCCATCGGTTTCTGTCCCTGTCTTTGTCCAATATTCCCCAGTGACTGTTGTTTCTTTCGGATCCTGGTCTTAAAATCAATTTGCTCCTACAGCCACTTCACTGGCTATAGCATTTTACACGGAGGGACATCCTTGAAAGGGAGGAGGCAGCGATAGACTGATGACACTCATAGGGGCTGGAGATCAACACAGAGAGCGGGAATGTTGGCTCTCATGCAGTCAGATGAATTTAAGTCTTAAATAGCGATTTCTTAGTTCCTTCAACTGAAATTACCATTGCCCCTTTAAATTTTAATAAATAAACTGACATGAATAGAATACCTGGACCAAAAATCTAACACTGCTTTCCATTTTCCAAATAATACAATGCTGACAAATCATGGGATAAATAGGATCCGGCCAGGGAATGCCCAAAGGGGATTAAAATTCTGTCGGTTTGTCCATATTGGAAGGACTTCGCTGGTAAAATATAAAATTTCATAGGACATCCTTGAAACTGTATATGCTATAGACTGATGAATAGCATGAATGTTTCTCAGAGCAGTTTATTCCATTTAAGTAATTTGGCCTGTAACTGTTACCATAGAAATGGCTAATTCAATAAATGAATAAATACCAGCAAGAATCTAACACTTCTTTCCATTTTCCAAATAATACAATGCTGACAATCATGGGATAAATAGGATCGAAAAAATGAATCGAGATATAAAATTTTGTCCATTTATTCCAACTGAAGCCTGGGAATAAATGCTCGGAATAAATAAAAATGAATCCTCTTGTCCTCACTGAAGCCTGGGAATAAATGAAAATTACGACTCTCGTTTCATAAATTTGACACCTCGGGCTCACTCATTAGAGATCCTCTATACATGCACACACAGGCTATTTGAAAACTCATCTTTATTTTATATTAATTTTACATGTCAGGCCATAAATCTCAACGCAAACACCTGAAGGAAAATGCAGTCCCAAGCGTCAGTTTAGAAGATGCCTGGCAACCATACCCTGTATGCTTCTGCTGCCACCAATCAGCAACATCGGAAAACGCGACCCCGAGTCGGCTATAAACGAGTTCGGTTTAAGGCCGGAAGTCCGGGCGTGCATGCGCAGTAGAGCTGATGTGGGGCAAAAGGAAATCTGGTGGCTACTTGATGCGTAGTGGGGTGCACAAACCGGTATGGAAAAGACGGGGGCATAAGGTTTTTATGTGTTCCCCATGGCAAGACACAACAACAGGCGTGGATTCGAGCTGCAAATCAGAAGTACTTTGTCCCGAATGATCACAGTAGAGTCTGCAGTACTCATTTTGTCAGCAGCTGGCCCGACTTTGTCGATCCAAATGATGCTGACTTCGCTCCGTCTGTGTTTCCCCACAAACGAAAAGAGATCACACCCACACAAGCTAAAAGGAACTGATCGGAGAAATATAGTTAAGGTACTGGTTGATGATAAATTATTTAGGTTGGCCCACTAATTATATCCCCGAAATACGAGTTTCAGGGATATCATGGTATCGCCCCACCCGCCGCCGCCGTGTCCGCAGATTTTAGCCGTTAGCGCGAGAACTCACAAAATACTTTACATTGGCTTCTCATTTTTAGCATATGGGTAGATATGGTAGAGAGGATGAACTGATTACATTTTGGGCAAGTATCCACTCCTAGGTTTGCCACCAGGTGGCGCTATATATTGAAAAAATCTGTTTTTTTTACCATATCTCTGGAACAATTGCTTACACTGACCTCAAACTTGCCTCATAGTGTAGGTCTAGTAAAGGGGAATCTAATAAAGGGGGCTTCGAGGATTGAGGAATTTTGGGGATATACCCCTTGCTGTCGGCCGCCGACAGCGTAGGCCTAGTTGACTAAGAATAATTTCATCTGTTGTTGTTTCAAGCTGTTATTGTTGTTGCAGTGTCCAGTTTCTGTATCCACAGTTTGAAAAGGGACTTGCTTTGTTTGATTATATTGGCTATATACGATGTTAAGTAGATGTTAAACTCAACACAAACAAATATCAAGCCAAAGGGAATGTTGGTGCCGTACTTGCCGAGGATGTGCTGCTCATTGCATGCAATGGCAGCCCAGGACTGTAATGGAATTATCAAGTTTAGATGTCCGAAAACATCTCGTAAAATATATAAATCGTCCCTACTTCCCAATAAATTCTTGCTCTCCAGGTACTCCAGATTGTTATCCTTCGATTAGCTGCATTCCGAAATAAATATGTCTATCGATTGGTGGACAAAAAAATACATTTGTGTTCAGTTTCTTAATTTTGCTCTCTCTCTCGACCAAAATCGCAACCGCGCATGCGCAAATCAACAGAAATAGCTATTTAATGGGCAGATGCTTCTAGGGCGCAAGCCCAGTTTGTTTTAAAATGGCAGTTTCCCTTATGAAAAATTACCATAAAATGCTACAGTAAAAATACTACAGTTTTCTATAGTAACTGTGGTAGTTTTGCAGAATTACTATTGCCAGTTACCATAGACATTTATTATAGTTTACTATGGTAACTTACAGTAATCTGTTGTAAAATTACCACAAAATACTACAGTAAATATACTACAGTTTTCTACAGTAACTGTGGTTTTTTTGTGGAATTACTTACAATAATCTGTAGTAAATTTAGTATATTACTCCATAGTAAATATGCGAGTGTTACTATAGTTTTACTACAGTATTCTGTAGTACATATTCGACAGTGCTATGTTCTGGGAAAATACTTTGTCCGAGCAAGTGGCCAAAGTGTTCCACTGACCCATGCAAATCTATCTCCAAAAAATAGATCCATTCCCCAGAGTCTGATGTAATTGGGTTTATTGTAAATTGATGCAGAAGAAGCACAAAGAAACCCAGGCTGGTCTGCGCAAACCACACAGCATCCATTCTTCATCAATCACCCCACGCCGACTGCCCTTCGGCTGTCCGAACCCTCATTTTTATTTACCTTTTTTCACGTTTCTTTAGGTGGGATTAAACGTGACTCTCTCCACCTTACCTAATATTACTAATTCTGATTGGTAAATTGTCCCATTGCGACCCTCCTCCCTTAGCAACAGGTTTGCCATTACGTCATAGTGTACCTTCATTTTCGGCCGCAGGGACGCTCAAAGACCACACCTAAGTCTCCCAAACCTTAGGTTCTCCTAAAGTTTAGTAAGTTATCTGAGGACATGGATGGTTCCAGAACACTCAGGTGCGCAGGTAGTGGGACCAGGCTGACCGATATGTTCATTACGGAGGGTTAGCTCACTATGCCGGCCTTGAGGGTTCTGCAGGAGCGTCTTCATCAGGTTTTTTGACAGATTTATGAGTTTTTGCCTCTTTCTCAGCTCCAAACTCCCTCACAGTATTTTTAAAGGGCCATAGAAACCTGGTTATGTTCTGTTGAACTGTGATTATAGTAATACTTTGATTTTTACAGTATTTAAGCTTAATTTCCCACCACAGCTACTATAGGAATCTGTAGTAAACGTTACTATGGTAGGGAACTGTAGTAATTTGTAGTAAATATTACTATAGAGTCACTAATTTGTAGTAAATATAACAGTTACCATAGGTTTACTATAGCTATCTGCACTAAACATTACATGTATTACCCTAATAATGTGTAGCAAGCATTACGACAGTATCACTTATCTGCAGGATGCATTGCTGTAGTTATCTGTAGTCAACATTACTACACCAGGTTGTTGAGATCTGAAAGGATCCTGGAGAAGGTGGAATGACACTGGTAATCAGTAACAGACTGCATGTAACTTTCTAAACCATACATACAGCACGGTTAAAAGCCTAGTTGACAGTCTACTGAAATCCAAACAAAGAAAAAAAGAAGGCATTTCTTTGTGCATAATGGTTTATTATCATGGTATTTACAATATGTGTTCTGTCGGAAAATACTATATAAAATGTGTCTGTTTAAGTTAAAGTAAGATTTATTACGGCACCTCTTCAGAAGCTTGGCGGCGTTGTTAAGTTTCAGCCTCATGCTGGCCTTGACATCGACATCTCGTCTGTCGGGAAAACGTTTCCAAGTCTCTGTTATAAAAGAAACCAGTCAAAATTAAATAACATATCAGCATAACATTGCGAATGGAGAGCTTTAGCATGAAGGCAGAGAACCCAAATATGAGTTGCCTCCCCTTAGCCTGACACCGCCAGCCTACGTACTTCCTCTCAATTTCATTTCGCTTCACCACTTCATCTGATCACACAGAGCTCGGCCTCGTTTACCTCGGCAGAAGATACGCTGGACCAACCAACGAACAGAAGGCGTGGTCGAGAGCCATGATGTAGTCGCTGCACTGAGTTTGAAATTGTAGTCTGTAGAAATCAACAATGGCCACGGACATAGATACACGGGAGGCCATTCGCTCTGTCGTGGAGAAAATCCTCGGTATCAGCGACTTATAGCCACAACAAGATGAATGTTTGGTTAGTTTTTTGAATGGAAATAATGTTGTAGCGCTACTCCCTACAGGTTTCGAGAAAAGTTGTCACCTCTGCTTGATATCCATCATGAAACATATGAAATAGGCACCCTGTTCATCTCTGTGAGAGACAGCCAAGCCACCTCAGCTAGCTTGTAGCTTCTAGTGTGACATTGCCCGCAATTTCACACCATTTAAGTTAGTAGCAAACTTTTTATAAGCCGTGTTTTTGTTCAAGTCACAAGAACTATTCGCTGTCTCAGTGTAATGTTGTCATTATCCATGAATGAAATGGCTGTCTGAGACAGCCAAACACTTAGAGCCAAACTATGTTACCCTGACAGCCATATCTGCAGTACAGAGGAGTCTTTCTCTCCCCCAATCACCTGTTGCTTATCTCGTGGTTCTGCAGGCTTCGCAGGAACTGTCTCCTGGGAACACACAAAACTCAAAATACACTCCTTGGTCCGGCTGGACCTCAAGGTTTCAGATAGAATGAATACACAGTTAATGGCTTTTCTACTTACTTATAAAAGCTAGATTATATAAGTTTAGCAATCATGTCTGACCTAGGCTGCTCAAAGGATAAGCAATTAATAACACAATAAGCAATAATAAGGAATTTATGACTGAATTCCACCAACAGGATACACCAATGATTTTAAACTTCAGACAAGCACCCACCCACCAGGAAGTAAACACTTGTCAATCATGACTGTCCAGACTCTGTGGACGAAGCAAAGCGAAGTAGCAGAATCTGGTATTACCAGGCTAGCCTCCCCTGGCTAAAATTAAAAAATAAATACCCAGCCTTGCTCCCACAGTGCGATTTGCAAACAACAGCAGCTCAAGCTGCAATGGGAGAACTTGAACATACTAAAATCTGTCAGAATATTAAAAGCTGATGACCAGAGGTTCATAGATCACGGCATTGGCAGACTTTTATTAAATTACGTATACTAAATTCTCACATCACCATACTCTACTACTTTCTGATACACACTCGAAATACCCCACCATTCCTCTTTCAATGTGTTCATACACAATTACATAAATGTGTAAATAAAATACTTACAAATGATGAACTGGATGTCTTTGTCCGTTGGTGGTTTGACTTCCACACCTTCCTGGGCCTTACTGCTTTTTGTACCTGACAGACTGTGGGTAGCCAAGTATTCATGTGAAAACATGGCTGTCATGAGGTCATTTATGAATTTCTGGGAACTGTCTGTGGAACAACGGTTTATAGTCTGTTCTGGTAGTCGTTCTTCATTATTCTAAAAAGAAAAGCGTACAGTAGTAACATTTCACAGGGGTGATAATGTGTTGTCATGTACTAATTTCCATGCAACTAGCGGATGTTAAAGTAGTACATTAAATTACGGAGTTAATCTCTTACAGCAGATAAAATACTTGCAGGCTGCTCATGAATGCTCCACTGACCAGGGAATTTGAATGCAATATTGATTTCTGAATACAGCAGCTTATCTAAATGCTGCGGATTGTAATATGAATTTTGAACAAGCAGATTGAGAAATTAGTTGTTATTGTGCTTACCTTAGGAGATGGATCATCATCACTAAGAGTGGCTGTAAATTCATGAACCGATGGCTCAAGTCGCTGACGTTCAGGTGTTGGGACAGGCTGGTGAATCTGATGGGGCTGACTTGACATCTCCTTGATTGTTTGTACAGAGGGCTTTAATTCTTCTACCACAGAAGGAAGTTCTGAAATAATGTCATAAAAAATCTGTTGACAGCATAAAAATTAACATGAAGGAAACAACAAGTGGTATGTGAGGAACAAGTTTACTTACACTTGCAAAATATCCAAGTGAGACAGTGAGTGCAAAAATTTAGCCATGAACAGTTAAACTGGTTTGCATGCATAATATCATTGATGGCAGATGGTGAAAACCAGAATTGTACAAAGTACCACAAAAAACACTCACCAGTCAAGGCAAGCATGGATGCTTTTCGCAGTCTATTCTCAGCCTGCAGTCTGTCCGCTTCACGGCAGAGATCAGAGATGACATCAGCTTGCTTAGGGCACTCCTGTCATGCAAAAAAACAAACCATACAGACAAGCATGAGATTAACAACATCAGATTTCCTCGACATTACATTTACACTAGATTATCTCATTCATCATATCGGAAGTAAACAAATCAAGATCAAAAATGATGCATGCAGGGGGCGCCCCGGTGGCCCATCGGTCTAAGCGCACACACCATAAAGGCTGTGTCCTTCCTGCGGCGACCTGAGTTTGATTCCGGCTTGGGTCATTTGCCGCATGTCTTCCCCCATTCTTCTCCCCAACTTTCCTGTGTCTCTCTCTGCTCTACAACTGTCAGATAAAGGTGAAAATCACAAAAAATAATCTAAAAAAAAAAAAAAAAAGATGCATTCACATAAAGGCTTGTACTATGTAAAAGTAATTTACCAAACTATATATACACACACACTACATTTGTAAATTATAGGAACAACCCATACACTGAACATAGAACTTGCAAGACTAACAGTAAGGCATTTTAATTATTAACACATGTACCATTTACACTCACCGAACAGCTGGTACTGCCGGCTTCATCCATATGCAGCTGCCTCAGCCTGTCTGTTTGGCGTTGCCATTTCAACTTGTCCAAAATCGCAGCCGATTCATTTTTTCGACCTTCCTTCACCACTTTGGTCGACTTTTTGGGTGGCTGGATATCTTCCTGTTTGAAGATAGGAGAATATAATATTTAATAATAACTAAACACAAAACCTCAGCTGATGTCCACTGAGGAGGACAAGCAGTTAAAATAGGCAGATCAGTCACGTCATCAACTTTGTTGGCTCACATTCTGGGATCAGGAACATGTATAATTCTGAATTTAAATTTATGACTTGTTCTTGCTTAAACACAACTTCCAAATGTTTAAGCCACGTAACAATGATTGTAATAAATGTAAGCACTGAAAAAAGTTCACAGAATTAGCATGTTAACAGGATATATGTCTGAACTCAACCATATTATTTATGTCCAAGCCATAAGTAAGTTGCTTTGAAGAACTGCTTAAATGTATGAGCAGTGCCGATCTAATTATTTTTGTAGCAAATGAAAACAATAAATAAAAGTCTACAGACTTAATAGCTTACATGGCTATTCAGACTGCAAAGAATATTCAAAGTGTTCAAACTCTTTGGTACCAAAATGTGAAATATATTGGTAAAAATATTACTCCTAGTGATCCAAAAGGGTCTTTGGCAGAAAATGGCCAAAATGTCTACAGGCATTGAAGATTTCTGAAACTGAAGGCAGATCAAAGTTGGCACGAAATGGTCACACGCCCAAATAACCCCTGGTAACTGAAAAGGATTGTATTTTGGCCTCAAATATCTAAATTGTTTTTGAAAATTAAAAAAAAAAAAATCGTGAAAGTGGGCCTGGGTCGAAGTTGGCCTGAAATGAGCCCTGGTGACGCAAATGGGTTGTAATTTGACCCAAAACACCCAAAATGTTGACCAATATTTAAAAAAAAAGAAGTATGACAGTTGAGTCAGGTCGAAGTTGGCCTGAAATGGTCCCAAATAACCCAAAATGGTGATATTTCGGCCCAGAATACCCTAAAAGTTGACCAATATATAAAAATCGTGAAAGTGGAGTCCAATCTAAGTTGGCCCAAAATGGTCCCAAATGAAGCCTGGTGAGCCAAAGGGGTCTATTATACACACAACACCGCAAAAGTTCGTCAAAATCAAAAGATCCAACACAAAATTCACTGTTTTAAACAAAGCGACAAGGTTAAAAGACCGTTTCGGAGTAAGCACAAGATTTTTTATGCGTATGTGTTAGATGAAGTTTGTATGGCAAGAAGAAGTATTATTAGAGATGGCAATTTCGAACCTTTGAAACAGTTTTGAAACCTTTGAAACGACCACTGTTTCGAAATGTTCCGAATTGTTTCGAAACCAGATTTATTTCAGTAGTGCACAGCCTAGTAGCAAAAACTTTTACTGCGGCGATTAAAATGTTTTGATGTGGAATAAAACACATGGACCATTGCCGTGGCTGAGCAGGAAAAACGTCACGTGACAAAAGTTTTGAATCAGAAGCTGTGTTCGAAATTGTCCTCCCATTCACTCACTCCCTATTCCCTACATCGTGTATATGATATCGTGCACTACATAGGGAATGACCAAAGGAGATTTCGGACACTACACCGAAATTTTCTGAACATGGTTGCGTCAGCAAATGCGCTGGATATTCCTGTGATGTAAGCGGACGCGCCGAGCATCATGTAAATAAACCGGACGCTAAAGCTACTTTCAAACCGGACGCGAAACGAATTTTTCGCACGACAGATTACATTCAAAGCCAATGCAAAAATGCGAATACACGTTGAAAGCAGCTTTACGGGAACATTGGAGAATGTATTTCTGCAAGGCGGAGCCATCTCGCTCTTCACATTCTTCTTCTGCGAAAAAACACACCCGCATTGCATTGTGGTATACGGCCCTACAATGTAGTGAGTGTACATTGCTTGCTCACTCCATTCCTCTGTTCATCATGGGTATTTTGTAGTCCACTATATAGTGAATGAAGAGAATTCGAACAACACTGCAAAATGGCGGACACACTATATAGTGCACTATATCCGTGATAGGGGGCGATTTCGAACACAGCTCGAGTCGTAAACCCGTGTCAAACCCGGAAGTGAAACAATTCGAATCTGCGTGTCGACATTGCCATCTCGATGGGTGCGTTCAAGCGCGTCTGCAAGTTAGCCGGCTGCGCGAGATTCCCGAAAAATTATGCGAGAATCTTGCCGAAGTTGTGCGATAAGCCCAGCAAACCATGCGATAGCTGCAGGATCTTGCAGCTATCGCAGGGTTTGGAGGTCTTATCGCGCAAATTCGGCAAGATTCTCGCGTAATTTTTCGGGAATCTCGCGCAGCTGGCTTACTTGCAGACCCGCTCGAACGCACCCTAAGTATCGTAGCGGCTGTCAGAACCTATGTTAGCGAATGATAAGCAATTTCTTGGGTTAAAGTGCAAGAATTACGGCAGATGCGCAAGGATTTGAACATAACCCGCGTGGCAATGAAAAAGGCTGAAGTGACTGAAGCGATTGTTGACGAACAGAGCCTCAAAAAAGAAAATACAGGCCGCACGACCGAGACTATAAGCGCTACCGCAGCTTTCGAGGAGGTCGGATATATCGCCGACTCGACCACTGATTTAATACCCCAATTAAATTTCTTCATCTGTATGATCACATTGTGGAGAAGAGCGGCAGAGACAACAAGTGTTTAGACCGGGGTATTAAACACTTGGATGAAGGTGACATCCAGGAATGGTGCTACAAACAGGTAGGCATCGCTTGGACATGTTGGATAGCAGTGATATTTAGATATATACAGTTACAGCCTGCTGGCTGTAAACGCCTTTGAGCAGATGTAGATGCCCACGGACACGGAGGTGTTCCATTTATGCACGCAGTTAGAAAGTGAGTCAGGTTGATAGTGTAACCTCTGCTATGCAGAGCAATTTACAATTTGTACAGACGGGAGAGAACTAGAGTAAATATGGGTAGGAATGCATTTGGGTGTCATTTCAAATGTATATATATTATTTATTGTGAAAAAGGGCTGGGAGAGAGATTTAGAAACTAATTGCACTCTGGATTTAAAGTCCTTGGACTATAACAAAATGGTTAATAAATAAATAAATAAATAAATAAAGTATGGCCATAAAATTAATCACCAAATAAATGGCTGCAGAAATTTAAATCGGTGTTGGTGTGGTGTGTAGTATCCTCGTGTTCGCAGTCGGACTCTCGCAGCAGCCGGCATTATCCTGGGTTCCACAGCCACGCTCTAGTAGCCGCGTTATCCTGGGTTCCACAGTCGGACTCTCACAACAGCTGGCTTTATCCTGGTGTCCACAGCCACACTCTAGTAGTAGCTGCGTTATCCTGGTGTCCACAGCCAAAACTCTCGCAGCAGCCGTTGAGACGCTGCAGTTCCAAAATCCTGGAGTGAGGGCGAGGAGAGCTGATTCCAGCAGAGGCAGATGGGACAGGAGGCTCGAGACGCAGCAGGCAGCAGGAGCGAGGCAAGTCGGCTGGTTGACGAGCTGACCCCAACCGTTGGAAAAATATCAAGCCGAAGTGGCGGGAGATTTTCAGAAAAATGTAAATATTCATAAATATTTTTTAAAAAATACGAAGCACGGCGAGCGATTGGCTTCTTTTCGTGTGAAAGTATGTACAACTCTATTGACTAACACATTAACCATCAAAACTGAGGTTACAATTGAAACCTTGAGATCAAAATCTCTCAATCGACACAACGGCATAAGTACAGAAATGACAACAATGGAGATGTTGCACTGGATGCAGAAACCGTTGTGTAAGTCACGTGATCCCCGAACTAACTCAGGAAGATGGCTTTGATGGGATGGGAATGCATCGATTAATTATTATTATTTATACAAAAAAGTGTACTTCCTTGCTCTGAAATGTTGCATGTATAACCGGATATTGAACCTCAGGTCCAAATGCTCCTCCTTATCCACGACACTAGCTCAACAGACTATATATTCACTGGTCGATTTAGCACTTGTATAGCTGTGCTGGGTTTGAACTTGAGCATATTGGCGCAAGGATTCTCAGTCATAAACCGGCTTTGAAAACAACAGTTAAATATTCAGCGGTCAATTATAGCGAAAATACAAAAAAAACAAGGCAGTTGCTACGGGTACGACAGTTTTCCAATGCATTTCAATGTAGAGAGGTACGGCAGTCCCAATTTCAAACCCTGCCCTAACCCTAACCCTAGCCTTAACCCTGACCCCTAACCATAATCCCTAATCCTCATCCTAATCCCTTCAAATCGACTGCCGTACCAATAAAAACTGCCGTATCTCTAGACACTTTGAAAAAACAAACCATTTAAGTGATTATAGGCCTGCTGTTGAGGTCTTCCAGTGCATAGCATAATGGCGAGAGGACTCTCAGATAGACTGGCTAAAACAATAGCAAGCGCAGATTTACCCACAAACAGCTTTTATGACAAACTATCAAAGGTAAGTAAAATTTTGCTCATCTCTGTAGCATTTAAAGTGTATGCCTGCTGTTCTTTGAGTGTGGTGTCAATTTAAAATGACAAGGCTTATATCGTTGGAATCTGTGGACTGTCCTTTTTCATTCATTTGTATGCATATCACAAATTCAGTAGAAATGCTTGCGATAGAGCACTGATTATTTAATCTTATTTTATTTAATGTTTTGCTAGATGCTTATTTACTTGCTTGGTAACTTGAATTGTGTTCGGTTTAGATAAAAACAGGTATGACGAACTTTTCGCCGAGTTTCTTCGCTTTAAGAGGATATGCTGCATGACGAGGTTGCTATTAGGAAACATGCTGTATTCATTATCTAAATTCATTGCCCCCGTTACAGGCTCGTACAGGCTTAAGGTTAATATTTGTATTGAATATGTAATTTCCACTAATTTCTATAAATCTTCACTTTAAAAACAGTTTTCATTGCAACAAAACCGTTGACTTACATGTGAACTTCTGGTACGTGAAGCAGCTTTTCTCGAAGTGCTCTGAGCAAAGAACTGAATGTTTTGTTGGTTTGTAATGCTTTCCACGGTCAATTCTTCTTAATTTAACAAGCCAATCTTTCAAAAGGGCTTCATTATTGGTTGACATTGGTATGTTTTTATTTGCAGAGCACTTTTAGGCCAACTCCCTGTTTATCTTAGTAATTTCCATTGTAAAAGTACTGGGAGTTATCAGCTGCGATCATCAAATTTACTGCTCTTCAATGTTCCAAGGGCTTTTTCAGATCTGGGGCAATCAGCTTACAGTAATTATGCACCTTGGTCGTGGAACAAGTTACAAAAGGAGCTTAAGTTGGACTGTTTCATATCCATGGCTGATTTTAAGAGCACTATACAAAATATTTTAACTGAAACATGTCAATGCTTTCTGTGACCAAGCTAGTGTATTCGAATCTCTTTCATGATCTTAAAATTGTATGTGAGCAAGCTAATGTTTTCAACTTTCTTATGTGATTTTAAAACTGTATGTTTTATTTGTTATTTATATTGTATTGTTTTATGTTGGCATTGTATTGGCTGCTATCTCTTGCAAAAGAGATTTCGCATCTCAATGAGACTTCCTGGTTAAATAAAGGTAAATAAAATAAATATTTTGTGGAAATTGATGGAAACTTATTTTGCCGTATTTTCCAGACGACTGAATGGCATTATTATTGGTGCAAGCAATAGCAGCACAAGAATTCCCCATTTTCACTATGCTGCGATCAACCTCTGTGTACATTTTGCTTCGGGGATCATGTGACCACCTACGTAACTTGCAACGGCCTCATTAAGACGTTGAAATACCATACTGCTGACTTTTTTTTTTTTAATAGAATGTGAAATTCCCACTTCAAAAGCTAAAAACTAGTGTGAGTTAGATGGATTAACTAGCTCACGCTGACGGTTAAAATATCAACCCTTTTCAAATATTTGGAAATAAAAATATTTAATAACAATGAGATAGTGCTCAGTAGTAGAGAGAATAAAATAAGGGCTTACTCTTACCTGGCAGGAGATTTTCAGAAAAATTTTAATATTCATAAATATTAAAAAAAATACGAAGCACGGCGAGCGATTGGCTTCTCGTCGTGTGAAAGTATGTACAACTGAGTCGTACGGCGCTGCGCAACGGTATCTACACCAGATAGTGGCGTAAGCATAGACTGTATAAAAAGATGGACGCAGCACCCAGGGACCTCATTTATCAAAAAGGGTGTAAAAGTGCTACAAAATTTTCACGTACGGCGAAAAGCCAAAAATGGCGTACACCCAAAATATTTACACCCTTTTCAGATCTATCAAACTGAGCATACGCACAGCTCTCTGCAATTTCCATTGATAAATCACACCAGACCCAAGAAAAGTGCGGACGTGAACACGCCTCATATCCCGCCCTCTACACGCCCAGACACAACCATATATGGTCAATGCAAATGAGCACCTGCATATAAAGTAGCCATGTGCGCTCTGGGGATTTGTGGAGTGGCGTCAGTAAAAGACGGTGAAGCATGGATGGGAAACACGGAAAGAAGCAAAACTTCTCAGAGAGTGAGATACTAGTGCTTGTTAATGAGGTGCAGGCAGGGAAAAAAGTCCTCTCCGGCAGGTATTTGCACTAATTCTGTATGTTCACTTCGTCTTGTGGTTTATTTGGAAACAAGAACATATAACTAAGGACACGTAGAGAATCACAACAGGAATGAACACATAATGTTGGACCAAACAATTTCTCCTCCGGAAATTAAAACAATCTCATCTAACCAGCCACAGCCCCGGCCTCACCAACAAGCGTAAAACCGCCGAGTGCTGCGGTCACAAGTCTTACAGAGGCAATTAAAAAAAAAAAAAAAAAAGAACCTTCTTGTCGAATCTTTTGTCAAATGCAGTAGGTGTGTGTTTTGTTTCAGTTGCATAGAGGGACAAAAATTACAATGTCGTTTTTGATATATACTATTCAAAAAAAGTAGGGGATATTTTATTTTGAGATCAAAATTTTCACATATACAAAGGGATACGAAACCATGTTGTATAGTTCCTTACTGAGGAAGCATTTCCAAAGAAATTCATCACCCAAACACATTAATGACACTCTCACGATCTGCACGGGATGCTATTGATGATCAAGGGGGTTGTGCCACAAATTTGCATGACTCTGAATTGGAAGGTTAGAGCCACTGTAAAGGAAGATTTTGAAGAGAAAGCATCAGATTATCAGTGGTTGAAGTCGTTAATTAAACAGAGACCATGCGCCATCTAACACAGGAGGAGAGGTTACGTGCCCTTGGCATGCTACAGGTTGGCACAAGACAGGTCGTTGTGACAAGGGCAATGAATGTTTCCCAGTCTGTCATCAGCAGATTATGGTCCAGACATCGTGCTACAGGGTCTGTTCAGGATAGACCACGATCCGGTCGACCAAGGGCAACAACTCAGGCTCAGGACAGATTCATCCGCACTATTGTCTTGAGAAATCGTATGGTAACAGCAAATCAGATAAGGTCTCAACTTCAAAGGGATACTGGCTTGGTAGTGAGTGGCCAGACCATCAGGAATCGTCTGCACAGATTTCACTTACACGCCCGACGTCCTCGTGTCATTCCCTGTTTGAGGGATCGTCACATTAGGGCCAATGGTGTCGTCATCATCAACGCTGGGATAATCGCCGCTGGAACAACGTAATGTTCTCAGATGAGTCGAGGTTCACTGTGGACTTCCTTGACAGACGCAGGAGGGTTTGGCGCCGACGTAACGAACGTTTCCATGACGTTAACGTCATTAGACATGATCCGTATGGGGGTGGATCTGTAATGGTGTGGGGAGGCATCACTGCTGCCGGCAGAACAGACTTGCATGTTGTTGCTGGACGTGTCACAGGGCAGTACTACCGGGACAACATCTTGGCACCCCATGTTGTGCCGTTTGCACGTCGTTATGGCCGCCGTTTCATTTTCCAAGATGACAATGCCAGATGTCATAGGGCCAGGATCGTTACAGATTACCTCCAGCAGCAGAATATCACCACATTACCATGGCCAGCACTCAGTCCGGACTTTTCCCCATCGAGCATGTCTGGGACATGCTTGGACAGCGGCCACGCCAACGTCAACAACCTCCTGCCAATGTCCAAGAACTTGCTGCAGCATTGCAACAGGAATGGAATAACGTTCCCCCAAAATGACCTGGGACGTCTCGTTAGGAGTATGCCACAATCAATTCGAGCTTGTCTAGCCAACCGAGGGGTTTTACCCGCCACCGACTCTGTTTCACAATGGTGGTAAATTTGCTGTGTGACCCTGTGTTTGTGTCGACCCTTATTCTGGAGAATCTGTCCTTTACTGACTGTACACAGGGTTTCGAATAAATTGACAAATGTTTCCTTAATGTTTTTATGTCATTTGTTTCCTTCCTGACCTCATGATCTGCATTTCATGGTACTTGTAAATCCAATATCCCCTACTTTTTTTGAATAGTATACATGAATTTATTTCTGTCTCAACTTGTGGACATCAAATGTACGAGGAATGAAATATGAGGTTCTTGCAATACTGAAAGCTAACACAACTTTGCAAGACTGAAACTGAGAAACTCGTGGGCTATATACATACATTCTTTAGCTCAACATGAGGGCGGCTTCACGACCGCTGCATCACCGCAGCTCGTGTCCGTTGAAAACCCTCATGACGAGGAGGGGGCTGTGGGTCCGGGTCCACATGCTGGGGTGGAGGGAGGCCCGGCGGCAGCGCAACCCCATACCTCACTAACACATTGTGCAGGATGGCACAGGCCCAGATGATCCTGCAGACCTTATTTGGGTGGTAGAGGAGCCTACCACCCGACGCATCCAGGCAGCGCCAACGGCCTTTCAGGAGCCCGATGGTGCGCTCCACGACACAGCGCGCACGGGCATGGACCTCATTATACCGGGTTTCCTGGCCACCCTGTGGGTCCGGGATGGGAACTATCAGCCACTCCCTCAGGAGGTAGCCACTATCACCTGTAAGTCACAACGATGGGGTGAGTATCAGCCTTGAATTGATGATTATAAGCAGCAGCTTTCAATGAATGAGTATACTGTGTAGCCTACATGCACTCACCAAGAAGCCAGCCGTCACGGGCAGCGCCTGCCCCCAGTCTCGCCCCCACACTGCTGTGCGTCAGGATGAATGAATCATGTGTAGAGCTAGGCCACCGTGCCACTACATTCGTTATGAGCATGTCGGCGTCACATATGATTTGGGTATTGATCATATGCACATTTTAGCAATTCACATACACGAATTCATTCACCGATGGTGCCCTAATCATGATGTGAGTGCAGTCAATGGCTCCAATTACATTAGGAAAACCGGACATTGCTGCGGCTTTGACTGTTCTTTTAAATAGGCTATAATCCGCACTCCTCTCACCCTTGCACACTGCAATTCTCTGACTCAGCAGCTGCGTCGCCAATTCCTCCTGTTCTTCAAAAAGGGTGTAAACCATGGTATGCCATGGTCAAAATGGGTGTAAATGTGCGCACTTTTTCCCGTCAGGTTTGGGTTTGATAGATCCCAAATTTGGCGGAGAAAAGTGCATAAGCACAAAACGGGGGGAAAAGGGTGTAAAAAAGGTGTATCCACAATGATAAATGAGGCCCCAGGTCTGAAAAATGAAGTCCATGCGGAAGTACTGTAAAATGGCATTCTATTTAATGGCCAGCAGATGGCGACGTCGGTGGTTGCAGAAAGAAGTTCAATGCTATAGAAGTCTATGAGAAAATGACCCTACTTTCTCACCTGATTTTTCATTTAAATAATGATTATTCACATTATTTTATGGTAGCTATAGCAAGTTTCAAGTCTCCTTCGATATATCATGATGTTCATTTTTGTAAATTATGGTCCCATATAGACTAGAATAAAGGATAAAGCCAGAATATGCTTTAGGGGCGTGGCTATCCTCTGGTTCTCGTCCGATACAGTCAGATCCAGAGCTACGGTCCTCCCCGGATCTTCAATACATGCTCTCGTCCAATAGAAATCACATCCGGTTTCAAAATGACAACATGGCCCAATTCAAATTGCCAAAATCGAGGCTTCCTTTATGGTATGCTGAAACCAGTGGGTGATATCACGGTAGCTTCGTCCATCTTTTTATACAGTCTATGGGCATAAGTCGACGTAAGTGTCGTAAAGAAAATTTTTGAATTATGTCTCGTCCCAGATAACATGCCAGGTAAAGATAGAGTTGGACTGAGGAGAGAAATGCAAACCTTATATGGGTTACATCCTCCCCCACTTAAAATAGGACGTCCTCGTCTTTTAAACTAAAATATAGACCGCAGCAAATGAGAGACCTGCATCTCAGGTGAAGTTAGAAAGTCTTACAGTAAGGTACCATCAAACTCAGTGTTCACCGAAAGATGGTTACATCCAGCGCAGGAGCCAACCTGGTAGCCGCTGAGATAAGCAGGGGGTACACGTCTCCTCTGCGGCCTACCCTGAGGTACAACTGGACTTACCATTGGATCACAATCAGCCAATTGGAATTGATCTGAGGAGAACTCAGGTGCAGTTGGGTTTAGAGAGGTATGTGACGGAGTCTTGCTACCATGTGACTGAGTTAAATCAGTATTGAATTCAGAGGACTCACAACTCATATCAAGAGCTTCAATATTCTCGGCGCTCACCTCCAAAGGACACTCCACTGACACCTCATCCTCAACCACACCAACAGCAGGAGAAGGGGGGTTTTGCTCTGGTGCAGCCTCATCATGGGTCTCTGAATTAAATGGCAAAACCCCATACGGCAGCAGCATGTCGTGGTGGAAAGCCCTTTCTCTACTATCCCCTCCCTCCGGTGTGACCACATAAACAGGAATTGCAGCATCAGGCTGTTTAAGCATAATGTGCACGTCTGATTCCCACCTATCAGAAATTTTGTGCTTTTTTCTGAGGCTCAAATTATGCACAAGGACTCTATCCCTGACTTCTAAAGGCATGGCAGTGATTCTGGCATCCCAAGGTCTTTTGTTCAAGAGCTGGCGCTGTTCTGCATGTCTGGACGCCAAGTTGTACGCGTGCTTAAGCCTATGTTTCAAGTCACGGACATGGTGAGAGTGCGTTTTCAGATCATGGCCCCGAGGACTCATACTAAAACAGAGGTTAATAGGAAGCCTGGGTTGCCGGCCAAACATGAGAAAGAAAGGAGACTCCCCAGTTGTGTCATTCCTAGTACAATTATAAGCGTGCACCAGAGGCTTAACATACTTTCTCCATTCCTCTTTCTTTTTGTCCTCCAAGGTGCCAAGAAGATCTAACAAAGTGCGATTGAAATGCTCTACAGGGTTGCCTCGGGGGTGGTAGGGGGTGGTGCGGGACTTGGCTATGCCTGAAAGTCTACACAGTTCTGCCACAACCTCTGCCTCAAAACTAGCCCCCAGATCACTATGCAGCCGACGAGGGAATCCGTAATGGCAGATAAAATTCTCCCATAAAACCATTGGCTACTGTTTTGGCTGTCTGGTCTTTAGTGGGATAAGCCTGGGCATATTTAGTAAAGTGATCAGTAATGAGTAAAATGTTACGAGTATCTCTAGAGTCAGGCTCCAAAGACAGAAAATCCATGCATACCAGTTCTAAAGGCCCACTGACTTTGATGTTAACCAACTCTGCTGCTCTCTGTGCCCTACTCTTGCGTCTCAAGCATCTCTCACAAGCTCTACACTTAGACTCAATATACTGCATCATTTTAGGCCAGTAGAACCTGGCTCTAGCCAACTCTAAAGTTCTCTGCGCGCCCATGTGACCTACCTCATCGCGCAGCCAATGGAAAGCCTCATCCCCCTGGCCATTGGGTATGAAAAGCTGGAAAAACACTTCTCCTAGGCTTTTGAGAACTTTATGATACAGCACACCATCCAGTAGACACAGCTTGGACCGCTCACGCAAAAGCAACAAGACCTCACCTTGTTCTTTTGACCTATCCACGTCTTAGATGTCATTGGACAGGATCCAGGACCTGAATTCTGTGCCGCATACTCAGCGCACTCATTGCATGGTCAGTGAAACACTGAAATTCCTCAGGAGCATGAGTGGCGCGTCCCAGCAGCTGGGCGATTTTCTTATCCTCCTCACGAGACTCATCATCATCTGGACAGGCAGAGTGGGGATGACCCGAGAGACCATCGGCATCAGTGTTGCGTGATCCGAACTTATAATGAATATCAGAATTATAAATAGACAGAGCGGCAAGCCACCTGTGACCAGAGTTTTGTGTATTTTGTGTGTGCCGACTGCACAAATAAAACATACGACTAAATCCATCCTTGCATTTGAGTCCAGTCCACGTTTTCCTGGTCTCCGTACCAAACGTTACACGGTGTAACCTTCCCAGAATAACTACTTCCTGTTAAATTAGGAATCTCATCCCTTTTTGCTTGCTTTCCTGTGGAGCGTAAAGTAAATAATCAGTCCATGTAAAATAATTTCCCTAAATCTTTCAATGCAAATTATAGGGCTAGCCATTTAATTAAAATGAATACAAGTTAGAAAACTGTTGCAAATATTGTTGGAATTGTTCTTTTTTCTTATAGGGCAGGCGATTTAGCCGAAAAAATCTGAGCATTTTGCCAGTGTATGACTTTATGGCTGAACACCCTCCCTCGACGGCACTGGGAGCCTTTGGTTAGCTAGCAACATTACCTATGTTTAATTTACTTACCCTACAGCAATTATACAACCACAATTACAATAATTATGATTTGGGGTTTTTAAATATGATATTCATTATGTATGTTCCAAATGATAACTTCAACAAACGCTTGCTAAAAAAAAAGCTTGCATATGCTTTTTTATCAAGTGGCTGGGCAAATGCCATAAAGTGACTCGCGATGCACGATCTCATCAATGCTTTCACATAGCCTATTTAGACATGATCTGGAAAAATCTAGAAATGGAACTACTTTTATACAACTCCATTTCCAAAATAGATGGTACGCTGCGTCAAAAAATACAAATAAAGACAATGCATTGATGGCTCAGTCGTGGAAATGTTCTTAATCGCATTATAGAACTGCTGCCAGCTGTGAGCACATTGCGAAGGGCCGGCCCAATTTACTGCCAACTTTGGAAGATGGAAAATTAATGCACAATGCAGCTTTTCTGACTGATCTAATGTGTCATCTGAATTTGCTTAAGCTCACAGCGTAACAAAAGGTTCTCTCGATGATGCTGAATGATATGACATGAGAGGCAAAACGGGCCTGTTTTCAGAGCAGGCTGAAGAAGGAAATTTTATGCACTTTCCCATTCTACTGTCCCAGGTATTTTCCCCCCACCCCTTACTGCGCCTGCCCCTGGAGATGAAACAGGAATTTTCCTCACAATTCGCCAACATCAGGTCTGTGAAACCTGTGCTCTTATTAAAAGAGAATCCATTTGTGGGTGATGTTCAGCCCACTTCGGTCTCAGCATCTGTGCAATGTGGTGTCGAAAGAGCGTAGTTAGAAGAGCAACTCCCTGACGTGGAGCATCGACATGCTGGGAAGGACACGCACCCATGTGGGTAAACACTCATTCTCTGCCACAGGCATAATTGAGTCACAGCAAAGTTTGCGTCTAACTCACTGACATTTGGCCAATTGTCCCAGAGCAGCCTAGACTGAGAAACACACAGATTTAAAGGCCCTTGTGAAAAGAATGCACCGAGTTCTCATTATAAAGAAATAACTTCTGCCCCATCATGGTTTGCAAAGTTAATAATTGGTTGTCCATTACTCTAATCATGAGTCATTTTTCTTAATCTAATGGGATTCAAACATTGAGATTTTTATACTCAAATTAAAAGTTATTACCTCCGCCAACGAAGTTGGGGCGGAGGTTATGTTTTCGCCCCTGTTTGTTTGTTTGTTTCTCTGTCTGTCTGTCTGTTTGTGAACAACATAACTCAAAAAGTAATGCACGGATTTGCTTGAAATTTTGTGGGTGGATTGCTATTACATCAAGGATGGATTCTATTTATTTTGACCACAATCAGTGAAACAATATGGCCGCCACGGCAGCCATCTTTAAATCCTATCACATGCGATAACTCAACTTTGCTCCCACTCATGTACATTTGGCTGCCTTGGCGGAGGTTTGCACTCTATGAGTGCCTCATGTTTTTTCTATGTTTTAAGATTCTCATGTGGTCCTTAAGTTCTTATTAATAGTACAACGGAAGTTTAAGTTTCAGTGAGAATCAGTTACTTCTCTTCTGGCTCGGTTTGCTGAGTTTGTTCAAATTAAGAGTTGTTTGGACACTTTTTTGAGAACTTAAGAGAACATTAATTTGTCTATATTTCTTGATGCTTAAAAGGGCACAAATCATATGAATACATTGTGGCCCTTGCATCTCAAACCCCACACCCATCCAAAGTGTCCCAGGTTTGGCGACTTGTCTTAAGCTAAAGAGAAACTCGGCGGTCCGATTGACTTGTTTTTTACTCTAATAACGCAGAGGTTGGTCAACTGACCTGGTACTCAGGGACAAAACTTAGTTGTGACTGAATTCTGCCTTTGGTAAGAGGTGTTGGAACTTGGTTCCAGAGTTTCCACTCAGGTCATTGTACTTGCACTTGAGCTATAAGTAAGGAGAGGTTCAGATTTCAGGATTAAACACTCATGCCACAGTGCCCGACACACTTGCACCTCAGTCTGCATGCACCTCCAGGTCTAACAGCTTCTTATGTGCATGAAACGTAGAGGCCGCAGAAAAAGTTTGAATGCAGCCTGTGGAGTTTGTATGTTCTGCCAGCGTTTGCATGGGCTTCCTCCTACAGTCCAAAGGCATGCATGTCAGTCAAGTTAATTTAAGCCTCTAAATTGCCTGTAGGTGTGTGTGAATGGTGTGTGTGCCCTGCTATGGATGGATCAGCTGTCAGGCATGTGTCTCAGCTAAAAATTTTGCCCGTAGTCATCTGGGATAGGCTCCAGCACCCCCGTGATAGGAGGTGTTGTGAACACATAGCGAGGGGAATTTTAGCGTGTCTGTTGGAGATTGAGACAAAGAGACTGAGAAAGAAAGCGCGAGTTTATGTTCAAGTTCCTTCTTAGTGTGCACGTATATGTTAACATTCAAGTGCATTGTTAGAGTGTGTGTCCATATCCTATGAGAAAGGCTGAGTTCTCCTGGGGCGAGGGGTCAGAGGTAATGAGAGTACAAGCCAATAAAGCAGGAAAGTAATTGTCTCCGGAGAGGAAGGGGAGAGCTGGGGTGTCTGGAGTCAAAAATGAATCTTGATTGAGCCTGACTTGATCCACAAGGTTACCCACAACTTTTCAATGACACATACCATACTAACAACAGCCAGAAATCTCTGCCGGGTCATATTTCACCTGTAATGTGGAAAAAAAAAAAGCCAGTAGATGGCAGTATTGGCAATTTTTTTTTGTTAAGCCCAGTCTGGAGCTAGGTTTTGGGGCATGTCCTGGGCATGCCTCAGAGGGGAATGTCCCAAACAATTGGAGAAAAGTGTGGAAGGTGGGAGGGGGCTGGAAAAGAGTATATAAGGAGAAAAATTGAGAGAGAAGGTAGTAGGAGAAATGGCAAGGAGAAATTGTGGAAGGATACGTTTGACCAGACCTGTCACTCTTTTCAAGACCTGTGAAGCTTTTTGTGGATTTTTGCCTGTGTTGGAGCATTTTCCTGTCCCAGGACATCGCAACATAGCAGCCCCATCTCAATTACCAAGGGACTGTAAATATCTCTTTTTTTATTTCAATCTTGGTCAGTAGAGTAGATTGTAGATTAGTTCAAAGTGTTTGTTTAATTAAATCTGTTAAAGTTTAAAAATTTTGTCTGTCATCCCATGCTGTCCGCTACGCCATAACAGATTGGGGCCATCACAAATTGGGGGCTCGTCCGGGATAGACCATTGTGCGAGTCATTTATTGAAAATCTAAAATTTCAAATTGTGAAATTGTTTTTTGAATTTTCCTAGATATATATTGGCAGATCAACAGCAATGGATGATTTCTTGGCATCACCAACCGTAGAGGTTTTGAAGTCTTTTAAAAAGACAGAACTGCTAGAAATGTGCAGACAGTTAGAGCTGACAGATGTAAAACCAGCCATGCGAAAAGCAAGACTGGCTAGAGAGATTGTTGAATATTACATTGATGAAAATGTGTTTGCACCAGGAGATCTGGAACAGTTTCCAGTGGAAAATCCAAATGTAGAAATGGAACTTAAATTAAAAATGCTAGAGATTGAAAGAGAGGAAAGAGCATTCGAGAGAGCAGAAAGAGAGAAAGAAAGGCAGTTTGAGAGAGAGAAAGAGGAAAGAGCAGAAAGAGAGAGAGACAGAGAGATTTCGATTTACAGAAGTTAGACAGAGAAGAAAGGCTCCAAATGGAGCTACTAAAAATCAAAATGGAAGCTGAAAACAAATTTCATGCTAACCAGGAGGTAAAGCTGGTGCCTCCATTCTCGGAAAATGAGGTTGATAAGTATTTCCAGTGCTTCGAGAAGGTAGCTAAGAGTTGTCAGTGGCCAAAGGAACACTGGCCTCTGATGTTGCAAACTGTCCTCAAGGGTAAAGCTTAACAAGCCTATTCGGCTTTGTCTGCAGATGATTCCTCTGATTATGAGGTTGTCAAAAAGGTTATTTTGACAGCTTATGAGTTGGTTCCAGAGGCTTACCGACAGAAATTCAGAGGTCTGAAGAAATCTGACAATCAGACTTATGTGGAATTTGCTAACGAGAAGGTTTGCTTTGAGTGCTGGTGTACTTCTATGGAGGTCAAGGATGATTTCAACTCACTAAAAGAGATGGTGTTAGTTGAAGAATTCAAGAACTGTGTCAAGGATGATATTAAGACCTACCTTAATGAGAAGCAAGCACTGAATTTGCAATCAGCTGCCAAGTTTGCAGACGAATATGTTCTCACACATAAGTCCAAATTTCAGTCTAGCAGTAACAATAGATGATCCCAATTTCAGAGGAAAGGTAACGGTGAGACCCAAGATTCCTCACCCAAAGACAAAGACAAATCTGGTGATGGTGCTCAGAAATCCAGTAAAAGGTCTGATCAAAGTGTGAAAGCTGACAGTGACAAAAGTGGTCTAGTTTGCAATTATTGCAAGAAATCTGGTCATGTTATAACTAACTGTTGGTTCCTTAAAGCTAAGAAAAAAAAGAAAAGGATACCAAACCCAATGCCTTTGTGAAGACAAGGTTAGAAACCCCTGTAGTAGATGACCGATCTGCTAAATTGCCTGCTCCTTGTGAGGCTAAGAAGCCTGATACTGCTGACTTTGTGAGGGAGGAATTTCTTCCATTTGTGTCAGAGGGATTTGTGGCTCTGAATGAGCATTCTCCTCCTGTACCCATATATATCCTAAGGGATACCGGAGCTTCTCAGTCGCTTTTGTTGATGGACTCCTTGGAGTTACGTGATGAGACCGCTTCTGGGGATTTCATACTTGTACAAGGTATTGAAGGGAGGACTGTATCTGTACCCCTGCGCTCTGTATTCTTGAAGTCAGATTTAGTTACAGGACAGGTAAAGGTGGGATTTATGTCAAGTCTACCTATCAAGGGTGTTTCTCTGTTGCTAGGCAATGACCTGGCTGGGGGCAATGTAGTTCCCCCTGTTCATCTTACTTCACAGCCGAGCACTGAAGATGGCAATGAAGACCCATCTCTGTATCCTTCCTGTGCAGTGACCCGTGCTATGGCCAAGAAGGCTCAAGAAGAGGATGATGTGGTGCCGTCCAGCACATTGAATAGCCATGACTCAGGTGGTTCGCCTCATGACTCTGTTCAGCCTACTATGGTTTCTCCATTTGAGGACTTATCAGACACTTTTATCAGTTCTCTGTTCAGCAAGCCAGATGGGTCTGGTGATTCTGATGTGTCTGGAGACTTGTCTCTGTCCAGAAAGCGGTTGATTCAGGAGCAACCCAATGATCCTGAAATTTGTGTACTAAAGAAAAGAGCCCTTCCTGATGAAGAAATAGACGCAGTTCCAGTTGGGTATTATCTCAAGGATGGAGTGTTGATGCGAAAGTGGCGCCCTCCTGATATCCCTGCCAATGCAGATTGGGCAGTGGTCAAGCAAATTGTTGTTCCGAAGGTCTACAGGAATGAGATCTTAACAATGGCTCTTAGTTTGCCTTTAGGAGGTCATCTTGGTGTTAACAAGACTGTTGACAAGATCATGAAACACTTCTTCTGGCCTGGACTTCGGAAAGATGTTTCCAACTTTTGCAAAACCTGTCACACTTGTCAGGTATTTGGAAAACACCAGTTAGACCCACCTATAGCTCCATTGCTGCCTATCCCAGCATTTGGGGAGCCCTTCTCCAAGGTCATCGTTGATTGTGTTGGTCCATTACCCAAGACTAGATCTGGAAATCAGTACTTGTTGACAATCGTGTGCAAATACCAAATTCCCTGAAGGCATACCTCTACGCAACATCAAGGCAACTGCAATCTCGAAGGCTTTGATAAAGTTCTTCACGTTGTTTGGCCTTCCCAGGGAAATTCAGTCAGATCAAGGTAGCAATTTCACTTCCGGATTGTTTCAGCAGGTTGTGTATGAACTAGGTGCGAAGCAGATTCTTTCCAGTGCCTATCATCCAGAGAGTCAGGGTGCCTTAGAGCAGTTTCATTCCACTCTCAAGACAATGATGAGGACTTATTGTTATGACCATGAGAAAGACTGGGATGAAGGTGTTCATTTGCTGTTGTTTGCAGCTAGAGAAGCAGTGCAGGAGTCTACTGGATTCAGTCCGTTTGAGCTAGTGTTTGGCCATGAAGTGAGAGGACCTTTGCTATTATTGAGTAAACAATGGCAAGAGAAAGAGCCGCATATCAGTCTGTTAGACTATGTTAGCAAGTTCAAGGAAAGATTGTGTGCAGCTTGTGACCTAGCCAAAGAGAACTTGAAATCAAGTCAGGGAAAAATGAAAACTTGGTATGATCATAAGGCTAGAAGCCGTGAGTTTAAACCAGGAGACAAGGTCCTTGTGTTGTTTCCCTTGCAGTCTAATCCATTGCAGGCTAGATTTCATGGTCCTTATGAAATTCTGACAAAACTCAATGATCTCAATTACATTGTGAAGACTCCAGATAGGAGAAAGCCAAAACAGTTGTGTCACATTAACATGCTGAAGCCTTATCATGATAAGAATGCTAGGGTTGCAGCTGTCACTTCAGATCCTCCTGTGGCCGAGACTTGTGAAGATGAGGGGGAGTTTCAAGATGATGAACCTAGAATTAAAGCTGAAGTTCTTTCATGTAAATTGTCAAATTCTGAAGTGTTGCAAAATCTTGATGTAAAACTCCAGCACTTAGGACCCTCAAAGAAAGATCAGTTTGAGAGGTTGATCAAGAAATATAAAGATCTATTTCCTGATGTTCCAAAGAGAGTTTCTATAGCCTCTCATGATGTAGATGTTAGTGATGCCAAACCAACAAAACAGCATCCGTACCGGATGAATCCTGAAAAGAGAAAGATTGCTGAAAAAGAGGTTGAGTACATGTTAGAACATGATATTATCAGACCCTCTAACTCCGATTGGAGTTCACCCTGTGTTCTAGTTCCAAAACCTGATGGAAGTACTAGATTCTGTACAGATTATCGCAAAGTCAATGCTGTAACTAGAACTGATGTGTTTCCAATACCTAGGATTGATGATTGTATCGATAGAGTAGGGCAAGCAAAGTTTCTGACCAAGATTGATTTATTGAAGGGTTATTGGTATGTGCCTTTAACTGAGAGGGCCAAGAGCATCTCTGCTTTTGCCACACCATCTGGGTTATACCAGTATGAAGTCCTACCCTTTGGCATGAAAAATGCCCCAGTCACGTTCCAAAGGATAATACAGTCTACAATCGCCGGATTGCCACACACGGGTGCGCACATCAATGATCTGATCACATGGAGTGACTCCTGGGAAGAACATCTGAAAGATGTAGAGACGTTATTCCAGCGCTTGACCCAGGCTAATCTGACTGTTAACCTGAACAAGAGTGACTTTGGTTGTGCTACTGTCACGTATCTTGGCTACGTCATAGGCCAGGGTAAGGTGGCACCCATAAATGCTAAAGTCCAAGCCATCATGGACTTTCCAGTTCCTGACAACAAAAAAGCTTTGCGCCGCTTCCTTGGAATGATAGGGTCCTACCGCAAGTTCTGCAAGAACTTTGCTGAGATTGCTCTCAGTCTCACCAACTGAAGAAAGGCGTAAAGTTCACTTGGGGTGAAGCATGCCAAAGAGCCTTCGATCGCCTGAAGTCTCTGCTGTGTCACTTCCCCATGCTCAAATCTCCTGACTTCAAAAAACCGTTCTCCATGGCGGTCGATGCTAGCGACCAAGCTTGTGGATCTGTGGTCCCCAAAGAAGTGACTCTGATGACATTGAGCATCCCGTGGCATACTTCTCCAGGAAGTTCAATCACCACCAAAAGAACTATTCCACAATTGAGAAGGAGCTGTTGGCTCTGGTTCTATCCTTACAACACTTTGAGGTTTATGTTTGTACAGGGCAAAAGCCAGTGATTGTATATACTGACCACAATCCGTTAATGTTTTTGAGTAAGATGACAAACAAGAATCGGAGATTGTTGAATTGGAGTTTGATTTTACAGGAGTTTGACTCGGAAATTAAGCATGTAAAGGGTACTGACAATGTAATTGCTGATTGCTTATCCAGTGTTTGAGTATGTGTATATATATCACATGTGTTTATTAGCATATTGTATTATATGTATATATATATATATATATACATACAAGTGTCTACTTAACCATTTTTGTATTGAAAAGAAAAATTTTGCCTTTATGAGTCAAAATTTTTCCCTTTTGGAATGGAGGTGTAATGTGGAAAAAAAAAAGCCAGTTGATGGCAGTATTGACAATTTTTTTGTTAAGCCCAGTCTGGAGCTAGGTTTTGGGGCATGTCCTGGGCATGCCTCAGAGGGGAATGTCCCAGAGAATTGGAGAAAAGTCTGGAAGGTGGGAGGGGGCTGGAAAAGAGTATATAAGGAGAAAAATTGAGAGAGAAGGTAGTAGGAGAAATTGCAAGGATAAATTGTGGAAGGATACATTTGACCAGACCTGTCACTCTTTTCAAGACCTGTGAAGCTTTTTTTGGATTTTTGCCTGTGTTGGAGCATTTTCCTGTCCCAGGACATCGCAACATAGCAGCCCCATCTCAATTACCAAGGGACTGTAAATAAATCTTTTTTTTTTTTAATTTCAATCTTAGTCAGTTGAGTAGATTGTAGATTAGTTCAAAGTGTTTGTTTAATTAAATCTGTTAAAGTTTAAAAATTTTGTCTGTCATCCCTTGCTGTCCGCTACGCCATAACAGATTGGGGCCATAACACACCCATAACACAATTTTTTATGTGGGGACAATTGGTTTTGTGGTGTTTGTATTCCAGTTTTTGAGAATATTAAGAAGCCTTAATTCAATGAAAACTAGACTGTATTTGTGACATAACTTAAAAAGAGGTCATATTTGACCCGAACACTATAGACAGACTGAATGTTGGTACAATGGTTGCGGTGCCAATATGAGCTGGCTGCTCCCCACATGGTGAACAGATGGAAATCTGTAAAGAAAATAATTGGCCATAGGCATTTTATTAACATCAAAAATTCAAACAAATAAAAACATTGAAGTTGAAATTATGAAACTCAAAAATATGCCGAACATAAAGCGGATAAAGCTGTCCAGAACAAACAAACTTCAGCTTCCCACTGTTTTCCCGAAAAATGTCGTCCATCATTCTTCTCTGAGGTCATTCACTAGAGCCTGGGAGCACAGCCTTCTTATGAAACCCAGGATGAGGCATGATCAGACTTCTATGCGAAGGTTGCTGCTGCTCTCTAGTGGACAGTAACCCACACCTCTCCCTTCTGTTTCAAATATTTTTTATTGTGAAGCATGTGTATATAGGAGGTACAAAATTCTTGAGAATGAGTATCATGCCTCTTTGAGATATTAAACAGAAAAAAATCGAATAAGGCACGAAAACAAGAGAATTAAAAAATAAAGAAGAAAAAGAAAAAAAATTTAAGCACGATGATTGGTACTTATACAAGTGTTCAAATAGTACATACCCCATCCCCCCCACCCTTCCATCCCTGCGGAGTGCCACCCAGGATGTTGTTTAAGCAGTACATCTTACATCTTAACTGTCTGTTCCCTCCAAAGAGGAGATCAATGCTCTCCAAATCCCTTCAAAGTCTTCAAGTCTATCATTAATGATGTGTCGTATTCTCTCGAAGTGGAGAGTATCGTTCAGTATTGTTATCCAGGATTTAAAAGTCGGCACATCTTTCTTTTTCCATGCCAGGAGAAAAAGCTTTTCTGCTGAAAGGAGACCGTAGGTGAGCAGATGCGTATTCAGTAGATTTTGGGCACACCTCTCCCTTCTGGCCACCATAGAATATTTGATTTTTCCATTAAAGCTACTGATGGTACCTTGATGTATCTCATGGTCCTGTTCTGTGAATTTGGCATTGATTCAAGTCCTTAAAATCTCCTGAATCTTTTTTTTTTTCTGGTGTTTATGCTTCCAGGTATGTTTGGTAAACTTCTGTACTGGGGATGAAATTTTAAAGCCAGGAGGCAATAAAAGACCAGTAAAATGACAGTGAATGACAGGAAACTCCTCTTCATATTTTTTTGTTATATTATGGCGACCATTCGTCGGATTAACATAACAATCAATTTTTATCATTACAAAAAAGTGACCACAGGCAGACATACAGTATTTCCTTCAACACTGAATAAAAATATAAACGCCCCATGTCAAATATTGATGCCACATGGAGTTAACAACTCTAAGTGAACATATGCTGACTTTTACTTGTACAATAAGGATATTTCTCTTGATTTGTATACCATTTCATAATCCATCTCTCTGTCAGTGAGCATTTGCTCAGTGATGCAGTGATTTCACTCAGTACATGGGGATGGCATTTCCAGACAGTGATCAGACAGAATGAGCAATACCCAGACATTCCTTATACTGAGGACAATA
This sequence comes from Gymnothorax javanicus, assembly GCA_029692085.1. Lineage (NCBI taxonomy): Eukaryota > Metazoa > Chordata > Actinopteri > Anguilliformes > Muraenidae > Gymnothorax > Gymnothorax javanicus. The sequence goes on along the minus strand of CM056208.1, from coordinate 7,707,198 downwards.
AAAGGCCACCCCAAAATGTCAACTTTTGTCAAAAGTCATCATGCCTCAGATGTCTCAGGTCATGCGGGAACGTGCCATTGGCATGCTGGATGCAGGGATGTCCACCAGAGCGGTCGCAGTGCAGTTGAATGTTACCTATTATAACTTAAAAATCACAACAAAGAAAACCAGCAATGACAACTTAAACAAATTTATTCTTCACCGATATTAAAAAAAACTTCTACAAATAATCCACTGTTTAATCTTATAATAACACTCTAATGCCACTATGTAACTCTGTTGCCAAAACAAAAACTCTGCCTCTACTGACCAAAATCGCAGCATTTATATAGACTAGCAACATTCTGGAAAGATCGACAGGATTCCTGGGTGATCCCGCCCCCTCCAGGCAGGAAGATGCCAGAAGCTTCTAGAAAGCACTAGTCTATTTCTTCACAAAGAAGTGGTATTGCATCAGATCATGTTTTTCTACAGTCATACCACCAGAGGGTGCCAAATGAAAACCAAAATAAACAAATCGCTGACCAGTCAGAATGGGCGTTTAAATAGCGTCTAACAAATCATTTACAAATGATATACAGTGCTATACACAAAATACTCATTCATAACACTTTAAGAAAAGAAAGGTTTGCTAAAAGCTTTCTTTTGTTAAAATTAACACAGCTTTATAATCAGTATAATCTTGAACTTTACACAAAAGTATCATTGATCATTATAACAATCATATACATAATAACCAGTGCAATTTTCACAAGCAAATAGAAAAGTAAAATTACATTTTTCGCAATCAAATAGAGAAGTAAAATTTACATGCGTGAAAGTGTTATTTCAGATATCCCCTGATGTGAGAAATATCCAAATCATACTCCTGCAAAAGTAAACTCCATCTCAGTAATCTTTGATTCTTGTTTTTGATCTTATGCAAGAATGTGAGGGGATTGTGATCACTGAAGACCTTGATGGAAGTAGCTGAACAAGTCAAAAAGACTTCAAAATGTTGTAAAGCCAAAACAAGTGCCAAACATTCTTTTTCAATAGTTGAATAGTTTTTCTGATGTTCATCAAACTTTTTGGAAAAGTAACAAACAGGATGATCTACTCCATCAGTGTCTTCTTGCAGTAAAACTGCGCCTGCACCAATATCACTGGCATCAACAGCCAACTTGAACTCCTTTTTGAAATTAGGAGATAAGAGAACTGGTGCATTTTTGAGGATAGCTTTCAGTTGGTCAAATGAATTTTGACATTTTTCATCCCAAACAAATTTTGCATTTTTCTTCAGTAAATTTGTCAAAGGTTCAGAAATGACAGAGAAATTTTTACAGAATTTTCTGTAGTAGCCAGCCATCCCTAGAAATCTCATTAGTTGTCTTTTAGTTGTAGGCTCAGGAAATTCAGTGATAACTTTTACTTTTGCCTCAATTGGTTTGACTTTTTGTTTAAGGTATTTCTGCTTCTCTGGATTCATTCTGTAAGGATGCTGTATTACAGGCTTGGCATCATCTTGTTGGATGACATCATGGTAAACCATATCAGTCCTTGATGGAACGTCAGGGAAAATGTGACTATATTCAATTATGAGCTGCTTTAGCTGTAGTTGTTGAATAGGGTCCAGGTGGGACAACTTGCTGTCAATATTTTGAAGAATGTCTGAATTTTCAAGTTTGGCTGGATCAGGTTCATTTTCCAAGGGGCAGTCACAATCTTCTTCAGAATTTTCCAGTTCAGTTGTATTTACCACATTGACTGGCTTCTGCTGAGTGTCTATGTCAATGTATTCTTTCAGCATGTTGATGTGACACATTTGTTTTCGTTTCCTCCTTTCAGGGGTTAAAATGACATAAGTTAGATCACTGACCTTTTTGAGGACAGCGTAAGGGTCGAAATATCGGGCTCTTAGAGGGTTTCCGGGAACTGGCAAAAGCACAAGGACTTTGTCACCAGTTTTAAAACTTCTATCTTGGGAATGAAGGTCATATCTGGCTTTCATTTTGCCCTGAGCCTCTTTGAGATTAGACTTAGCAAAGTCACAAGCCTTAGAGAGATGATTACAGAAGTCAGAGACATACTGAAGCAAGTTCATTGGGACATCATCTTCGGCCAGCAACTTTTCCTTCAGAAGCTTCAGAGGTCCACGGACTGTATGCCCAAAAACAAGCTCAAAAGGACTGAACCCAAGAGACTCCTGAACAGCTTCACGGGCAGCAAACAGAAGAAGATGGACACCTTCATCCCAGTCTTTCTCTGTGTCAAGGCAGTAGGTCCTTATCATGTTCTTCAGGGTTTGATGGAACCTCTCCAAAGCACCTTGACTCTCAGGATGGTAAACTGATGACCTGTATTGTTTAATACCAAGCTCATGCATAACTTGTTGAAATATGCCAGACATGAAATTTGACCCTTGATCAGACTGAATAGACTTAGGAAGACCAACAAAGCAGAAAAACTTGGTAAGAGCCTTGATGATAGTCTTCACCTTGATATTACGAAGTGGAATTGCCTCAGGAAACCGGGTGGAAGCACACATGATAGTTAGTAGGTACTCACAACCAGATCTAGTCTTCAGCAATGGTCCAACACAGTCAATGATGATCCGACTGAAAATTTCTTCAAAAGCGGGAATAGGCTTAAGTCGAGCCTTTGGAATATTCTGGTTCGGCTTCCCAACCATTTGACAAGTATGACGGGATTTGCAGTACTCCTGTACATCAGACCTCATGGAAGGCCAGAAGAAATGATTCCTGACATGTTGAAGGGTCTTCTTGATACCCAAATGACCTGACATAGGATTATCATGGGCAAGACTAAGAGTTTCTTGATGATAAGACTTTGGAAGAACAATTTGATGGGTAATCATCCACTCTTCATCTGCAGAAACATCAGGTGGACACCACTTTTTCATAAGCACACCATTTTTGTTGTAAAAACAGACAGGAACTTGAGTAGCCTCTTGTTCACTTGCAGCCTGTGGTAGAAGATGCGCTAGATCACGAGCTTGTTGTTGCTCCTGAATAAGTTGTCTCCGAGACAGAATGTCATTAGAATGACCTGACAAGGACAAGTCTGAAGATTTCCCAGACATCTCAGGACTGGAAGGTTCCTGATGAAAAGACTGCCCAATGAAGGTGTCAGCGAGGTTGAAGTCCAGGTTAGCATCATCTTGAGTAGCCTTTTTGGCCATAGAACGAGTAACTGCACATGAAGGATAGAGGTCTGGAATTTCCTCCTCTATAGAGTCAGATTCTTGATCAATCAAAGGAGTGTCAGTTACAACAGGGTAGGGCACAACCTTATCCCCAGCAAGATCATTACCAAGAAGCAAATGAACACCTTTGAGAGGAAGAGAAGACCTAACACCAACAGTAACAGGTCCCGAGACCAAGTCTGATTTGAGAAGAACATTATGGAGAGTTACGCTTGTAAAACCACATTCTACTCCTTGAATAAGGACATTAGCCTGAGTAGACGTTTTGTCCGAAAAAGGCAGAATATCTGCAAGAATAAGAGATTGGGAAGACCCAGTATCCCTCAGAATTCGAACAGGAGCAGATGAGGAAAAATCATGTGAAAGTGAGACAAAACCATCGGTGATGAATGGCTCAAAACCCTCCATAACAGAATCAGACACAGAAGGTAGAAGATCAGGTGAACTGACCTTTGATACAAGAGATTCTCTCTTAGTGAAAGCAGTTGGCTTGGTTTCTTCTCGTTGTTGTTTTTTCTTGAGAGCATAACTCTCAGAAATAAGGTGACCTTGCTTTTTGCAGTATTGGCAAGACACAGAAGGTAAAGAATCAGAGGATTGCTTCTCACTGGAAGGTTTCCTCTCAGAAGTGACCTTAGAATCATTAGAAGTGTTATTAGAAGAAGCCTTGGACTGAGACTTGCCTTGAAATTTAGAAAAAGTGGATTTTTGGACAAAAGAAGACTTATGAGTCAATGCATAACTATCAGCTAGGGTGGAAACATCTTGCAAAGTAATGGCTTGTTTCTCCTCAAGGAAAGTCTTAATATCAGGCTGGACACACCTTTTGAATTCCTCAACCAAAATAAGTTGCCTCATTCTGTCAAAATCTTTCTCAACTTTCATGGAATTACACCACTGATCAAACAACTGTTCCTTCAACCTGCCAAATCAACATGAGTTTGACTGGCTTCCTTGCGAGAATTCCAAAATTTTTGCCTATAAGCCTCGGGGACCAATTCATAACCCTTCAGAATGGCAGATTTGACAAAATCATAATCAGAACACTGTTGGACAGATAACTGGTTATAGATTTTCCTAGCTTTACCAGTAAGAACACTTTATAACATCATTGTCCAATGCTCTTTTGGCCATTTCAAACTTTCAGTAATTTTTTCAAAATGGGTAAAGTATTGGTCTACATCATTTTCTAGGAAGGGAGGAACAAGTCTGATGTGTTTAACCACATCAAAATGATCAGAAAGTCCAAAAGATTTTGTAACAGTACCTGCTTCTATTTTCTTCATTTCCAATTCGTACTGCAAGTGCATCCTTCTTTCTTCCAGTTCTCTCTCCTTCTCCAACCTCCTTTCTTCCCTCTCCAACCTTCTTTCTTCCAGTTCTTTCTCCTTCTCCAACCTTTTTTCTTCCAGTTCTTTCAGGCGTAGCTGAAATTCAAGTCTTTGCAGCTCTGTTGCAGGCACTTCCACATCTTTAATCAATTCTGCTGCTTCTTCCCCAAAGATATCTTCATCGATGAAATGTCGCACCAAAATGTTGAATATTTCTTGTTTCTTCATTGATGATTTCACATCAGATAATCCAAGGGTTGAGGCTATTTGCAGCAAGTCCTTCTTTGCCATCACAATTGATTCCTGGGTTGGAGTTTTCAAAAAACTTTCAACATCAAAAGTCATGATTGCTGGTTATTCAAATAGTCACAAGATTTAAAATAATAGTTCAGCTTTGATCTTTGGTGAATCCAATGGTTGATCCAATGAATGTTTTATCTCGGTGGAACCTCCAATTTGTTATGACTTAAAAATCACAACAAAGAAAACCAGCAATGACAACTTAAACAAATTTATTCTTCACCGGTATAAAAAAAAACTTCTACAAATAATCCACTGTTTAATCTTATAATAAACCTTTAATGCCTCTATGTAACTCTGTTGCCAAAACAAAAACTCTGCCTCTACTGACCAAAATCGCAGCATTTATATAGACTAGCAATATTCTGGAAAGATCTACAGGATTCCTGGGTAATCCCGCCCCCTCCAGGCAGGAAGATGCCAGAAGCTTCTAGAAAGCACTAGTCTATTTCTTCACAAAGAAGTGGTATTGCATCAGATCATGTTTCTCTACAGTCATACTACCAGAGGGTGCCAAATGAAAACCAAAATAAACAAATCGCTGACCAGTCAGAATAGGCATTTAAATAGTGTCTAACAAATCTCCATTTTACTAATGATATACAGTGCTATACACAAAATACTCATACATAACATACCTATCAGACGAAAGGCCGTTTGAGAGTTCGTTTCAAACAGACAAGCAGTACTGCAAATCGACCTCATCCACGTCGGCCACGTGTGACCACACCAGCACAAGGTCGCTACATCCGGCTCGTCCACCTGCGGGATCGGCTCAGATCAGCGCCTCGCACAGCGGATGAGACCGTTGGTCTGCATAACAGACGCATCACACCACAGACAGTCCGTAACTGCCTGCGAGAAGCCAACTTGCATGCTCGGCGTCCTCACCGTGGTCTGGATCTCACCGCTGTCCGGCGTCGGAACCGACTCGCATAGGCAAACGCACACGTTCGATGGCCCTTGGCACGCTGGAGAAGAGTGCTATTCACAGACAAATCCCGGTTCCAGTTTTTTGTTTATAAAAATTTGACATGGGGCGTTTATATTTTTGTTCAGTGTAATTAAAGTGCATGTGACAACTTTACATTGGAAATCAATATGATAAATCCTTGACGCACCTCCAGAGCTCTGTTGTACAATGTTATAATGTGCAACATGAAACTGTGTGTCGTGAAAGGTGTAGGACGGGGTCAGTTCGAATTTCTTCAAATGACAGCAATGCTGAAAAACTTACTGTCATTAAGAATTGAAACCAGGGAACTACTGTACTAAAGATCCACAACACTCAGTTGATAAGCCAATGTCACATATAAAAATTAATCCGCATTAGAGTCCAGAGATAATTCCGTGTGCATAGGCAATGTGCACAGGATGCATGCTTTGGGATTTCTCCATATTGACCCATTTACGTGTAACAATATGCAGATCATAATCCTGAGTGCTGGTTTCACTTGTCTATTTTTCAAGGACAGCTGCCATTTTAGATTACACATATGTACATACACACACATAAAACAAATGTGTGTGAGAGAGATGGAGGGAAAGGGAAAGAGTGAGAGAGAGAGTATGTTGGGGGAGAGAGTTCATGTAAGAGTGTGTGTGTGTGTGTGTGTGTGAGGGGGATGGAGTGTGTGTGTGTGGCTGTGAGGGGGAGGAAGTGTGTGTGTGTGTGTGAGAGGGAGGGAGTGTGCGTGTGTGTGTGTGTGTGTGTGTGTGTGTGAAGGGGAAACATTTGACTGTGCAGACGAAGAGAATGTGTGGGGGTGTTTGTGGGGGGAGAGAGATTGAGAGTGTGTGCACAAGTGTCTGCGCGCGCGCGTGTGTGTGTGTGTCACAAATGTACAGTGAAAAGTGAAAAGTAAGTTCAGAAGAACTCTTTAGTGAAGGCTTTTGATAAATCAGCATCAAGTCTTTCACAGTGTGAATCACTTCAACTTTCTATTGGGGCGGCATGGCTCAGGAGGTAGAGCGGTTGGTCTAGGAATCAGAAGGTTCCTGGCTCCTGGTTCGATCCCCGGCTCCTCCAGAGAGTGTGTCGAAGTGTCCTTGAGCAAGACACTGAACCCCACACTGCTCCTGATGTGCAGGCTAGCGCCTTGCATGGCAGCCCCCGTCATCAGGGTGAATGAGAGGCATAGTTGTGAAGTGCTTTGGGGTCATGTCATGTGACTAGAAAGTGCTTTATAAATGCAGTCCATTTACCATTTACTATATTGCAGTTGTAACCTGAAAAACCATGAATGAATTCCCTCAGGCTTGCAGTCTTCACTTTTACCTCCTCTCCCCTGGTAATCCCCAGAGTCTGTGAGGTCTGTCAGGATCTGTTTCGTTATGCCCACCTAAAACAGCTCATTCGGCTGCAGCGCAAGGCGATTTCATGAATCTTCTAAACCATCTTGCACAAAATCAGTGAGCACACTACTTCTGCTGAATTGATAATCAGCAGTGATGCCATTATTCAGGAGGGGAGTGGGGGCTTATCGGGCTCCCAGTGGCATTTCAAGATTTAATTTTTTACTCTACTTCTTTATTTTGCTGTCACTTTTAACAGTGTATCGCTGTCTATTGCACACTTAGCAAATGCCATTTTCCAGCAACTATCCCAAATATTTATTTTGAGAGGTCAAGAATTTGTGTCTTCATTTCTGTTTGAGGACAGCACTGTGGTGCAGTTGGTAGTACTGCAGCCTCTCAGCAAGAGGGTCATGGTTTCAAATCCGGCCTGAGGCCTTTTTTTTGAGTTTGCATGTTCTCCCTGCGTTCACGTGGGTTTCCTTTGGGTACTCCTGTCACAGTCTACTCTGCTGCTGTCTCTCCCTCTGCCTGGCCACACCCCTTCCACTGCAATTGCTCTCAGCTGAGTCTCGTTACCCAGCCAGTATTTAAGCAGCTCTGTTTCTCTCACTCTTTGCCAGATTGTCGTTGCAGCATGCACTACTCTCCGGCCTTTGTCTTTGATCTGCCTTCCTGGAAAGGACTCTGCCTGTCTCTGATGACGTCCCTTTGCTCCTGCCTCGGTAAACCTGATAGCCTTCTGCCTCTGACTCAGAGTTCTGCCTGTGTGCTTCCTGGTTCCCGTCTGCCTTCTCCCGTACCCCTGTCCAAGCTATCCGGCTTGCTGCTCCCCTGCCTACCCCAGTGGCTCAGTGGTATCTCTCCCGCCTGCGATGAGGGAGGCCTGTGTTCCAATCCCGCCATCAGCGCCTACTACCCTGAGTTGCTGGAAGAGCTCCATTCAGGATCCACAAGTTCCTGGTTCCAGCCTGCATCCTGCTCTGCATTTTGTGTGCACCTGTCTTGAGCTCATTAAAAGCCAGTAAATCTCCTCTTGGTCTGATTGCATTGCATTTCGGTCCTACCACCACCCGTGTCAACTCCGGTTTCCTCCCCCAGTGCAAAAACATGCATGTTGGGGTATTTGGAGACTGTAAATTGCCTGTAGGCATGAGTGTGTGAGTGAATAGTGTGTGTGTGCACAGCCATGGATTGCTGAGCTGTCCAGACTTTCTCTCTGCCTTTCGCCTGTATTCAGCTGGGATGGGCTGCAGCTCCTCTCAGACCTCAGTGAGGAAGTAGTGGTGTTAGTAATGGATAGATGAATTGAAGACCTGCGTGCAAGAAGTATTTAAGAAACATTTTGCAAAAAATGAGCTGACACCAGTATTAAAAGCCACAATGGCCAGAGTATTATCTGATAACAAAGATTTCTCGGAAGAACTACTTAAGTCCTGTGCATTGGTATGTTGTCATTGTCAAATTCGCCATCATTTTGTTTCAAGGAACAGCTTCTTCTTTGAGGGCTTGAGCTGAAATGAGGTAAAATCCACACTGACCAAAAGGAATGCATTATTTCTGTTGTCATTTACGTTTAAAAAAGGCTATGATGTGTTTTTAATATTCTTAAATATTTACAGATACATCTATGGCTGTAGTATCCTTCATGGCCTCAATCCAGTGCACTGTAGACAGGCATATATTTTCTTTAAGCTATAACCAGAGTAATAATATCAGACAAGGAATGTTCACTGGCGGCCATGTATGAATTGTCATGAGAGACTTTTATGATCAGACTTTAATTTTTGGCCGTGAAGCTGTGATGAGGATTGTCACTGATCAGTGATCACATTATATCGGGGGTATCCCTCAGTCACAACCAGACAATTTCAGTCACAAAACAAAAAACATTTAAAGCAGCAGAGTACAGCTTCAGAAAGCACTCATCCCCAATAGTTTGTTGCAGTTGTCGAATTAGTCATTACTCAAAGGGCACAATTTATTTGTGAAATCAGCCGGCAAAGTTAATGATAACTCCGTTCCTCAGATGATGAATTTATCCAAAGTAAATAACATTTGATTGGACTATACAGTAGCAAATCAGCACTGGAGTAATGTAAACATACGGGCATTACTTACAAGGCCCAACAGCTATATACCTCTTATTGTGGCTACCCTATGGCTTGAACCACCACCTATATAGTTCTTTGTCAAGCATCTTAACCCATAGGCTACTGGCAGTGAAAAACACAGCAGGATTTTTTTTTTGGTCTAAGAGCGCTAGACTTTATACCCCTGATTAGGAGTTGTAATAGCAGAGCACTGAAGTTCGCTGGTGCTCTCCGCATGGTTGTGTTTTACCTCCGCTGCAGGAAAGTCTGCAGAGAGAGATGAGGGATCTTAGGGGTCAGCTGGAGGAGTGTCGGGGGAGGGAGAGGGCCCTGATAGCCAGTCAACAGGTGGAGAGAAGCAGGGCAGCGCAGGAGGTCGAGGAGCTCAGGGTCCGGCTGGTGAGAGGGAGGGAGAGCGACACACAGCAGCTGTGCCAACTGCGCAAACAGAAGGTATGATGGGAAACAAGGGGAGGTCCAATCATCAAAGCACAGGGGCAACAGCACCTGAGACCCTCCCTGGGAGATACCAGGACTGACTCAGTGCCACGATACATTAGAGAAGAGCTCTCGCTGGATGAGCCGTCCAGAGGTCATCACCATACCTTATAGACCACTCAAGGCTTACCGGCACCCCTGATGAAAATGAGCAAAAATACTATAGAAACAACGCAGTGAATCCTTTGTTGGGCTCAGACATTGAGGGAAGTCATATACATTTATTTTAACACAATAATAAAATAAAGGATATATAGTTGGATTGATTTGTACATTTTATCTCTAAAACATGTGCTTCCAAATGATCGATACCCCTTTGATGACTGGCGGAACCTCCCCTAGAGAGAATAGCTACACTGAATTTCTTCCTGTAATGTCCAAAATGGTTGGCCAATTTTTCTAGTATCTTGGATCACTCCACGATCTAGAACGTCTCAAGAGCCACTAGGTTCCCAGGTTTGTTTTCGTTGACTGCCCTTTTTAATTTCTACTTCAGGATTTCAAGATCTGAATACTGAAATAGCTTGTTCATTTTTCAGTCTAAAATAGTTTCTTTTTTATTTTTATGAATGTTTGGGGTCCTATCTTGGTGAAAGGTCCAACTGCAGACAAGTGTCAACTTCCTGGTGGTGAAATCAGGAGTGTGGCTAAATATCCTGATACGTTGCGGACTTTATTGCACCACCAGTCTCAACAAGATCCCCTGGTCCGATAGCAGCATTACAGCCCCAAAGCGTCAATGATCCACTGTTGCGATAGGAGTTATTAATATATTCAACCACTAGGTGGCAGCAACAACTAGGGTTCCTATCTGTTAAACATACTAGTTTGTCATGATCAGACAAGAGGGGTCTGCCAAGAAAAATAAGATGTGATGCTGCATGTACATGCTTACCTAGCTCTGCCGCCGATGTTAATAAACCACCAAGTTTGATGAAGCCATTTTTTTCCGTTTTCAGTGGAAACATAACATGGCACCAGAAGTGGTCCAAAGACAGAAGTCATGGGAAGTGTGGAGCTTACTGACTCTGTGAATCGGACTGGGAATGTAGTTTGTGAGCGGCAGACGTTAAAACAACGTTCTGTGTGTGTACGTGCAAGCCCTCGGACTGGATAGCAAACTAGATGCAGAGAAGATCACGCTGCTGAAATACAAGCAGTGCTGAATAACAGCAGACCAGAGATTCAAAGACTCATTACTAGTGCTGAGAAGATCCACACACAATGTCTGAGAACCTGACAGACTGAATTTTCAAAGAAGAAGAACTGAGCTTTAAAAAAACAGGATAAAAAAGAAAATGTTTTATTGTTGTTTTGGCTTTTTAGAAAAAAAGGCACAGGTTGCTCAGGCATGTTTTTGAAAAGAATACTGCATTACTGCATTTGCAACAGTTTGTTAGTTCGAAGTTGCTAGATGCCTTGTTTGCGTATGGCTTATAACTAAAGAAAAGGAGATATTGTGATCGGTGCTCTTAATATGTCCAACCACTAGGAGGGCGCAATGCCCAGAATTCCTGTCTTTAGGCCACTCAAGCTGGTATTGAATAGAAAATAGGAGTTAGTAAAAGAAGGTAGGATATGATGTTCTATGTACATGCTTGCGTAGCGCTGCTGTTGTTGTTTAACAAACAATCAAGTTTGATGATGCGTAGTTTTTGCAGTTTTTCTTTGAAACGTAACAATCCACCTCTATACAATGCCTGGCAACGTTCAAGCACTGCATTCTGAGAGTTGCTCTTTTGTGTGAAACCCTTCTGAACAACTTTTGACATGGAGATGGCTAACAGCTGATAAAGACATTTGTCAACCTTGAGAATGCTAAACTTTGATGCGATAAAGCTGTGATCCTTAAGTTTCTTTTCCACCCAAAGCATCTTCTCACTTTACGCCCATGCATGCGCTCCTTAGAAATTTCCAGCAATAATAAATACTGAATAATGCTCTAGGGCCTATTGCACAAAGGCGGGATAAGGGATTAGCCCAGGATCAGCACGGGATTAGCCTGATCTCAACCCCATTTCGGTTGCACAGAGCGTGTGGGCTAAGCCATGGCACAAGTTACTATGGAAACAAAGTCTGTGGAGCTAGCCAGCTCTAGAGCTGGCTCACCAACTAGCTTAGCTCCTGCCTCCTGCCAATTTCACCTCACCTCAGTCAGCAGTCACCCAAATTGAAAATCAATGTCCTTAACAGTCATTCTAAATTGTCCACTACATATTGCTACCTCAATTATAGTACAACTCCAATTCCGAAATAGTTGGGACAAAGTGTAAATTGTGAATAAAATCAAAACACAATGACTTTCAAATCACACCAGCCAGTATTTTATTCACAAAAGAACAGAGATAACATAGCAAATGTTGAAACTGAGAAATTTTACAATTTTATCCACAAAATGAGCTCATTTTAAATTTGATGGCTGCTACAGGTCTCAAAAAAGTTGGGACAGGGGCCTGTTTACCATGGTGGAGCATCCCCTCCTCATTTTAACACAGAGTGGAGGCATCTGGGCATTATTTAGTAATGTCAATGACAGAATCATGCCGGTGAGTGATGCAATGGCGTCTGAGGGCCCGAAGATCACGGGCATCTAGTAAAGGTCTTCGGCTTTGTCCCTTACGCACAGAGATTTATCCAGTTTCTCTGAATCTTTTGATGATGTAATGCACTGTCGATGATGAGCCTTTGCAATTTGACGTTGAGGAACATTGTTTTTAAAGTGTTCCACAATTTTTTTACGCAAGCCTTCACAGGTTGGAGAGCCTCTGGCCATCTTTACTTCTGAGAGACTCAGCCTCTCTAAGACATCCCTTTTACAGCCAATCATGTTACACATCTGATGCCAGATAACTTATTTACTTGCTAAATGTTCTTTCAGCTGATTCTCTTATATATTAATTGCATTTTCTGCCCTTTTTTGCCTGTGTCCCAACTTTTTTGAGACCTGTTCCAGCCAGAAAATTTGAAATAAGCTCATTTTGTGGATAAAAATGTAAAATGTCTCAGTTTCAACATTTGAAATGTTATCTATGTTCTATTGTAAATAACATATTGGCTCATGTGATCTGAAAGTCATTGCATTTTGATTTTATTCACAATTTACACTTTGTCCCAACTATTTCGGAATTGGGGTTGTAGGCCGTGAGTAATTATTTTAAAAACATGTGACCATTGATGTCAGTAAAAAAGCCAATATTCAATCATTATATTCAAATATCCATGTGACATTGACCATCACAATTCAGTCAATCCCCCTTCCATGTCACATTTTGACCATATGTAGAATCATTATCAGATTTGTCCTTATTCCCCAGACTTCCATCAGGGTAGATGAGCAGTGCTGTATGAAGGGAGTTACCGTGTTTCAGCGCGGTCTTAAATCGCTGCAGTAACCCCCCTCATACAGCACTGCAGCTACTGTTCTCCGTCTCTATTTGGACTGCGACGGGTAAGGTAGAGTCGTTGTCTTAGTGCCGGATACACGTGCAGTGTCGCTCGCTTCACGATGCTGGAATCATACAGTTTCAGGAGGTTGGAGTTATTTTCTGACATTAATATTGTACTTTTTAATTTGAATATGCCTCTATCAGAAGTGACTAAAAGCAGAAAATAAAGTCAACTATTCTGAAAACATCTTCTAGATCGGACTATCATTTCAGAGTTTGCATGACAAAAAAGGGGTATTAAGCAAAATTGTGGTATATCGGAAAAAAATATGCTAGTAAAAATTTGAAAGCACTTGGGTTTGCTAGGCAGTTCACGTGTGCATTTTAGGCACAATCACATCTGCCTGTTTTCTTTTCTCAATGTTACATCTTAAATACGTCTAGCAACGACGGCTTATCCCATTCAAACAGACGCCGAAGTGCATCAGCTACTCCTTTTCGACGACACTGAAACACTTCTGGAGTTTACTTTAACTTCAGTTTTGCTCACTTTAATACTCCTCTCAAATGCCTTGCACCATTCAGACGAAAACTGAAGGAGTTGCACAGGCGTTTCAGAGACGGCGTCGTCCGTCTGGCTGAACGCGGTCTGAAAGTGAAAACTGGCGCATGCGTCTGCTGAATTTGCTGCGTATCCATGGTGATGATCAACGATTCTGTGATCGATCTCGGGGTCTATTTGATGAAGCCGTGTGCGCGCACTCAGCAGGATCAGCCGCAGCGGGCTTCACTCAGCCGATCATCCTCCACCCGCTGCTGGCTTTGTGCAACCAATTAAGCCAGCGACGCGCTGTTTGGGATGTGGCAATCCCTGCTTTGGCGTTGATCCAGGATCTCAGGATCCGGCTTTTGTGCAATAGGCCCCTGGTTTATGTATCTTCCTTTATCCTGGATTAATGGACTGAATTTGTGGAGGTCAACATTCAGTTGTCCCTTGAAAAGTAAACGCTCTCTGGGTTTTTTTCATTTATATCCCAGTGAAACAGGATGAAACAGGAGATGGTCAAAGTCAGCACTACAGATTCTGTTCAGTAGGACCAAATTTAAAAAATTCTATTTCATCTTGTGCGCTTTCTTTTGTGGTGTTTTTCAATATCACTAGGGATGCCAATAATTTTGACCGCAGTGTTTTTGGGAATACATATTTTTTTTTAAAAATCCACTGCATAAAGTTAATGAACTAAAATGTAATTTAATCATATGTTTTACGTGAGAATTTTAGTCAATTGTTTATTATTATACATTTATTTTTAATCCTTTTCATGAGGGGTGGCAATAATTATTCAGTGACTGTCCTTATACTAACAGCATATTGTAATTTTCCTTCCCTTAATGGTTGTTGGGTTCATTTCCCAGGAGACCCTGGTTCTGGAGCTGCAGGACTGCCGAGAGGCACATGACAGGTTTAAAGAGGATGTTGCTCTCACGGTCGCTGGCTTGCAAAAAAGAGAAGGTAAAACTAAACAGCGAAAAAACAGCAGCAGTCTCCTTTCCACTCGTGCAAGGCCATCAGAATATACTATTCTGGATAAAGGGGCTTGTATCTTTTTTGTGTGCATGTGTGCACTCGTGTACTGTGAATGTATCCTCTTGTTAAGCCGTGGCGTAACGCGTCACGTGATAATACCGTTTTCGGGTCCAAACTTGCTTGAAACTGCACTGACTGTATGCCACAGCGTTGTATTCCGATGTGCGTTCATCAGTCAGACACGTCCGGAGTTGACATTTTATCGCTTGCCAGTTGATGAAAAGGTGAAAGGTAGATGGATACAGCTCATAAGGAAAGTTAAAAAGAATTCAGTGAAGCGTTGGCCCGGTGTGAGTAGTCCAGTATGCCCCTCACTCAGATTAACATTTGCAAGTGGGTCTTTTGGGAAGCTCCGTTTACATCGGTGTTCGCAGAGTAATTACTTTCACTTTCCGGGCGCAGGATCCACTTGGCTTGGGCTCAGCCCCACTTTACTGACCACCATATTTCCCTCGTTCTCTCGAGCACAGGACCCACACGGTTCGAATTATAGGATATTAATGCCTTTTTGACCCGTTCGGTGACTTCAGAAACGAAATTTGCCTGAGTGAACATGGTAACTGGCTCGGCCATGTCTACAGTGTACAGCACGTGATTTTGTTATGTTTGGACCCAGAAACAGCATTATCATATGATGCGTTACGTTATGCACAGTGGCGGCTCGTGAACTGGAAACGGGAAACTAAAACAATCCCTTAAATTAATGATCGGTTATAACCTGTCTTCAATCATTCATTTTACCATTACCGAAACTCTGAAAACTCTCAACATTATCAGGCGTGGCCAGTTTTCATTAATAACGCACACCTGTCAGCTCAGTTTAAGCAGCATATTTACATTCCCCTGCTATAGTCAGCAATTATTCAATCAACGCGTATGTAAGAGATTCTCGCGTGGAATTGAAGTCCTTGTGCATGGAGGGGTTGGAAGCAATGGAATTGCATAAAGATGTTTCAAATGATCTTATTTCATTTAAACAATCTTGAAACACATGCATTGCTTCCAATCCCTGAGTAAAGAAAAGTGTGAGAAGTCCGGAGTCGTAATCGGTGCGCTTTATAAATGAAAATTGGCCATATCTGATAACGTTGAGAGTTTTTGGAGTTTCTGAAATGGTAATTTAAATGAATGATTGAAAACAGGTCGTGACCAATCATTAATTTTAAGGGATTATTTGAGCTTCCCCTATTGCCAGTTCACCAGCCGCCACTGGTAATGCATGTATGTTGGGCATTTGTGTTCGCCCCCATGTCCATGCATGAGCACATATATCCTTTTTTTTTTCTTTTGGACAACATGAATGTCTTTTGAAATAACTTAATTTTACATTTTCCTTCACAGAAGGTGTTTTTGTCACAAATAGAGGAAACAAAAGTATTTTGTGATAAGGTAAGCCCCATTACAGTGAAAAGTTTATTTTCAGATAATCAGTAGATATTGTTTTGCAAACGATAACAGGAAAGAGTTCAGGTTAAAAAAATATACACCACCTGTCCCTGTCGCAGGTCAGGGTGGAGAATGCAGCTCTGACGGAGATGGTGGAGGCGCTCCAGGCGGAGCTAAGATCCAGGCCCCGCCCAGATGTCCACACCCACGCCGCCCCCCCTCACGTCCACACCGTCACCACCAACACGGAGATGCTGGTGCTGTCACACCACGTCTCTCAGCAGTGCGCTATGGACCCGAGCCCAGGCAGGTCTCCGTCGTACAGAGCCACCATGGGGTGGTAATCCTGTTATATACACACTGCTGCTCTCTCCTGTTATACACACTCCTGTTCCCTCCTGTTATATACACACTGCTACTCACTCCTGTTATATACAAACTGCTGCTCACTCCTGTTATACACACTGCTGCTCTCTCCTGTTATATACACACTGCTGCTCTCTCCTGTTATACACACTCCTGTTCCCTCCTGTTATATACACACTGCTGCTCTCTCCTGTTATATACACACTGCTGCTCTCTCCTGTTATATACAAACTGCTGCTCACTCCTGTTATACACACTGCTGCTCTCTCCTGTTATATACCCACCGCTGCTCTCTCCTGTTCAGTGTTCTCCACTAAAATTTCCAATGACTGGGCGGTAGGTGGCGTTCTTTTGTGAGCGGTTTTGTTTTGTTGAGTTGGGGGGGCTGGTTGGGACTTATACTACTTTGTTGAGCGAATGCGCAATCACTCAGAATGAATGGGCGGCCCGCCCGGTCATTAACGATAGTGGAGAACCCTGCCTGTTATATACACACTGCTGCTCTCTGCTTTTATATACATGCAGCTGCTCTCTCCTGTTATATACACACTGCTGCTCTCTCCTGTCAGATACACAGTGCTGTTTCCTCCTGTTATATACACACTGCTGCTCTCTCCTGTCATATACACCCTGCTGTTCTCCCCTGTTATACACATTCTGCTGCTCTCTCCTTTTATAGACACACTTCTGCTCTTTCCTGTTATATACACACTGCTGTTCTCCCGTTATATACACACTGCTGCTCTCGCCTGTTATATACACACTGCTGCTCTCTCCTGTCATATACACCCTGCTGTTCTCCCCTGTTATACACATTCTGCTGCTCTCTCCTTTTATAGACACACTTCTGCTCTTTCCTGTTATATACACCCTGCTGCTCTCTACTGTTATACACAATCTGCTGCTCTCTCGTTTTATAGACACACTGCTGCTCTCTCCTGTTATATACACCCTGCTGCTCTCCACTGTTATATTTACTGAAACACAGTGAAAACGCAACGCCTAATTTTTTCAATCGTAGCTAATTTTTTGAAGCCATCAAATTACCACAGAATAAATATAGTGGTATGAAGGTTAAAAGCTGGAATTTGTACAAGTCCGGGTTCAAACCCAGTTTGTGTGTCTGTCAGGGGATCACTTCTCCAAAACACAACTTTGCCATGTCATTAGCTGCAGGTTGAATGCATCACTTGAATGACATGCAAGTGCAAAGCCAGACATTGGATGCATAAAAGGCACAGTGGTTCATCCCCATCAGCATCAGTGCCAGAATGCCACGGCTTACAGAACAGCAGAGGGAGCGAGTTTTGGGGATGCTGCTTAGGAGAACATCTCAAAGAGAGGTTGCCCGCCAGTTCAGGGTCAGTCCATCCACCATCAACAGACTGGAGCATCGCTATCAACAGACAGGAAGCGTTCACGACCGCCCCCAATCAGGACAACTTCCGGTTATGATGGCACATCAGGACCGACACATCCAGAGGATCCATCTGAGGAATCGGTGCCAAACAGCAATAGACACGGCTCGGAACACGATAGGACGCCACGGACGCCCCATCCATGCCATGACTGTGATTCAGCGACTGCGAGCTGTGGGGTTAAGGCAACATCATGACACAACGTTTCAGAGACAACAGACTTCAGTTTTCTCAACGTCATCATCTTCGGCCGCCACGAGTCTTCCACTGTTGGGTTTTTCAGATGAATCAAGGTTCTGTGTGTCATTTGCTGACTGCTGACAACAGGTGTCCAGGAGGCAATATGAATGTCGTCAAGGCAGGTGTGTTCTGGAGAGAAATGGGTTTTGTGAGGGTAGTGTGATGGTCTGTGCTGCCATTAATGTGAGATTTCAGAGTGAACTTGTTGTGATTTGTGGAGGTATAACAGCACAGTGATATGTGGATGAGATTTTAAGACCAGTTCTCCTACCACTATTGAACAACCATGGACAACAACGATTGCCGTTCACGTTCCAACACAACAACGCCCGTCCCCATACTCCACGCCTCACCAGAGACTTTCTCCAACAAGCAGGGATCGATGTTCACCATTAGCCATCCATTTCACCTGATCTTAACCCCACTGAACACGTGTGGGATGAACTGGGTCGTCGCGTGCGCCAGCGTCAACGTCAACCACGCAACGTCGCCGAGTTGATGGCAGCACTACAGGAGGAGCGGAGGAACATTCCCCAAGGAACCTTGCGACGTTTGTGCGAATCAATGCCTCGCCGTTTACGCGCATGTGCGCAAGCACGGGGAGGACACTGACAGTTTGTGGAGGGTCTGTGCATTCACAATGGCATAAACGAAAACATTTGATGAGATAATGTGATGAAACTTTATAGTGTTATGAACAATGAAATTCTTTTTCTATTTGTATTAAAATTGATTGAAAAACATTAGTTGTTTCTTCCCTTTGGTTATTAAGTATGAGCAGCGCCGTCGTCAGCCTAGCCAATGCCCAGGGATAATATGGTCTCGCAAATGCCCCCCCCCCCCCCAAGTGGACGCGCATTGAAGCCGCCTGGGCACGCTCTTGTAAAAGCCCAAATGGGTAGCGGGTAGCTTGAGCACGCTAAATGTTCGCTCAATGACAACTAGTGCGCGTGAGTGTTTTCTATTGAAAGCGAACTCGCGCACACTTGTTGGCTTAATGTATGGCACCATGCACCACGTCTTTAATGGATAGCCATTGTCACCTAACAGCCACCCATCCAGAGGGGGGTCCCTCTGGAAGACTGCAGGAATGACCGAATGTTCCATTATAAAAGTGTCATGGCTACCTCCAGGATGATTTGCGTATACATTCAAGATGTAACCCCATGCATCGCAAATCACCCGGACGTTGATGGAATGGGTTCCTTTACGATTTACATAGGCGCCACTGTTCAGAGCCGGAGCCCGAATCAGAACGTGTGTGCGGTCGACGGCACCCAGAACCCTAGGGAACCCACATCTTGCCAAAAAATCCCGCTTTACGCTGTGTTGTCTCTTGGGTGTCACAGGGATGTTAGTGATATACCTACAGGCATGTCAGACTATGCTGGCAGTGACTGCAGTTATAGCCGAGCTTACAGCAGATTGGGTCATGCCTCCAATTGAGCTGAGTGGGTGTTGGAATGACCCATTAGCATAGAAAAATAGCGCCACAGTAACCCTAACAGCAACAGACAAGGCATACGGACAGCTGGCAGCGGTGACTACATCATCTGCAACCAGCTGAGATAATTCTGTCACTGCCTGACGGGAGAGGCACAGTTTTGTCACGCATTCTCGTTCTGTGGGAAATAATACTTGTATTATTATAATTTTAGAATGTGATATATAATACATATCATTAATATATATTATATATAATAATTATATATTATTATGAAAGCGGAAAAAATGATTGATACAAAATACAAACAATATAGACTTACCCGAAAGGCCCAGGTAGCTGGTGCACTGGTGGTACACGCATTCTGGGCGTCTTCTATTATTTAACTGGCAATCAAGGTGATTTAGTACTATTCCTGCCATTTCCCAGGGGTGCAACTGAGGCTAAAGCAAGGTGGCTTTTTCTTGGCGACTTAATTTGGGAAGTGGAGCCGCATGTGCACATCCACATGTGTCCAAGTGGACGCGCACTGAAGCCGCATGGGCGCGCTGTTGTAAAAGCCCAAATGGGTAGCGGGTGGTTTGAGGACCCGCTAAACGCTTTCCCTAACGTGTGTGGTCAAGATAGCAATTGTAGAGAAAGTGCATAAACACGCCCACGGGCACACCTCCAGGCGCAAATAAAGGAGCCAGCATAATATATAGCGGGTAGTGTGGCCGCAAGATACCGTTTAGGGATAGGGGAAGCTGCTGAATGTGTAATACACGGGTAGCGGGTAGTGGCAACGGGTAGGGTAGTGTGAAAGACAGAGCCCTCAGGAAGGCCAAAGTTGTGGAATACCTGCTCGAACATCGGTCAGTAACAAAATCCACTGCCAAATGTGACCAGGGTCGATGCGGGACTGGAAGTGGATTTAGTTTATCCATGGGCAGCTGGCTCGGTGATTTGGAGATCATGCAAATTGCGCAGGAGCACACAGCTGCCTCCATGTCGGAGGCCAAGTGGGGCCACCAGCAGCGCCGCCGTCAGCCTAGCCAATGCCCGGGGATAAAATGGTCTCGCAAATGCCCCCCCCCAAAGTAGGCTATAGAGTTCATTTATAGGCAACAATAACAGAATGAAAAATAGAATGATGAAAAAAGACGCTGACAGGACACTTTATGTGACACTTGTTTAGTGTTGTTTAGATAAATCATATGTTTCAAAGATCGCATGTAAAATATATAATGTAGGCTACTTTTCTCAAACAGATGCATGAATTCACAGATAAATGCAGTGGCAGGCGGTGGACAGAAAACCGAGGGGGCGGAAAACATCCCTTGAAACAAATGAGATTAGTGACCCGATTTCAATCATTGTTCTTGGTCAACATGTTAGTTTCCCTTCTAATGAAATGTTTAGGCGAGTGAATAATAAATTCTATAAAATGTTTAATTCACATGCCTTAATAGGCAACTCTTCACGAAAAAACCACTGTGGATTTTCCGTGTTAAATTTTGTCACATCCTAAGCAAGTCGTCAAACCTGTGCGTAATGATTGTTTAATTGAAAAAGATTGAAATGCGCTCTTTTTTGCGTTCAACTGATGCGTTTGATTTCTCGTCTTTACAAAGACAATTAGCTACACCTGAGAGGGGAGAGTTCAAGTGTCTTTTACCAGGGAAATTGACTGAAAACAGATGAAGGCTAATAAGCAGTTTAAAGACATGTTTATCGCCCTCCTTGTTCTCTGTCCACCGCCTGCCGCTGGATAAATGTCTCAGAAGCCTATTCGAAAATATGTATTCTCAAGGATCACAACAGATAAAATCATGAATATTGTTACATACACATTTAAGTAAATGTTTTTACAGGCCAATTAAAACAAAATCAAAAAACATTAAGTGGGCGACACATAGCGTATTCATTTGACAAATGAAAGGTGCCGCACTTTTCTAGTTGCAAAGTCATGTATAATATCATCAAAATCAATTCTCTTAGCCAGTTCATGTTCTATCGAGATCATCGCTAAACCATTTATTCTTTCTTGTGACATGGTGCAGCGCAAGTGATTTTTTATTAATTTAAGTTTACTGAAAGTGCGCTCGCCTCCAGCCACTGTTATGGGCAAAGTCAGAAAGATACGCAACAAGGGATCTCCGGCGAGCGAGCGTGTGTGGTAGCTCACGTCATCAGTCTTGTGCTGCGGCGCTAAAGAGGGACCAAACCACTTGCATTGGGTAGGGGGGGAGGTGTAAATCTATTTTTACCACTATGTCATTTGTCAAGGAAAATTAGCAAAATAGAATATATAAAGCTTTTAAGTAACTGAGAAATACTATATCTTCACAGATATTTATTATGATGAATTTTCCAGCAGATTATTTTAAAATCAGGGGGTCAGTTTCATGCCCCCCATAGTCTGATGCCCGGGGATAGCAGTCCCCTTTGCCCCACTCTCTCCACTTATGTTTGCACTGCTGCTCTCTCTTGTTACATACACCCTGCTGCTCTCTCCTGTTATATACACACTGCTGCTTTCTCCTGTTATATACACACTGCAGCTCTCTTCTGGAACAATCACATTGCTGCTCCCTCTTGTTATATACACTCTGCTACTCTTTCCTGTTATATACACACTGCTGCTCTCTCGCGGTATATGCACACAGCTGTTCTCTTCCATTATATACATACCGCTGCTCTCTCCTGTTATACACACTGCTGCTCTCTCCTCTAATATGCACATTACTTTTCTCTTCTGTTATTGTTGTGGTTTTCATTCAAACATATTTTCAAATCATGAGGTTCCCCCATCCTCAAGCAATTGGAGAGAGACAGATTCTTCAGAAAATTAGGCTTTATTGAGGCATATTGATAAATGTAAAGCCGAGTTCTTTTTGCGCAAGAAGAACTGATTTCTTACTTTTCACACCCAGTTTTTATACCTTTATCACAGGAAATATCTTCCAAATATGGTCTTTCCGCATTCTCATTCTCGCGCTGCAATTGGACTGGCAAACCAAAACACTGCTAGCTAATCCTTCAGGAATTCAAAGCAAAGATAAGGATGCACATCACTAAAAAGGAGCGGAAAATTCCAGTCAAGAGATGAAAAGTGCAGACAAAGGAATAGGATACAAGTGGATACATAAATGATTAAATTGTTTTTTTTTTCAGTAACAACTAATGATTTTACTGAACAAATATTGATCAAAGCTACAGAAATCAAATGCATCACCTGATTATGTTTTTGAATCAACTAAACAGAAGCCTGCTTACTAATCAAAGCTACAGAAGCCTGCTGCTTATGTGTGTGTGAGCTGCTCATGCATGTGTGAATTGAATTGCTTGTATGTGTGTGTGTCTGTGTGTGAACTACTTGTATGTGTGTGTGTCTGTGTGTGAACTGCTTGTATGTGTGCGTGCGCATATGTGTGTGTGTGTGTGTTTTATGTGTTTGTGTATGTGTCTGTGTGTTTGCACTGCTCATCCCCTCCCTATGCGTATGTGAACTACTTGTATGTGTGTGTGTGTTATGTTATGTGTGTGTGTGTGTGTGTGTGTGTGTGTGTTACTGCTGCTTACATAATATGGTTATTGATTATGATTATTGATTATGGTTATTCAACATGGCAATTGATCTACTAATGAATATGATGAGAAATATTGAAATATAATCCTCAACATTCCTCCCGTTGAGGCCATCCCAATCATGGCCTCACATTAATCATGGTCGAAAAATGGCACAGCATTGTCTACCCCTGGTCTATGACCCCCACACTACACACAAGTGAATTTCTTATGAGCCCGAACGTAAAATATGGCTGGTGGGCCCTTTCCGACTGTAACACTTCCAGTAAAAACAGTCTGTCTTGTACGCCAGCATGTGAACTCCCGATTGTTTTCATGTCCAGGTTTCTCAAGACCTTTCATTGCTCGGGTAAATAAAGTTCCAGTCTAATGTCCCACTTGAATCCAGGAATGTTGCTTATAGCAGGTAATCAGTCCAAAGTTAGTCCAAAGTCCAAGTCCGTATTCAACATTGATTTGGGATTTTTCCATCTGATTGTTTTGGTGAACGAGCCTTCATGGCTGGAATCACTGTCTCAGCATATTCGTTCAAAACTTCAGGGAGGCTCCAGGAAGGAGCGGGCCTCAACCGGCTGGTACGCTAAACTGCCACCCGCCCGTCACTGGAGTGAGAAAATAAAATACAAACACAGGCACAGACGCAGACACAGGCACATGCAGATTCACTCTGTACTCGGCACATACAGAACGAGGGTCATCTGCACCTGCATAATTTCACTTTAAGTCTTACATGTATCAAATTTTATAATATTTACTTTTGCTGTAAAGACTATGCAGACACTTTTGTGTCAGAACATTTTTAAAAACAGTTTCATCCAGGCCTTTCCAAGGACTTACAGTGGCGCCTCCATGCAATAGCCCACAATAATAATCTCCCACAAGACTTTGATTTCAATAATGACCTGGGGGTCGACTCACCCCTGCCTTAGGTCGTCTCCTCGAAAGGAGATCTTACCCGTCTCTGGAGTGAGTCACAACACACACGCAGGTGCTCTGCATTGAGCTCTGTACTCATGCACTTAGATCCTTCGAAACTCCCTCTCCCAGGGCGCAGTTCCAGGCTAGATCCCTTTCCACAGAGATCTTCGCTCGGGCTCCCCCAGGTTGAGAAATCTGCCTTCTGCTTCCCGGTGTCTTCTTTTAAAAGCCCACCGATCACAGAAGCACCACTGCCTACTGACGATTCGCTTTTTGGCTTGTGGTGGCCTGACTGTACATTGAGCGGCCTTGGCCACCACCCTCTCTGTGGTCTTACTGCCTTCTGCGACCCGACCGGCCGGTGACCCAGTCGATAGCGATCCCCGAATCCCGTAGTGGTTACCAGCCACCCAGGTGGGAACCGACGGTCTGATCCCTACCCCACTTCGCTATGGGAATAGAAACTTTGACCGTTTTCACCAGCTTCGCCTGTTCACAGAGGTCATCTCTCACGCCCCTCTGTTAGGTGTGGGCTGTCGCCCACGTACCACGTGTTGCCCACAACCTTACATGCAACAAACACGCCGACTAGACAGTACCACGGCAGTATGTCAATTCATACTTCACCAGACACGGGGGCCTTCAGTCCTCTCCCCTGCACTATAAACCATCTTTAACGTGCCCTCGGAACTCTGCAGTTCCGCCGCCGCCTGTTCCCCCCAAGGTTCGGGGAGCCCAATCCCCTTCCCTAGGGGGTAGGTTTCCTCACCCCTCATAATGGGATAGTTGTGAGATCATTCCAGTTGAATTGGGGCTATTGCAGCAACTTTCTGGGCATAATAGATGAAACAGTTAAAGTAACAACTCATCAATAACAATTTGAAACAGATTTTTCAATTATAGTTCTGACACAGATTCTTGTTTAACCAGCCTAGTAAGTCTCAATTCAAGAAATTTGTCTTGTGTATTTTGTCCCCTCGGTCTGAATGTGCTTTACAAAGTCATTAATGTCACCTTAATTATTTGGAATACAATGAGTTGTTGATGTGCCACCCTGATAAATTAATATTCAAAAATTCATAAGTACCCAAATTGGTCACCTTCACTATTGAGCTCCTGTCAATTTTAAATCAATTTTTTTTTTTTTTGGCAGTATATTCATAATTTTATGTTTCAGTGTATTCTGGGTCAAAAGATAGGGCAGTAACAATAATATCTTTTCACAGTATTTTTTTCAATGAATTTTGATTTAGCAACCCACCACAATCTAGGGTTCCGCTAAGCGCATGGAGGAGATGCACAGTCAGGGCTTATTAGCCCCAGCCATGACAACTCCCAATGTCATCAGCAGAACCGGGTGGAGTTGCTTTAGACCGTGTTACAATATGCATTTTTGTTTTTATTCTCAAAAATGGGCACATATTGAATATTCAACTGTAAAATAGTTTTTCTGTTGGGCTCCCAGTACATAAAGGTAAACAATCGTCCCAAATTTGGTCAGCTCAGTCAGTCAGTCAGTACTTTTTATTTGAAAGTCCTTGTCTTTCTCACTACTCACTTAGATCCTTCGAACCTCCCTCTCCCAGGGCGCAGTTCCAGGCTAGATCCCTTTCCACAGAGATCTTTGCCCAGCCTTCCCCAGGTTGAGAACTCTGCCTTCTGCTTCCCGGTGTCTCCTTTTCAAAGCCCACCGATCACAGAAGCACCACTCGCCTACTGACGCATTCGCTTTTGGCTTGTGGTGGCCTGACTGTACATTGAGCCGAGCGCGGCGGCCACCCTCTCTGTGGTCTTACTGCCATCTGCGACCCGACCGGCCGGTGACCCAGTCGATAGCAATCCCCGAATCCCGTAGTGGTTACCAGCCACCCAGGTGGGAACCGACGGTCTGATCCCTACCCCACTTTGCTATGGGTATAGAAACTTTGACCGTTTTCACCAGCCTTGCCTGTTCACAGAGGTCATCTCCAACGCCCCTCTGCTAGGTGTGGGCTGTCACCCACGTACCACGTGTTGCCCACACACTTACATGCGACAAACACGCCGACTAGACGGTACCACGGCAGTATGTCAATTCATACTTCACTGGACACGGGGGCCTTCAGTCCTCTCCCCAGCACTATATCCCCTTTTTAACGTGCCCTCGGAACTTTGCAGCCCCGCCGCCGCCTGTTCTGAGCAAGGTTCGGGGAGCCCAATCTCCTACCCTACTCAGAAGGAAAAGATTTTGTCATGCCTAATCAAAATTAAATTTAGAACGGGAAGAAAAATAATGTGATCACTTTATTAGTCGACTTTTTCAATTATATGGTGGTCCACCTTTTGAATTTAGTCCTAGTCTTGTGTTTATACTCCGAATTGGATTTCCCCAAATTTATTTTAGAAGGTAAACTTTTAAGTTGCAACCCTGCAGTTGAATCCTTAGCTGGCCAGCTTATTTTCCCTCAAGGTCATTTTAATCTCTTCCCTTCTGGAGTGCGCACTCTGTGGAAAAGTTTCAATAGAATAGATTAGATGCAAACAATGAACTCAATCATCATAATTTTGCTGCTTTTCCTCCTGCCTGGATCCTTTCCTGTAAAAGTTAAAAATCAGGGAAAGTTTATTAGTCAATTCGTCTCCTTGAATTGTTGGTCCACTCCTGTTCAAAAACAGAGAAAAGATCATGAATTTATTAATTGCATTTCTTCAGTCAGGAAAGCTTTCAGTCACATTTGTTCACCTCATTTGTTATAGCATTGATCCTTTACATGACTCCTTTGCTGGGCAGAACTTATTCTTGATAAACAAATTAAGAAAATTCCACATGAAATCGTATTGCTTAGACCCCCCTTTCTCCCCTTCTGTTCTCTGGCCTCTATATGTCGGCCTTTCACCTATTTCTTTTTCCCTTATCTGCTTTTGGTAACTAAGGCTCCATTCGCGGTATTGTTTTCTCTGCGCATCTTTGTTTAAAAACCCATCCAGTCATCCAGTCTCCAATCCCACAATAGTTCCCTTGATTTTTTTATTCTTTCATAAATCTAAAATGTACTATTAAATTTCACAACTGCTTCTTTTCTGATCATTCAACCCTAATTTTTTTTAACCTTCAAATAACAACTAAAAGTTTCCAATTCTTGATAGAGAAACCTCTGTATCAATTAAATTTACTGAATTTACTGCCCCGTATATCGTGTTTAACAGTACTTTGGCAAATTTTGAATGCTCTGTGTTATTCTTTTTGTTCCTCAGTGTTACTTTTCCTTCATTTTCTTTTCAGAGATATGCTTCCAGTACACCAATCTCACACAGTCTAATTATTTAAAGAACACTTAGATTTTCTAGTTCTTTAAAATTTTACAAATATTTAACTAATTCAAATGGTGTCATTACTTCACATTCATAGTGGATATTACTGGATTTGCTGAGAGCATTCTGCCACGTATGTATCATGTTGAGATCACAGTTGTTCTGGAAATTGGTCTAATTCTGTCTCAATTTGTTCTCCAAGTTCAAGTTCTGATTTCTCAATAGGAATTTTCACTTGCTTTATTTTCCCTGTCAATTGACAGTTAATCATAATCTTAGTCGTTGTTTGTTTTCCTGTTCCAAATCAACATTAAGGGCTCTCTTTTTTTTTTCTCTCTCTCTCTAATTCTGAGTACTGAGTCGGGTCGAATATCATTGTACAGTCCATGTAGCCTGGGGTATTTGGGCCTCAATATATGGTATTTTCCCCAGGTACTCCAAACTTGCTCTTTAATTATGTCTACTATATCCCCCAACCAATAAACATTTGCTTATTCACTTTTTTTTAAAAATTTGTATGCTATACATCCCCATTGAATCAATTTCTTCTTCTGCGCTATTTAAATTTAAACCTAAAGCCTTCTAGGTGTTCTTTTACACACTGCCAAAGGCAATTTTGTTTCCTTAATCCCTACCCTTATAGCCATACAATTGGGTTTTCCAAATCTGATATTACTGTATATTACTCACTTCAGGTTTTTTCAGCTGTTGTCTCTCACTCTGTTCCTGAAACTGGGGGGCATACGGCGCTGGGTTATACAATTCATTGTCAGTAACCTTTCCAGATGGCTTGGACTGAGACGCAGCTTCACTTTGCTTGACAAAATATTAATTTTTATTTTATTACTGAATGTTTAGCATTCCCCTTTCTCCAAACAATTCCAGAACTGCCAGCTCATTTTATTCTTTTTTTTAACCCTTTTTTACCGCCGATGCATAATTTGTCATTATACCCATTATTTTTTTACATATTGCAAGATAAAATTTCCCCTCTTCTGGCCACTTTGTTAGTCTGTTTTTTTTTTTTAGTTCTTTTTTTCCCCGGTTATTTGACTTTTTTTTTTTTTTTATCATTCTCAAAGGTAGGAAATTACTCTCTTAGTTCCTCCACAGGCGTTGCCGTTGTTATTTATTTATTAATTAAAATTTTATTACTTTAAATTTAATTAGTTCCCCCGTATGATAAATTGCAATATGTTTATTTTACCAGTTACACTGCTCACTATGCTCAGTAAACAGTTTATATTATAAACCCGCTTATGCGATTTCTCATCTTCCTTTTAGACAGATCGTATTTTGTTACGCATTCCTAAACCAGTGTTATGTTTAGTGTATAACCATCTAGTTATCTAATCAACGATATTTCTTGTTTAGTTCCATTTGCCTTTTTTTGTGGTTTTTTTTTTCCAAACATAGGAAGTTGCTTTTACTTTTTTCCCTTCTTTTTTCCTTTTTTTCCCTCTATCTACCAGCTTTGCCGTAATCATCATTGTTTTTTTTTTAATCCAAATTTCATTTCTCGGCCAAATTGTTTTTTTTTTTTCTCACCTATTCAATGATGATAGTACACCGATCAAAATAATGCTAAATAATCTTTTAATACATGCAATTTACTACTTCTTTTAATCTGCCAAATAGTAATGACCATTAATAATAATTTTAACTTATTGCATGTAAACTAGGGGTTATTTATTTATATTTAGTGCACTCTTAACCCTCCCAACTAATGCAATACGCAACAAGACCACTGTTCATATCCACATTTACTCTACACTCATGCAAAAAGGGAGCCGCACCCACCCAACAAACTTCCCGTCAAAAAGCGTCTGCACGGGACCTCGCAATCCTTACTACCAGTCAGTCCACCCTTAGGACCCAGCAAACCTTACTTCCAGTCAGTGTCCTCACAAACCCATTAATCGGCTAGCTCCATACGCCAAATGTAAAGGCGACCCTTTTGTAAAAAATAATAAACAACAAGACAGACAACACTTCAAAAACGGATCCCAGTACCTCTCTAGGTCATCCAGGCCGGATCCCAGTACCTCTCTAGGTCATCCAGGCCATATCCCAATCTCAAGCAGGGGAGGCCTGCAGGTTTATTCCCTCCCTTTAGGGTCCCAGCACAGGCCTCACATATAACAACAGTCGTACACCAATCCAGTTACAGAACGCACTCTGAGTTCCAAACAATTACTCACAATAACTTGTTGCGAATTCATTGTTAGTGGTTAGTAGTTACATATCAATTCTGCAGATTCTGTCCCTCTCCTTTTAATTTCTCCCTACTTTGTGTCTAGATTCTTTGAGCCGAAAGGTCACTTGTCTCCAGTGCTCCAGATCAGGGCCAGGACAACACAAAACAGCACCCTCACTTATCTGTTTGAGCAAGATAATTAAAGCAAATTAATTAATTTGCTCACCTTATCCTTAGTTTGCTGGCATCTTAGTGTGTGTGTGTGCTCCCTGCACCATCTCCGAGCACTGGAAGACCGCCCACCCTTACCCTTACAAGTGTAACCGACCTCTGCCGACTCCTGCCGCTGGCTCACCAAATATGTTGTGGTTTTCATTCAAACATATTTTCATATCACGAGGTTCCCCCATCCCCAAGCAATTGGAGAGAGACAGATTCTTCAGACGATTAGGCTTTATTGAGGCATATTGATAAATGAGCCCCTAAGAACCATACTGGGCCAACCCATGTTGGGGTACTTTTGAGAAAATGGGACTCAAAGTTGCCAGAGTAAACACTGCACCTAGAGTCATCTAGTTTAAACACTGCATTTGGTACAAACTCAAGATATGTAAAATCATGCACATGCACTTCTTGTGCAGGTTTTGGGTGCCCTTCTGCTGCATTAAATTGAAACCAACCTCCTTCTGAGGAGGAAGCATAATCTTCTGATTCATTTGGGACAAACTTTGGGTCTCTGTCATCTTCCACTTCACCATCATCATCAATCACAATAAGCAACTCCTCATCAGTGAGATACCGAGCTGCCATGTTTACAATGAATTATGGGAAGGTTGTGGGATGGCGATTATGGCTAAGGCAGTGCAGTGCATATATACAGGGCAGAGAAGACATTTGCTTGTATTAACAATCCATGTGGGCAGATTGGGTTGGGCTGTTAGGAAATGTAGATCTCAGTTTTCTGCACATGCTGACTACCACAACTCAATTTCGGCAAAAGTGCGGGATGGCCCGGTATGGTTCTTAGGGGCTCAAATGTAAAGCCAAGTTCTTTTTGCGCAAGAAGAACTGATTTCTTACTTTTCACACCCAGTTTTTATACCTTCATCACAGGAAATATCTTCCAAATATGGTCTTTCCGCATTCTCATTCTCGCGCTACAATTGGCCAGGCGAACCAAAACACTGCTAGCTAACCCTTCAGGAATTCAAAGCAAAGATAAGGATGCACATCACTAAAAAGGAGCAGAAAATTCCAGTCAAGAGATGAAAAGTACAGACAAAGGAATAGGATACAAGTGGATACATAAATGATTCAATTGTTTTTTTTTTTTAAATAACAACTAATGATTTTACTGAACAAATATTGATCAAAGCTACAGAAATCAAATGCATCACCTGATTATGTTTTTGAATCAACTAAACAGAAGCCTGCTTACTAATCAAAGCTACAGAAGCGCGCTGCTTATGTGTGTGTGAGCTGCTCATGCACGTGTGAATTGAATTGCTTGCATGTGAGTGTGACTGTGTGTGAACTACTTGTATGTGTGTGTGTCTGTGTGTGAACTGCTTGTATGTGTGCGTGCGCATGTGTGTGTGTTTTATGTGTATGTGTATGTGTATGTGTCTATGTGTTTGCACTGCTCATCCCCTCTCTATGCATATGTGAACTACTTGCATGTGTGTGTGTGTGTGTGTGTTATGTTATGTGTGTGTGTGTGTGTGTGTGTGTGTTACTGCTGCTTACATAATATGGTTATTGATTATGATTATTGATTATGGTTATTCAACATGGCAATTGATCTACTGATGAATATGATGAGAAATATTGAAATATAATCCTCAACATTATATGCACACTGCTGCTCTCTCCTGTTATACACACAATCTGCTGCTCTCTCCTGTTGTACACACTACTGCTCTCTGCTCCCTCATGCAATATAAACACTGCTGCTCTGCCCTGTTATCTACACACTGCTGTTCTCTCTTGTAATATACACACCACTGCTCTCTCCTGTTATGTATAAACTGCTGCCCTTATTTGTTGTATACACACTACTGCTCTGGCCAGTCATATGCACACTGCTGTTTTCTCCTCTAATATACACACTGCAGGTCTCTCCTGTTATATACACACTGCTGCTCTGTCCTGATATATACACACTGCTGCTCTGTCCTGATATATACACACTGCTGCTCTCTCCTGTTATATACACACTGCTGCTCTCTCCTGTTATATCCACACTGCTGCTCCCAAACTTTTTTTTTCATCATGTTTTATGATCTCCAAAATTTTGGATGCTAACATGTGAACTGATTACTAATTTATTATTTTCAACTTCTTTTATGTTTTCCTTGTATCCATTGTGGTTATTTACAGAGGTAAAATCATTTAAAAAAGCACAATGTACTGTTGAAAAAAGCAGTACTATACCATCAGTAAAACTTGTCCAAACCTTGAACTTGTAGTGAATCTTTCATATGTGAAAACTGAATTAGAAGATATTAGCTTGCTGGAAATGCAGGTTTTTTTTTGTTTGTTCTGCTTTTGTTTTTCTTCCTTTCAGCTGGTGGATGCTTTTTCTGTGGCTGTAGTGGGACCCCAAGTTCAGCTTCTCCTGGGAAGCAACCGGAATATTCTACAATGAAGGATGATGACAATAGCTTGACTGAAATAAAAAATATATTCAAACAACTGTGAGTAATGCATTAACACAAAAGCTTGCCAACTTCATCAAAGGTATTTGGTCAAGTTAGCTGAGAGTGAACAGGGCTTGTAATGCAGATGTTGTGCAGATCCTAACTGGGCTGCTGCTTTTGACCTATTGAGCAAGGTTCACTAATGATGGCTGTATGTGTCCAGAAGTAAAAAGTACTGCGAACCCGTGGGGATAAATTGTGTTAAACCTTTTTCTTATTTTTGTCTGTCCCACAGAAGGAGAGAGCATGGCCTGCTTTTGGATGTGATGTTGGTCCTTTACAAACGGGGATGGTTTGCCCAGGACGCCATTCCGTATGTCAGGAGAACCCTGTGGAAATGTGGACTGAGGCTAAAGGACATGGATTACTGAGTCACTGAGCATGTGCGGCATTCTCAAGGACATGGGGCTCATTCCAATCGCAAGAGCCAGGAAAATGTAGACAGAATCTTTTACTTCTGTCTTCTGTCGTTTACAGAATAATTTTCAGCATGGGGACCTCATCAATGAATGACCTGTCGATCTGCCTTCTTCCTCAGCCTGACTTCTAAATGTAGTTGCTCCAAACCAATGACATTTATTTTTGCTGAGACTTTAATTTAAAGCAATGAGCAGTGAGTGTGTAGAATAAGGTCGCTAAAACAGACAAATCAGCAAAGGTGCAATTTTTCATCAATCAGCTTAGTCTCAAACAACTTAAACGTATACTGGACTGTAACTTAAAAGGACAGGTTAGAAAACAAGCTGAAAATTTCAGTAGGAAACATGTTACAAAGTAAGAACAAGGAAAGACTTGAATTTTTCTTGGCAAATCAGGTACCGTCGAAACAGTTGAGTCTTAAGATCACAACGGAAGGTCTGCAGTGCGGGACCAGTTCGTTGACACGTGGAGTGGACATTCGACCACTTGGAGGTTATTTTGGAGAAGCTTAGTCGTCTGGATGAGCGGCTGAATGGAAAGTGAATGTCCCATTGCAGCAGAACGGAGTGGCTGGGCTCGTTTGTAAGGAGTGAGTACCTCTTTAGGTATTTTAATATTGATTTCAGCCATTGCACACCCATTTCCATAATGGTTTTTCTGGAACTTAAAAAAATTAAATCAGTATTTTCATATGTTGCATTAATGCCTGATCATACATTGTTAGCCGCATATGCTACATTTAAAGGGTTGACAGATCTGTTTGCATTCTGTGCTCTTCTTGACGTCAAGAGGGAAATAATTAGCTAAAAATTGCTACTCAGATTTTGGCCCTCAGTGTTTATCTTGCTCAGATAGGTTCAGCGCGAGTTCAACTCGTGGCTAAAGCTGGAAGCAAATTAGCCTAATGCTCGGTGGTTGACTTGGTGTAAGAACACGTCTCCCAGCAGTGGATGTCTGTAAGTAAGTGCGGCTAAGATTTTTTTGACCAAAAAGTTTCCACTCAAGCTATGGAATTCGAGCTTTTAGCCTAGATGGGCTTAAATTTACAGCAACACGCAAATTGCAACCGGACCATACTCATTTTGATGCAACTGTCATCCGTCGATGAATAATCCTGTGGCCAGATACCCAAGAGAGACAATGGTCGCTTAAAATTGGCCGGGAAGTACCCAGCCCAGCAAGACAATGATCTAAAGCACATCTCAAGATCTTAACTTGATGAATGCAGCATGCTATCGGAAAATACTGGCAGACAATTTACATTCTTTAGCACGAAAGCTGCGCATGGGACGCACTTGGACTTTCCAGCATGACAATGACCCAAAGCACAAGGCCAAGTTGACCCTCCAATGGTTACAGAAGAGAATGGTGAAGGTTCTGGAGTGGCCATCACAGGCTCCTGACCTCAATATCATCGAGCCGCTTTGGGGAGATCTCAAACTTGCAGTTCATGCAAGAAGACTGAAAAATTTGCAGGATGAAGAATGGGCAGCTATACCACCTGAGAGAATTAGGGGCCTCATTGACAACTATCACAAAAGACTGCACGCACTTATTGATGCTAAAGGGGGCAATACACAGTATTAAGAACTAAGGGTATGAACACTTTTGAAGAGGGTTCATTTCACTTTCTTCCCTTATTGCCATGTTTTACTTGATGATTGTGCCATTCTACATGACCTACAGTTGGATATGAATCCAACAAGAAATAAAAGAAATGTTTTGCCTGGCCATTCATGTTTCCTTTAAAAAATGTTACCTACAAACCCCAAGTCCAGTGAAGTGGGGAAGTTGTGTAAAAGGTGAAAAAAAACAATGCAATGTTTTGCAAATCTCATAAACCCTCATTTTATTCACAATAGAACAAAGACAACATATCTGATGTTGAAAGTGAGACATTTTACCATTTCGTGAAAAATATTAGCTCATTTTGAATTTGATGGCAGCAACACATTTCAAAAAAGTTGGGACAGGGGCAACAAAAGGCTGGAAAAGTAAAAGTACTCATAAAATTTTGGCAAAGCCACTGCGCCCGCTTGGCCAAACGTGGCCAAAATGGAACGCCCCCTATTGGCCATAGTATCGGTCAGATTGGGCTCAAAATCAAACTTGGTCTAGACCTTAAGACCATATACACATATGAAATATGAAAAGGATCGGTGAAAAACTGAAGACGCTAGAACGCAGACAAGCCAAAAGTTTACGCAACGCATGCACAGACGCACGACATACCACCACTGAAGACCCCGAGCAAAGCATAGGCCCCTTGGGCCTTTTGGCCAAGCGGGCAAAAAATTGGAGCATCTTCGCTCCTAGAATAAGGGAGCTAGAGCTGTTTGAAATTTTTTAGAAAAAGCCCCCTGGTGGCCAAACCGAGAATCGCAGCATGCCCAAAATGGAACTCGGGCTAGTTCTTGGGCCCATATACATGCATCTAAAATATGAAAAGGACCCGCTGAAAACTGAAGGCACTATTGCACTGAAAGAAAATCTGTGCATTTTACGACCTTTGACCTACATAACCTTAAAATTTTGGTCAAATCAAAAACCCATGACATATATGATGAACCTTTAGCAGAACAACCTACAGTAAAAATTTGAGCATCTTAGCTCGTAGAATAAGGGAGCTAGAGCTGTTTGTAGTTTTGCAGAAAAAGCCACCTGGTGGCCAAACCAAGAATCGCAGCATGACCAAAATCGAACTGGGGGTAGATCTTGGGCCCATATACATGCATCTAAAATAGGAAAAGGATCCGTTGAGAACTGAGGGCGCTATGGCGCTGAAACTAAACCGGCTTATTTTATGACCTTTGACCTATATAATCTTTAAAATTATGTAAAATCAAAAACCGATTATATAGATGATGAACCCTTGGCAGCACACCCTACAATGAAAATTTGAGCTTCTTAGCTCATAGAATAAGGGAGCTAGAGCTGTTTGAAATTTTGCAGAAAAAGCCAACTGTTGGCCAAACCAAGAATGGCAGCATGATCAAAATCAAACTCGGGCTAGATCTTGGGCCCATATACATGCATATAAAATATGAAAAGGATCCATGGAAAACTGAAAGCTGTATCGCGCTGAAACGATGTAACACAGGCACGCATGCACGCACGCACGGACACACAACAGACCACCACTAATGACCCTAAGTACAGCATAAGCCCCTTGGGCCTGTCGGCCAAGTGGGCTAAAAAACAGCTGGAGAAGCATTTCACAACTAAGTAGGTTAATTGGTAACAGGTCAGTAACATGACCGAAGAGCATTTTAGAGAGGCAGAGTCTCTCAGAAGTAAAGATGGGCAGAGGCTCACCAATCTGTGCAAAACTGAGTCTAAAAATTGTGAACAATTTCAGAAAAATGTTCCTCAATGTAAAATTGCAAAGATTTTGAATATCCCACCATCTACAGTACATAATATCTGTAAGGGTTCTGCCTTGCAGCCCCTCCCCCTCCGGCTGTCTTCGCCTCCACTTCAACGAGCCACACCTGTTGCTCGTTGAAGTGGAGGTGAAGTTAGGATATTTAAGAGCTGCACTGCCAGTTGGCAATTGCAGCTGCATTCTGGGTTTTAGTGCCCTGTTGTTTTGTGCTGCTGCTCCCCTGTTCTTTTGATTGTCTTTTGCTAATGAAAAGTTCTTTTATTTTTGTATCAGCCTGTGCATCTGGGTCCTTTTTCAGCCTTTGGGTCCATTGTCCCAGTGCCCGCCGGACTGCAGTTTGCAGCCAGCGGGACAAATCCATGACATTCACAGGTTGGAGAGCCTCTGGCCATCTTTACTTCTGGGAGACTCAGCCTCTCTAAGACATCCCTTTTATAGCCAATCATGTTACACACCTGATGCCAGTTAACTTAATTACTTGCTAAATGCTCTTTCAGCTGATTCTATTACATATTAATTGCTTTTTCAGCCCTTTTTTGCCTGCGTCCCAACTTTTTTGAGACCTGTTGCAGCCAGAAAACTTGAAATGAACTCATTTTGTGGATGAAAATGTAAAATGTTTCCGTTTCAACATTTGCTATGTTATCTCTGTTCAATTGTGAATATAATACTGGCTGGTGTGATTTGAAAGTCATTGCGTTTTGATTTTATTCACAATTTACACTTCGGCCGAACTATTTCGGAATTGGGGTTGTACTTTTGGCCGATATATTGGACGGCATCTTTGTTCCAGTACTTGGAATTGAAAGTGTCACAGAAAATAACTTTAGAAGAACTAATTGGTGATTGAATGGGATTAGAAACCATGCTAAATTCATCAGTAACACCCATATTCTCGAAAATGATGCAACTGGCCAAAGAATGGCATCATCTTGGAAAAAACGCAGCCATCTTGGATTTTTGCGTGGCAAACGCCCTTTTATGAAAGAGTGGTCCTTTGAGAATGTCTGTGCCAAATTTTATGCTTGCATGATTAAGTGCACTATTTTGGGGTATTTTTGCACTTATCTGCTACACTACATTTTCCTGCAGGGAAAAACAACCCACACTTCTGTGAAGTCACGTGATTTCTGGGAAGAGGAGCTGCAACTGCGAACACGTCTGAGCAGTGATGAGTGAAAGAAGACATTCAGAGCTGTGCGGGTAAACAAGCAGCTATGAATCGTCAGGCTGATCCATACACAGATACAAATTCATCAACAGCTAAAGCAAGAAGGTAGATTTGTGTTTAAGCATCAATATCTGAACATATTTACTTTATTGAAGTGTACAACCCCATTAAAAGAGTAGAGACGTTCAAAATTAAATTTTAAAAATAGTACAAAGACAACTTATTGTAACAGTTCGTCTGTTGCGTGTGAGCATCTGCACGGCGGACAGGAAATGGAGGACTGGACTCAAGGGCAGAGGTGGACTTGGTTGTAATTTTAATAATAAGACTTGAAGTACAAAACAGAAACAGGAACTGAGGTTCCTAAGTTGCACACTCAAGTAATATAATACAAATAGAAAAGCAAATAGGAAGTGATGTTCCTTGTAAGAATTAAAGTAGCTGTGACACATGTCAACCCATCGGTGATAAGTGTAATCTCTAAAACATAAGAACACTCGTGTACATTGATATTTTGATGTACTGTACATATTAATAGATTTATCACTGTTTAAACTTCCCGCACAGATTTTCCATCACTCGAAAACTCGCGGCTCTTGCCGCCTGGCAGAGAACAGTCGTCTGACGTCACATCAGTGTATTGGCGTGTACGCGGTGGCTGTGTTGATCTTGTCGGTTCAAGTTTGAGTTTGCTGGAGTAGCAATGGCAGGAAATGTAAACACTCCGTCTTGCTTGGTATCTTCTGCTGAAATAACGGCACCCAGATCAGCTTCTACTGATAAAAAAGGAAGGGAATAAATGGTGTCGCTTTTGGTTGCTCCAACACGACTGATCAGGGTGTGAAACTGCAGAAATTTGCGAGGCCTTGGCTTTGGTGACTAATACTGCAGATCAGAGAGCAACTTCTGTGATATCAGAAAGTGAGGGCGATGTACGACGTTATCAGCCCAAAAACACAGTCTGCTTAGTGACCGCAGACTGTTCGTGACAGGCTCCTAGTTGAGGTATTGAGCTGATAAGCATATGCTCTTCACTGGAGTACATTTAGAGGTTACCAGTTAGTTTCTGAACCAGAATTTTGAACATCTGCTGCAGTCGACAAAATACTATTCAACTGACCGCTGGATAATTATCGGAACATCAAAGGAAATAGACTATAAATCTCACAACCGCAGCTTTTCTCATCTGTATCGTACTCTAATGGAAATAAATCATCTTGCACACGGACCAACCAGTCACCGATTTCATACATGCTGCGCGAATAATCATGTACATACGGGACCTCTGACTAGAGTGGAAGAACGCATCCTATCTAATCCATCAGGATAGAAGGTTAGCGATTGATGTTGATACGAGCTAGCTGAAAAAAACCATCTGCCACTGGACACATGCATCCATAACTGGTAATGCCTCCCCAATGTACTCCGGAGACGAGCACGCTTATCAGCGCAATGCCTCAAATAGGAGCCTGTGTCACAAACAGTCTACGGTCAAGAAGCAGACTGTTTTTGGGACTAATAACTTCGGACATCGCTGCGTCCGTCTTTTTATACAGTCTATGCTGATGACACACCGGGTTGCGAGGGCGTGCACAGCATATGCATTGGAGCTATTAAATATTAATATTAAATTCTGAACCCCCTTCTCACTGATAAAACTGCCCAAAATATATTGGCGACCCTTTTAAAAGGGACATTCTAAAACGCTTAACATTGAAAAAGCTGAAAGTGGAATCACCAAATTCCTCTCGAATATTTCTTCTGGAGCACCTTCTCCATAAAAAAAATTAAAACTGAAGAGTAAGGAATATGGTAGTTATATCAAGTTAAGCGTTTTCCCCTCTATTTACATAGCTATGAGGGAAAAAGCTTAACATAGTTTAATATACCTAAACAGCGACCAATAATTGCCAAATTCCTCGCCGACATTTCTTGTCCGGAGCACTTTCTCCAATTAAATAATTAAAACCGAAGTCCTAACCCACACAGAAAGAACCTATATAAACATATATGTTTTAATATAGGGCCACATATAGGTTTCGCATATATGCGACATTCATAAAATTGGCAGTTTTCATATATTATAGGTATATGTACCTATATGTACCTATAATATATGAAAACGGCCAATTTTATGTATGTCGCTATATGCAAAACCTATATGTGGCCCTATACTAAAACCTAAATATATATATTTTTTTAAGTTTGGCATCTCCAATCCCATCCGAATCTGGGATATCCAATTAGGGAACTATGTACAAGTACTTAGGCTTTCTTGCATATGCGACCCCCTATTGCCAACTCAGAGGAGTGAACACAGCTCGCGGCTCTCCTCCGAAGCCCGCGCCCGTTAACCACTGCTTGTTATACATTCACTCATTGAGACTTCGCAAGCTCAGATCGAGGGCAAAGGATACCCAAACGAATACGTGCTCAGAATCTTCCTTATGAGCGCCCATCTGGCCAACAGGAGGGGGCCTAGGGGAACTTTAATCTACATAACCCTTCCCAGCAGACCCTTCCCAAATTGCATCCCTGTAGCTCATTGGCCAATTGCACGCTACTTCTGAAAAGAGCTGCCGACCACTGCTGGTTGATACGAGGCGGGGATTAAAACCTATATGTTTATAGAGGTTCTTTCCGAGTGGGAATCTTAGAATCCTTGTTATTTCATCCCTGTAGGAAAAAGTCTGGGACCTTTAGTTGCTATACAAGCATCTCAGATAAAAGACAAGTGTCTGTTCATTAAAACTGTGAACAGAAATGTAGACTTTGTCTTCAAATTCATTAACCACCGTGAAATGCTCAAATAGATGTGGGGATGAAAATGACTTTTGAAAGGCATGTTTACTTGAATGTATGTTCTTCTATGTACTTTTATTTTTTTATTTTTGTTTTATTTTGCTACATTTAGACTAAGGACCTCTGAGCCATATTCATCTAGAAACTGCATTACAGACAAGATAGAAAACATTGCATTTGGTGGATGGAACAGTGTAGTGTATTACCTTTCAGTGGATGTGTATGAGCTGTAATGATGTGAATCCAATTTTATCTAATGTGGTGAATCTCGTAGTGACTTAAACTTGAAAAAATGCTTTATTGATGAAATAAACATAATCAAACCATTTTGCTTTTATACATTTCCTTCCCTTCCACAATACACAACTCAATCTTCACAAAATGGAAATAAGTATGGTCAAGAAAGAATTGATGACCTTGTTATTATTAATGTTTCAGGAAAAAAAATGTAACAAATAGTATTAGATATTTGTGTTGATATAGCTTTTAGTCTT
The DNA here is from genome assembly GCA_029692085.1 of Gymnothorax javanicus. Classification (NCBI taxonomy): domain Eukaryota; kingdom Metazoa; phylum Chordata; class Actinopteri; order Anguilliformes; family Muraenidae; genus Gymnothorax; species Gymnothorax javanicus. The sequence goes on along the minus strand of CM056208.1, from coordinate 7,666,701 downwards.
CTCTCTCTTGCCATAGTTAAAGGTGCCATCCAAGGCGGCTTGACTTACATTTTTTTTTTCCGAATTGCACAACTGATAAGCACCCACCCCCTCCATCCAATCAGGAATCACCCAAACCACGCCCCCACCACTCCGTTCGTGCGCGTGCTTCTTTCCACCACAAACAGCTGACAGGTGCAGCCGAAGACAACCTTACAACATAGACAGCATCAGCAGCGGTGTGCCGTGAGAGCTTCCTAGGTGTGCAGCGAGAAAACTCACTGTATTTTTCCTGATAGCCTAATAATATAAAACGGCTGAACTTATAGGATATAAAAATAACAATTCATGTCATAATCAATTAATTCAATTCAGTTTATTAAAATGCCTATTTAAAATTCCTTCTCGATATTTCCGCATCATGTATTCTACTGTACAATTCCTTCTCGTGATTGGCCAATCACACATCGTCTAACGCGAAAAATTGAACATTCCCCGGTAAAACTCAGCGAAAACAGCAGTGTAGGCTAGTGGAAAGGAAACAACGAAAATGGATAAATTCCTGACCAAAACCTCGAAAAGGCCGACCGACTAAGACCTTGAACCACCTCACTCTTGCTGCGCTGGCCAGAAAAAGAAAATCAAAGCGGTGAGCAGACTTTACAGTGAGGAATATCTGACTTATGGGTTTACATTCACCGGAGATCCCGCTACCCCAATACCACAGTGTCTTGCTTGCGGCGAAAAGCTGGCGAACGAAGCTATGGTGCCAAATAAATTAAAAAGACACCTTTCAACCAAATGCCCTTCTCTTGCAAAAAAAAAAAAAAAAAAAAAGACCGTGAATATTTAATACGGTTGAGAAGCCAAACGAACAAACAAGCTAGTATCATGATGAAAACCGCTGCAGTGTCAGAAAAAGCATTAGAAGTTAGCTATCTGTTCGCAGAACTAGTAGCAAAATCAAAGACGTCTCACTCAATTGCCGAATCTCTTATCCTGCCAGCATGCAAAGCTATCGTCGGTACCATGTTGGGTCAAAATGCTGCCAATGAGATATCGAAGGTTCCTCTCTCAAACAATACTATTGGCAGACGAATAGGAGAAATGTCGGCAGATATAGAGGACGTTGTAATGGAGAAAATAAAAGGGAGTGGGAAATTTGCGCTGCAGGTGGATGAAACAACCGATGTCAGTGGACATGCACAATTACTGGCCAATGTCAGATACAGTGCCTGACAAAAGTCTTGTCGCATAAGGACATAGTGACTAAAAATAGCATATAACTTTATTTCTAACCAATCAATTGTTACAATAAATGGTCCATTTTAATGTCAAGGGCTTTCACATAAATAATTTGGTGCAAAATGAAACCGTCAAAAAGTGTTCTGATGTTCACAGCTTGGCTAAGCCCATAACATCTGTTTTTGCTGGGACAAAAGTCTTGTCGTCTCTTCAGATGATGCAACAAATCGCAGATTAGAGTTTAACCTATGACAAATACTGTAATTAACACATTCCCAGATGTGTATAGAAATAACCCCAGCACACCAGACTTTCATATGAGGTGCGACTAGACCTCTGACAACATACCAAAGATTCAACCACAGACCGAAGTGCTGATCATCAAGAGCCTGAAGACTGAGTCTGCTGCTGAGGTGGCAGACATCTTTAATGTATCCAAATGTCAAGTGGAGGGGATGAGAAAAAGATTTGAAGAGACTGGTGATGTTCATGGCAAGCGCAGGTCAGACAGACCCCAGTATGGCAACTGTTTGAAAGGACCGTTTGTTGCTTCAACTGTACAAGGCCAGCCCTTCTTCAACTACAGCGAAGCTACATGAGGAAATGTCACCAAAAATCCCGGTACCTACAAGAAGAGTTTGTCAAATTCTCTCTCAAAGTGGTTTTCATAGCCGAATTAGTACACAGAAGCCTGCATTAAACAGAAAACATAAAACCTGCATTGCATTTGCCAAGGCCCACAGCTCGCAGAAAGGATTGATACTGGAAAAGTGGCTGAAAGTTTATTTTTCTGGTGAATCATCCATTGAACTGCATCCCAGTCGCTGTACAAGACCTGTTGGAACCCTCATGGACCCAAGATTCTCCCAGAAAACAATCATGTTTGGTGGAGGAAAAATCATGGTTTGTTGTTACATCCAGTATGGGGGTGTGAGAAAGATCTGCGAAGTGGATGGCAACATCAACAGCCTGAAATATCAAGAAGTTCTTGCTGCCCTACTTATACTGCTGCTCCTTCTCATTCTTCTGCCTCCATGTCACAGTTCCTGAAAGCGAAGAAGGTGAAGGTACTCCAGGATTGGCCAACCCAGTCACCTGACATGAACAATTATTGAGCATTTCAGGGGTAAGATGAAGGAGGAGGCTTGGAAGATGAAACCAGAGAATCTTGATGAACTCTGGGAGTCCTGCAAGACTGCTTTCTTTGCCATTCCAGATGATTTCATCATCAAGTTATTTCAGTCATTGCCAAGACGTATGGATGCAGTCCTCCAAGCTCATGGGAGTCATACGCAATATTAATTCTTTTTTCCAAGGCACCATGACTTTATGTTCTGATATTATAGTGGCATATTTTTGTATTCAAAATAAAGTGTATGTATAATTTCCACATTTTTTTTCAATGCGACAAGACTTCTGTCCAAGCAAAATCTGACCGTTCTGTACAAATTAAATTATAAAACTCAATGAATGACACAAAACTCTATTTTGGTATATTTCGCACAATCAAGAGGGCTTTGCCTTTCATATAAGCCATTTTTGATTCCAGTTGATCAACTACAAGTCAGGTTATTATTTGTTGTTCCTACAACTTGGATAAGTGACAAGACTTTTGTCCGGCACTGTATGTCGATGGGGAGACAATTAAAGAAAATTACTTTTTTTATTGAATTTTGCCGGAGAAAACCACAGGTGAGGAAGCGTTTCGAGTGACATCTGAGTATCTGGAGAAGTGGGGGCTGACCTGGAAAGACTGCGTAGAGTCATTTATTTTATGATTGCATAAAAGCCTGAAACCTGGTTGGAAAGCTTGAGTGGTTGTCTCGTCACTCGGTTGTGCTGCGGAGTAGGTCGCGCGAGCGGAACGCTATTATATCATAGCGGTGTGCTGTGAGATTTTTTCATTGATAACAGTGTGCCGCAAGAGAAAAAAGTTTGGGAAACACTGCTCTAGGCATACAACAAGCAAACATTAGCTACCCATTAGTAGGCTGCAACTACCGTTACTTGGCTAACACCAAAAGTAGCTTAGACCTTACTACTCAATGTGTATAGACTACACTTTCTGTCGATGTACAGTATTCACACAGAAAGAAAGACAAGAAGCTAGCTCACCAGTCTTAGAGAAACTCCGCTACCAGTGCGTTGATTTTGAAACCTTTCCGTTTTTTCAGATCTCTCCAGCGGTTGAATGCTTCTGTGCCAATAGATATTCGAGTTGCATTCGCAATTTTTACATACTGTTGTCTTTCTTGCATACTTTCTATGAGGCCTTTTGTTTTCTTAGCTGGTGGTTGACCGCTGGGTGCAGTTAGAGGTCGGACACCTGATTGCTCGTTCGGCTGCGCCATGACTCCGTCCGAATCCCGAGCTTGCTAGCTATTGGTGGCTACGTAGCTACAGCCAAAGTGCGTGCACATTGAAATGCACGCGTAGAACAGCGTGCATGTTGATTTGGCAGTTTGACTGACAGACGGGCCATCCAATTAAAGTTGTCTGAGACTAATTGAATTGGTAGCCTAATTTTGACCCCTGCTCCTTAAACAGATGACCAAATTTCGTCATTGATATGTCAAATCATTTATGTTATCAATTACTGTCTAATACGTAACAGATATACTCAGATTTTTATAATTTTGCTCAAAGATGAGCCACCTGGGAGGGCACCTTTAATAATGACTGGTTTACACATAACATGCCGTTGTCACATGTCAGCTTGTATTTAGGATCAAATGTGATGCCAATTTCACGTGTTCACATGCAATTAATAAGTTATTGCGCGAAATTCTTGTTATTTATCTAAGGGACTTTGGACTAATATGCAGATATTACCTTGAGAATAAAAATATGAGCTAGGCATCATGCATAACAGTTGCAAAAGTGAGATATGAGCTATACAATAGGTATGACAAACAGAACCTGCCACTGGGTATATGAGCTATATAGGAGACATATACCTTGTATGTACATATAGGGCCTATATGTGGATATAAAGAAGCGATATAGGAGACCTATATGCCCTGTATATGCACATATATGTACCTGAATTTGGCCTAAATGTGGCATATATGCGCATATATGCTGTATATATGTGGCATATATGCGCATATGCGGCACATATGCTGTATATATGCAGCATATATGTGGCATATATGCGCATATGCAGTATATATGCGGCATATAGGTGGCATATATGCGTATATACGTTCATATAGATTCTTTCCATGTGGGAAGAAAACAGACGTCTTATCGCATTCATCGTTTTCCCCTATATTGGGGCACATGCTGCGGGGCGAATTGCCACTTCCTAAGGGGAAAGCTTTACGTGGCTTAATGCTTGATTAAAATAAAGGTTAATAAATACTGAGGCACATTAAAAGAGAAATATCAATTCATATCACATTTTATTCAGAATTATTGGCATCTCTTGTGAATATGAGCAAAACTGGCCGTGGAAAATGTCTCGCGGTTTATCCTTTAGGTCTTCAACTCAAAATATTTTTAAAAAGGCAAAAACGCTTAATGTGATATAACGTATGTTTTCTTATAGGACTTCAGTTTTGTTTTTTTTTAAATAGGAGAAAGTGCTCTGAAAAGAAATGTCCGTGTGGAATTTGGAGATTATTGGTCTTTGTTTCGGAACATTAAGTCACGTTAAGCTTTTTCCTCATGTGTGCCAATGGAGGGGAAAACGCTTAATGCGATATAACGTCTGTTTTCTGAGGACTTCGGGTTTTGATTTTTTTTTATTTCAAGGGTGCCTTGAATGATGTGGTTACATTGCTGACAGGATAAACGGTTTTCGCGTGAGAAGCAGGAGTTTGAGGTGTGCGCGAACAAGGCTGAGTGACTCAGCGATTGCCTGTGCGTGCACTTGTCTGTACATGCCTGGCTCTCACTGGTAATAGGACACCGCTTCTGCCATTGCCCTCCGTGTCCTGATTTTCTCATTTTACATCTAACTGAGCTGAGCTGAGTTTCCATGCAGATGCTTTCGTTAGAACAGAGGTGTCTTCATAAGAACGAAGTGAATCGAGCCAGCTATTTTGCGGTTAGGTTTTCTCATTTTAAATCTAAGTGCTCAGCTGAGTTTCCACGCAGATGCTTTCGTTAGAACACAGGTGTCTTCATAAGAACGACGTGAATCGAGCCAGCTATTTGCGGTTAGGGAAATTATTGCAGCTCATTCTCCACGCTGCTTATTTCTATTTGCAGATCTCAGCTAATGCCCCACTATTCTAAAATGTTGCTTTCTGTGTCAATCAAACGCAAAGACAAGTTCGCTACAAATGCTACGCTAAAAAGAGAAACATATGCACATGAATGCGATACGACATTGTTTGCAGTCTCCCTTAAATGGATGTACTGCTTTGCAATACTAGTATTTGTCTACCACTAAGTTCATTCGCAGAAGTTATGTCTTCACTGATTAGAATACAAGCTCTGTAAGTCAACAGTATCTGTTTGCCAGCGGTACCATTAAGATAATCTAAACCTCCGAGGAATTATTCGCGCAGACAACGTTGAGCTCTCTATCCACCGGCTGCCTCTGCTTGCGATAGTAGCTCTCATCGACTGAAGCTCTTTTACTGGCGCATCAGCAAACGCCGACATGTATTTAGTTTAATTTAATCAAATGAACACTTGAAATATTTTCAATCATTCACAACTCTGTCTCGTATTGTATGTCTCATTTTGGTTTTCATGGCCATTCGCAAGTACGAACTCGCGCCTTTTTTCTTTTTCTCTTTTTTTTTTTTTTTTTTTACGTACGTTCTGATCAGATCCATAACCCGTGTGCGCAGATGTTCATGACAGCAGACATGGAGCTGCTCTATTTATGCACGCAGTTACATTATTCTGTCACTAGATGGCACACCCGGATCAGTAAATGAATATTCACTGGCAAGCTGAACTCGAACACGGTTTGTAATATTGATGCGTTCAATCCTACCCTGATTTCCAGGAGTTGCATTAATTACACTCCTCAGCCATGCCTCATGTGCAAACTGCTCTTATCCAATTCCAGGCAGTATAAACTTTCCAAAGTAACCGAAATACATTGTGAGTGCTCAATCATATAAGTTTTTTTTTTTTATTAAATTTTTTTTTTTTTTTTTTTTTTTTACAGCGTATGTCTTCACTATCTAAAATGGTCTTTGCAACCCTTCAAGAACTCTCGGTTGCCCGGCTAACGACTGAAAAGAAAAGTTCATTTCTCGCCTTGCCTTTCACACTATTTATACTTTTTACAATATTTCACTTTTTTTGTCCCATAGAAATGCATTGAAACAGTCTTCAAACTCTTGTGCTACTTTCAACCTCTATAACATCAGCATTCTTCTAGACACTTCATTCGACCTCTCACATTAGCTAAGTTAGCTGAATAACGTGGTTCGCATAGTTAGCATTGTTAGCATAGTTACCATAACTGCTATCATTTGCTAAGTTAGCTGAGTAACGTGGATGGCATGGTTCGCATTGTTCTTTCATTCTTTCTTTATTCAGCTTTATTTCTTTCACTTTTTTGATAAACATTCAAGTATTCTATATAATTCAAATATTATATTTTCATGGCAGCTATTCAGTGTGGTGTCAGCAAACATTCAAATCATTCAAACTTTAGTGTATTCAAGACAGCATCGCAGTGTGGCTTCAGCTTTCAGCATTCACACTCTCAATTTCTTCAGAAATTGCTGCTCTAGTTATTATTTTTACTTCTTCTGCCTTTCCACGCTATTAAACTAGTCCTACATACTTTGTGCCATTTCAACAATTCATATATCAAAACGTGCAGCTTTTTCTGAACATTATTGCTATTACTCTTCTTTTTCGTACAATTTATACTTTTTAAAATATTTCACTTTTTCTGATGTTTTTGTCCCATAGAAATGCATTGAAACAGTCTTCAAACTCTTGAACTCTTGTGCTACTTTGAACCTCTATAACTTCGGCATACTTTATCCTAGAGCCTTCATTCGAATTCTCACATTAACTAAATTAGCTGATTAATGTGGTTAGCATGGTTAGCTTTGTTAGCATAGTTAGCATAATTGCTAACAACATTAGCTAGGATAGCTGAGTAACGTGGTTAGCATGGTCACGTGGTTAGCATGGTTAGCATAATGGCTAACAACATTAGCTAAGTTAGCTGAGTACCGTGTTTAGCATGGTTAGCATTGTTAGCATAACGGCTAACAACATTAGCTACGTTAGCTGAGTAACGTGGTTGGCATGGTTAGCATTGTTAGCATAACGGCTAACAACATTAGCTACGTTAGCTGAGTAACGCGGTTGGCATTGTTAGCATTGTTAGCAAAATGGCTCACAACATTAGCTACGTTAGCCGAGTAATGTGGTTAGCATGGTCACGTGGTTAGCATGGTTAGCATTATTAGTATCACGGCTAACATTAGCTAAGTTAGCTGAGTAACCTGGTTGGCATGGTTAGCATTGTTCTTTCATTCTTCGTTCAGATTTCAGTTTCTTAATAAACATTCAAGTATTCTACATAATTCAAATACATTTTCATGACAGCTATTCAGTGTGGCGTCAGCAAACATTCAAATCGTTCAAACTTTATTGTGTTGAAGACAGCATAGCAGTGCGACTTCAGCTTTCGGCATTCACACGCAATTTCTTCAGAAATTGCAATTCTCTAGTTTTTGGATGCCGTCCGGTCAGAGATGAATGCATGCTTGTTCATTTTTGAAAGCAAAATGAACACATGCTCGTTCATTTTTGAACACTCTGCCGTTCGTTTTTTAACTGAACACGAACGGAGACTTGTTCATTTTTGAATTCCTGTTCAAATTTGAATGCGTTCAGAATATTGACAAGCTCCCTAAACTACAGAGTTACTATTGTATATCTAGTAATTCTGCAAAAATACCATAGTTACTGTAAAAAACTATAGTATTCTTATTGTAGTATTTTGTGGTAATTTTTCATAAGGGTTGTCTTATTCCAGGGGGCCATTTAAGATAGTACTACTTGATTTTCAATCTTATATTTTATGCATTGCAAGATGCATGTGTATGCCCATGAACAAGTACTATATGGACATAGTACTCGTTGAAACCAAGCCCAAGGCCAGAGTTTGTTTTCAATGTAATGTGCATCATGTCTGCATTAAATGCACTCAGATGAACTTGTACTGGCTATAGAGATAGCAGCAATTGACACTGAACACCCTTGAGACTCCATAGCTCATTTCAGTTTTACAAGGTTTGTTTCCTGTTTATTTTCAGACAGGACGCGGCTGCCCATTTTCTGTGATTATTATTGTCAGATACTCTGTTTTTCTTTCAAATTCTGTATTACCTTCTACCATGAACATGTAATTTGCAGAATTGGGTGGAGTCACATTGTTGTGTTCTTTTTTTTAAAAAAAACACCAGGCAAGACAAAACTTTGTGGCTAAACATTTCTGGAAATACAAGGAGCTATCTAGGAGATAGAACCATATACTTACAAAATTTATGACATTTTGAAAATTACAAAGTTCTATCTCCATTTATATTTTCCTAGATCCCCTATCTAAAATCATTCTACTAAAGGTATAGCGGCATGATATTATACCTTTCAGTCCAAATAACTCCCCTGAATATAAATTTCTGAAAAGTATACTTGGAGTGAGAAATTATGATGCAGCAAAATTTCACATCCCATTTTCTTTATTTAGTAAAAAGTGGAGATAGGTCCAGTTAATTCTCAGCCCACGACTTGTTTAAAATGTAACTGCTTATTTTGTGCTCAGCATTAGGTTCTAAGAAAACTGTCCATGGAAAGTACTGATAGGAGGGGTGCGTCCCATCTGGGTGTGAGTTATCGACTCATGTCTGGGAAATGTACCAACTTGGCAAGATAAGAGTTGTTTCTATCTGTACCAGGCACCGAAATTGAGCCCCCAAGCACAAGATACGACTCCTTCAAGCGCATCCCAATGGCACGTTTCCAAAGAATAACATGTTTGTGTAATGTTGCAACTGATTGCTTGAAGGAACGCCCGGCTAGAAGTGCATAAGAATTGTCTGTGAAAATTGTCCAGCAGAGACTGACCTCTGACAGCTGTACACACAGTGTCCCTGTTCGCTCTCTCATTCTGCAGAATTATATTGCAATAAACTGTTGATCATGTTTCTTTTAATCTGCTCTCTCTTACTACGACTTGAAAAGAGAAAATTCTTCACACATAGGCTATATTAAGTGAAAACCAATAGCAGAAATTCAAAGTAACTTCATTACTTATTAATGATGAGCAAAAGGAATTCATAATACAACCCACATTAATTCATGTATTAAATCATCATGAGTCAAGCATTAATTCAGCATTACTGAAGCATTTTAATTGTACCCTTATTATAAACTGTGCCAAGGGCTTCACCACTCTGTGAAAGACTGCATGAAAAAAATAGTTCAACAGTTTAGGAATCGCGTTTCTCAAGTAAAAATGGCAAAAATTGGGGGATTTTATTCTCTATGGTACAGTACATGATATCACTTTAAGATTCAGGGAATTCAGAGAAATCTCTGTATGGTAGGGACAAGGGTAAAAACCAATATTGCATGGCTGTGATCCTCAGATGGCTCTGCATTAAAAACAGATAAGACTGTCCCTTGATTATAATTAATATTTTAGATATGTATCAAACATATAAAAACAGTAAATTGGGTTCTTGAACGGTGAATGTATATTTAAAATATTTTTTATCGTACACTCCAATGCACTAATCAAACATTAAATTGTACGCCAAACATACAGTATTTCAGAATTCAATACAAATACATTTTGAATGCATTTAGGTTTTTTTTTTTTTTTTTTTGGTTTAAGTATTATGAACGTATGTTTGATGTATGCAGCCTGACACGCCTCTTTAAAGGGAAACCGAAAATGCTGAGTTGAAATCCGGAAGCACAGCACGCATTCAACGCACTCAAAGGCCTATTCCCTACTGCTCATATTCTCAAATTACCTGATCCGGATAAACCCTTTATTGTAGAAGTTGACGCTTCTAATGCGGGAGTGGGTGCAATTCTGTCTCAGAGGCACGGCACCCCAAAGAAGCTGCTTCCGTGCGCATACTTTTCACGCAAGATCTCTCCTGCTGAAGCCAAATAAGACGTGGGAAACCGGGAGTTACCAGCGGTCAAGCTGGCGCTGGAGGAATGGAAACATCAGTGAGAGGGGGCCCGGCATCCATTCCTGGTGCTAAATGACCATCACAATTTGGAGTATCTGAGGAAGGCACAAAGGCTGTATCCACGACAGGCCAGGTGGGTTCTTTTTTTTTTTTTTTTTACACGTTTCAATTTATCAATAACCTATCGCCCAGGCTCTAAGAACGTGAAAGCTGACGCCCTCTCCCGAAGATACGACGCAGAAAAGGATCCAGATTCTGAAGAAACCATCCTGCTGCCATCCTGTGTTTTCGCTCCGATCAAGTGGCAGTTAAGCCCGTGATCCACTTACGCTTTTAAGGTCTCCGATTGTCCCGATTCTCCCCTTCCGACCAGTTACGAGCGATTACGCGTGGAAATTTCTGTTCCGCGCAAGACATAGGTGGATCATGACTTCCGACCTGTTCTGACCCTTCCGCGTGAATAAGACAGGTTCCGACTGGATCAGATCACGCGGATCCCTCTTCCGACAAAATCAAACCAGTTTGATTTTGTCGGAAGGTATGAGTTGTCGGAAGGACGCGGGAGTATCGGTTCGTCAAGTGCAAACTAGGTGGCGAATATTTCCTCTGCAATTAGCCAATTAGAAACCGTTTACAAAAACAACCGCCATCTTTATTGTTGACGTTGGCAAAAATCAATCGGAAATGCTCGCGTTAGTGGATCATGGGATAACATTTTTTCCCCAATCACTCTGACATTATACGATTGTTTGCCCGAGTTTCGGATGGTTCCCGGCGCTTCCAAAAGCTTCCGACTGGCCACGATTGCTTGCGTGCGGAAGCCTTAAAAGCGTAAGTGGATCACAGGCATTAGATTGGGAGATTGCGAGGGAGATGAAGAAGAATCCGCCCACTTCCCCTGTTCTATCGAGTAAGACATTTGTCCCCTCGTGTCTCTGTGAGAGAATAATTCTATGGGCACATACCTCTCTGTCAGCAGGACACCCCGGAGACAAACAAATAACCACGATAATCAGCCGAAAATACTGGTGGCCAAGGCCGCCGACAGGAGGAGAGCAAAGGTGACTGCTATCCCCGGGCATCAGACTGGGGGAGGCATGAAACTGACCCCCTGATTTTAAAATAATCTGCTGGAAAATTCATCATAATAAATATCTGTGAAGATTTAACCTAGCATTTCTCAGTTACATAAAAGCAATATTCTATTCTATTCTATTTTGCTAATTTTCCTTGACAAATGACATAGTGGTAAAAATAGACTTACACCTCCCCCCCACCCAATGCAAGTGGTTTGGTCCGTCTTTAGCGCCGCAACACAAGACTGATGACGTGAGCTACCACACACGCTCGCTCGCCTAAGATCCCTTGTTGCGTATCTTTCCGACTTTGCCCGTAACGGTGGCTGGAGGCGAGCGCACTTTCAGTAAACTTAAATTAATAATCACTTGCGCTCCATCATGTCACAAGAAAGAATAAATGGTTTAGCGATGATCTCGATAGAACATGAACTGGCCAAGAGAATTGATTTTGATGATATTATACATGACTTTGCAACGAGAAAAGTGCGGCGCCTTTCATTTGTCAAATTAATAGGCTATGTGTAGCCCACTTTATGTTTTTTGTTTTTGTTTTAATTGGCCTGTCAAAACATTTACCTAAGTATGTATGTAACAATATTCATGATTTTATCTGTTGTGATCCTTGAGAATACATATTTTCGAATTGGCTTCTGAGATATTTATCCAGCGGCAGGCGGTGGACAGAGACCAAGGAGGGCGATAAACATGTCTTTAAACTGCTTATTAGTCTTCATCTGTTTTCAGTCAATTTCCCTGGTAAAAGACACTTGAACTCTCCCCTCTCAGGTGTAGCTAATTGTCTTCATTAAGACGAGAAATCAAACGCACCAGTTGAACGCAAAAAAGAGCGCATTTCCATCTTTTTCAATGAAAAAATCATTACGCACAGGTTTGACGACTTGCTTAGGATGTGACAAAATTTAACGCGGAAAATCCACAGCGGTTTTTTCGTGCAGAGTTGCCTATTAAGGCATGTGAATTAAACATTTTATAGAATTTATTATTCACTCGCCTAAACATTTCATTAGAAGGGAAACTAACATGTTGACCAAGAACAATGATTGAAATCGGGTCACTAATCTCATTTGTTTCAAGGGATGTTTTCCGCCCCCTCGGTTTTCTGTCCACCGCCTGCCACTGCATTTATCTGCGAATTCATGCATCTGTTTGAGAAAAGTAGCCTACATTATTTATTTTACATGCGATCCTTGAAACATATGATTTATCTGAACAATACTAAACAAGTGTCACATAAGGGCTGAGGGCTCTATCTTTCACACTGCCCTACCCGTTGCCACTACCCGCTACCCGTGTATTACGCATTCAGCAGCTTCCACTATCCCTAAACGGTATCTTGCGGCCACACTACCGCTATACATTATGCCGATTCCTTTAATTGCGCCTGGAGGTGTGCCCGTGGGCGTGTTTATGCTCTTTCCCTGCAATTGCTATCTTGACCACACACGTTAGGGAAAGCGTATAGCGGGTCCTCAAACCACCCGCTACCCATCTGGGCTTTTACAAGAGCGCGCCCAGGCGGCTTCAATGCGCGCCCACTTGGACACATGTGGACCTGCACATGCGGCTCCACTTACCGAATTAACTCGCCTATAAAAAGCCACCTTGCTTTAGCCTCAGTTGAACCCCTGAGAAAATGGCAGAGATAGTACTAAATCGCCGTGATCGCCAGTTAAATAATAGAAGACGCCCAGAACGCATGTACCGCCAGCGCACCAGCTACCTGGGCCTTTCAGGTAAGTCTATATTGTTTGTATTTTGTATCAATCATTTTTTCCACTTTTATGATAATATATAATTATTATATATAATATATATTAATGATATATATGATATATCATATTCTAAAATTACAATAATACAAGTATTATTTCCCACAGAACGAGAATGCGTGACAAAACTGCGCCTCTCCCGTCAGGTAGTGACGGAATTATGTCACTGGTTGCAGATGATGTAGACACCACTGCCAGCTATCCGTATGCCTTGCCCGTTGCTGTTAGAGTTACTGTGGCACTATTTTTATAAGCTAGTGGGTCATTCCAACACCCACTCAGCTCAATTGGAGGCATGACCCAATCTGCCGTAAGCTCGGCTAGAACTGCAGTCACTGCCAGCATAGTCCGACATGCCTGTAGGTACATCACTGGCATCCCTGTGACACCCGAGAGACAACGCAGGGTAAAGCGGGATTTTTTGGCAAGATATGGGTTCCCTAGGGTTCTGGGTGCCGTCGACTGCACACACGTTCTGATTCGGGCTCCGGCTCTGAACAGTGGCGCCTATGTGAATCGTAAGGGAACCCATTCCATCACCGTCCAGGTGATTTGCGATGCATGGGGTTACATCTTGAATGTATACGCAAATCATCCTGGAGGTAGCCATAACGCTTTTATAATGGAACAGTCAGTCATTCCTGCAGTCTTCCAGAGGGACCCCCCTCTGGATGGGTGGCTGTTGGGTGACAATGGCTATCCATTAAAGACGTGGTGCATGGTGCCATACATTAAGCCAACAAGTGTGCGTGAGTTCGCACAAGTTCTCATTGAGCGAACATTTGGCGTGCTCAAAATGCGATTCCGCTGCTTGAACAGGTCAGGTGGGGTCTACAGTATGGTCCTCAGAAAGTAGCATCTTTCTTTGTGGCATGTTGTGTGCTGCACAACATTGCCCTCGCCATGGAATGATGCTGGAGTTTGAGGATAGATGATTACCGGACTATAGAAGGCGGCAAGCTGAAGTGCAGGTGCCGACTCCAAATGCTGATATAGTGCCAGCAGTAGCAGGGGCAATGAGGGACCAGCTGGCAGCGGAGCCGCGACACTGCTAGTCATGTCATCTGCAGCCTGCCTGGTAAGTAATTTGTGCAATCAGTAGGCTTCTAATAATGTAATAATACATTGAATTCATATAGCGTTTTATTAAATACTCAAAGTCGCTTTATAAAGAAAAAAGTGTAAATGGTTGCAGTCAATGTAGGCATTTATTTGGCTGTGGGTATTTTCCAAAATGGAATTTTGATCCACCCCTGTCTGGATTTGACCTCATGCACGCACAATTTAACTTCGTCTTCGGAGAAACGTGGCGACCTTCCTCTCTCCATCACGGGTTTCGGTTTGAGGATTTGGGATAGCGCAGCCTGCTCTTAAAGGTTATAGCACCTGGCACATTGATTGGTTTAACTGGCGTAACGCCCAAACCATGCCTATGCATAATATAACGGGTAGCACAGGTGTTTTAGGGATGAAGGCAGGTGTGCAAGATAGCAACTTTTGCGGGGGAACGCCTCTTACGCAATGCTAAATCCCCAAATAACGGGTTTAGGGACTCTGGCGTAAGATAGGGTCCTTTGTCTCAGACCATGGGCGACATTTCACCTCCCGTGTATGAAGAGCTTTCTTCAAGAAACTGGGGGATACAGTGAGTCTCTCCTCGGGGTACCACCCTCAGACGAACAGGAAAGCGGAGAAAGCCATCCAGGATTTGGGGAGGTTTCTCCAGGCCTACTGCCTACCAGTGCCAGAGGGATTAGTCACAGTGCCTGCCCTGGGCTGAATATGCCCAGAATTCTCTGAAGAGTGTGTCCACTGGACGCCCCTTCCAGTGCATGCTCGGACGGCAACCTCCCCTATGCCTGTGGGACCAGAGCCAGACAGCGGTCCCGGCCGTGGACACCTGGGTCTCTGAGAAGGAGAAGGTCCGGGAAAATACCAAAGTCCAGATCAGGACAGCGCTCCACCATCACAAGATCCAGAAGACGCTGGGATTCCCCCCAGTGCCAGCCAGGGGAGAAGGTCTGGCTCTCCACCAGAGACCTGTGCCTCCGCCTGCCCTGCAAGAAGCTCTCCCCACGGTTCATTGGGCCTTTCCATGTCCTCCGGAGGGTCAATAAGTCAGCATATTCCATTCAATTGCTGTCAAACTACCACATAAATTACACATTTCATGTCTCCTTCAGCAGGTTGGTGCGTGCTGGACCCCTGGCAGGGGCGAACCCCCTGAAAACCCTCCCCCTGTCCTGGAGGTGGATGGAGGCCCAGCGTACCGACTGCGTAGCCTGCGCCAATCCAGATGGTGAGCAGGCAAACTCCAGTACCTGGTACACTGGGAAGGCTATGGTCCGGAGGACAGGAGCTGGATCAACCGTGACGACATCCTGGATCCCCAGCTCTTGAACGAGTTCCACCGGGCCTGTCTGGACCAGCCTGCCCCGCGCTCCAGAGGGTGCCCTCCCGGATGAAGATCCTGTACGCTGGAAGTCATGCTTCGGGGGGAGGGCACTGTCAGGCCTCGCCTTCTGCGGTCCAGCACACCGGCCAATAAAGACCTGGATTGCAGCCCCACTCATCATTCCGCCAGGATCATCTGTTTCTCATTATTGCTGAGTGGTAGTAGCGTGTATAAATGCCACAGCCAAGCATTTGCTCCTTGCAAAGTCGCGTAAGCCACAAGCCTGTGTGTCATGGTTTCGGCCCAGGCGGATGCCAACAGCAATCCGGCGGGCTCTAGGACCAAGGGCCTAAGGAAAAGCAGACTCAATATGCCAAGGCTGCGGGTGAAAGAAAGGGTTTAATAACAAATCATAAAAGACAAAAAAACAGGATTTGAGGTTCCAAATAATACAGACTAAAAGGGAGCGATGACTGCTGAACATTGTCGCAGACCTGCTTTGGGAAGTGAATGCAGAGCACATGGGCTGGCACCTGCCAGCCCTAAGTACTCAGCAGAATTACTCCACCTTAAAGGTCCCATATTATGCTGTATTTAGTCGTTTAAAATATGTCCAATGGGTCTTTAAAATAATGTTAAGAATTCAGTTACAAAAAAACCACACACATCCAGGCCTAATAAGACCTCTTCTCTCACCCCGTCTGTGCCGGCCTGAAACACGAGCTGTTTTGAGTGGTCGGGGAGGCTATGCTAATGAGGCACTACTCTGATTGGCTGCCTGGCCGCTTCGATTCCGGGAGAGATGCAGAACCGAAAAACCAGGGAACCACGATAGCAGGTATTTCAGGACAGCTCTCCGCAGCATCTATTTCTGTAAGACCGTACTTGTTTGATCCCGAATCCGACCCCGAATGGGAGGAGGAAGCAATTGAAGTATTGCAGCAAAGTTTACAGCAGGATGTCAATGAGTGTCAAGTTGAAATTTTTTGTGTTTTGCTCTTACTGTCTCGCCTTGCATGCATGTGATTATACCTGTACTGTTATATCGTCATGTAATATACCCACTTAGCTATCCGGAGGAAACTTTGCAAAAAGCTCCTGTCAACCATTTCCACCAAAACGAAACACAATTCTGACACTAAGCTTCTAAATGAGTTTGTAGCAAAAACACACAAACGGTGTAAGTGTTGCTTATGTGGAGCAAGCGAATTGATAACTTCTACCGAAAAAATCTGTATCCGATCTCCACTTATTTTTTGGCTTTTTATTAGCCAGAACAATTTTCAAAGATGGATGAAATTCCGCCATGGCAATGCAGAGAAATCATTTTTCATACCAGACATTATAGTGCGTTTTGCGATTGGTTTCACCACGGTAGGATCAGAGAGCTAGCCCACACCATGGCAAAGTAACCGGCTGACCCCAGTCATGGATAAGTAAAATGATCGTTTCACAGCAGCAGTAAACAAAGCCAAACACGTACCCTAAGCTCTGCAAAGCCTACGTCTGGTCTAACTGCAGCCTTATCAGCCCAACTTTGCAGACACGCACAACACCTCTCCAGTTAGCTTCAACTGTAGAGGCTACGGTCAAGTAACGTTATGATGAAACTACCACCTTGATGCTAACCAAAGTAACACAAGCATACTAATCTGAATTAC
Source organism: Gymnothorax javanicus (assembly GCA_029692085.1). Classification (NCBI taxonomy): domain Eukaryota; kingdom Metazoa; phylum Chordata; class Actinopteri; order Anguilliformes; family Muraenidae; genus Gymnothorax; species Gymnothorax javanicus. Next base: position 7,649,409 of record CM056208.1, on the reverse strand, counting down.
AGCATATAAGTTAACCAGGAGCATTTTTAAGTATCGCGGAACGCGAACAAACATGCGGTAGTAACCGTGCGGTCATAATAACAACAGAGACAAATGTTACCCTGCAATACAGGCTTTACAGACAGTAAGTTCCATTACCGTGAACAATTGTACCAAGCATCCAAATTACAAACAAGTATAAAAAGTTAGCTTCAAATGAGGTTTATGTTCACACACCTTCTGCTGAATGTCTCCTTGATATTATTGACTGTTGCATATTTAGGACATAAACATTAGCAACAGTAACTTAGCTACGTTAGCCACAGTGCTACAGCCACATTCAACTGGCTATCACGTTAGGTAGGCTTATGCAGTAAAGCAACACAAAATGGTAAAACTTATTGCTTCCGCGTCCGTTAGTCACGGACAGTTGGTACCAATCCAGGCGTTATCTTCAGATATTTTACAAAGCTTGCATTTGAGGCCAACTGTTAGTGTTAACTATCGTTGGTGGTCCTGCAAGCCACCCATAACACGTTAACTTCACTCACATTATTTGCTGTTATATTGTTACTTACAGCTTGTGGCTCCAAGCACTTGATCGATGCAACTGCTTCAGGTTTGAGAAGCAGCTGAGATGCACATCCATTGTCGAATTATCCTCTATTGACAAAGCTGTCTTTGGTGAAATGCCGAGCACAAACACTTAACGTTCCCTTAGAGTGTGGCTGTTTGCCACCAGCAAACAAAAAAGCTACCCACTGATTTCTGGTGGCATCGTCTTTTGGAGGAGAAAATAGTTATGCTGTTTTTTTGCATCCAAAAAAAAACATGTAAGAACAGCTTTGGGAGACATGCTGATAAATCTACACATTAAATGATTTCGGCTCGTTTGTGTCTGATAGAATAAATTCCGGGGTGGGCAGGTCCAGGGCCGCGATTGGCTCAGGCCAGGCCTGTCCTGATTGGATGCAACAACCTGACGTCAGGTTTTGCCCAGATTTCCTGATGATCTCGGGACGAACTGTTCAGATAGGAAATCATGTCCAGGAAATCATGTTGTTGGATTACAGCAAAACCCCTGTATCTTATGTTTAGAAACTTTGCAGAGGTTGAGTATGGACATCCAACCTTATAACATTACTTGTATGTATTAAAAGAAGGATCAGCATGATAGGGGACCTTCAATGGGCCACAGGTGGAGCCCATTAAGGTGGCAGAGCAATAATGTGGAAGGGGAGGGGCTGCAAGGACCAACCGTTGCAGTATCCCGCCCCAAGGCACGACCCCTGGAGTGGCAGGACCGCACTGCATGCCTCCGAGGGACCGGACTGGACTGCTGGCCACCGAGGAGCCGGACTAGACCGCTAGCCTCCGAGGACCAGACTGGACCGGACCGGACCGCTAGCCTCCCAGGAACCAGACTGGACTACTGGCCACCGTGGAGCCGGACTGGACCACTAGCCTCCAAGGGACCAGACTGGACTACTGCCCACCGAGAAGCCGGACTGGACCGCTAGCCTCTGAGGGACCGGACAGGACTGGATTGGACTGCTGCTCTCCGACTGGACTACTGGCCACCGAGGGGCCGGAGTGGACTGCTGCTCTCCGACTGGACTGCCGGCCACCGAGGAGCCGGACTGGACTGCTGCTCTCCTACTGGACTACTGGCCACCGAGGAGCCGGAGTGGACTGCTGCTCTCCGACTGGACTACTGGCCACTGAGAAGCCAGAGTGGACTGCTGCTCTCCAACTGGACTGCTGGCCACCGAGAAACCGGACTGGACAACACTGCAGGCCTCCGCTGCACTGGCACTGGAAGGCCTCCGCTGCAGAGATTTGGGAGCAGCACGCCGGAAAGCCCGAATAGGGCTCAGTCTGGCTGAGTCTAGGGGCTCTATCTTTCACACTGCCTTACCCGTTGCCACTACCCGCAACCCGTGAATTACGCATTTAGCAGCTTCCGCTATCCCTAAACGATATCTTGCGGCCACACTACCCGCTATGCATTATGTCTAATCCTTTATTTGCGCCTGGAGGTGTGCCCATGGGCGTGTTTATGCGCTTTCCCTAAAATTGCTATCTTGACCACACACTTTAGGGAAAGCGTGTAGAAAGGGTCCTAAAACCACGACTACCGCATTTGGGCTTTCACAAGAGCCCTATGGATTAGCACTCAGCAACGGAAATTTTTTTTTCCAACGAGAGCGGCATTTCAGAACTCTCTTGCGAATGAAGGTAATTTGGCGACAAGTATGTACGCCTGTTTTTGCAGCACGGTCACGCAACTTGCTGTAAAAAAATAGACAACTGTCCGATTGGAAAATGGAAACGGATTTAAACCACATACTTGTCACCAGAATTACCTTCATTCGCTGAAGAGTTCTGAAATGCCGCCTCGCTGGGAAAAAAAAAAAAAAAGTTACGTCGCTGAGTGCCAGTGCATATACCTAATTTATTTTTTTTTAAAATGGGATTTTTGTTGTATGCTTCATTTCAGACGGAGAGGGAGTTGGAAGTGCATGGCGTAAACGCTTTTTTTTTTTTTTTTTTTTTTTTTTGAAGTTTCCATCACAAACGGGTAGGCTTGATTTATTTATTTTTTTTTTACTACATACCAAACATTAAACAATTTGTCAATGTCAAGTAATAATAATAATAATAATAATAATACAATTCATGATTAACTTAACAAAAACAGATCCTCCCCTGTCTGGATTTGACCTCATGCACGGGCAATTCAACTTCGTCAACGGAGAAACGTGGCGACCTTCCTCTCTCCATCACGGGTTTCGGTTTGAGGTTTTGGGATAGCGCAGCCTGCTCCGAAAAGGCAGTGGCACCTGGCACACTGATTGGTTTAACTGGCGAACGCCCAAACCACGCCTATGCATAATGTAACGGGTAGCGCTGGTGTTTTAGGGATATAGGCAGGTGTGCAAGATAGCAACCACGCTGGGAACGCCTCTTACGCAATGCGAAATCCCCAAATAACGGGTTTAGGGACTCTGGCGTAAGATAGGGCCCTCGGTGTCGGCTCTGCATTCTGTCATGGTTTCAGCCCAGTCGGATGCCAATGGCAATCCGGTGGGCTCTAGGACCAAGGGCCTAAGGCAAAGCAGGCTCAATATGCCAAGGCTGCAGGTGAAAGAAAGGGTATAATAACAAAACATAAAAGACAAAACAAACAGGAATCGAGGTTCCAAATACTAAAAACTAAAAGGGAGTGGTGACTGCTGAACATAGTTCATGTGAATGGAGAGCACTAGGGCTGGCACGTGCAAGCCCAAGGGGAGGGGCTGCAAGGACCAACCCTTACACTGTGCTGTTGCTGCCTTTACAGTACTTGCATATATATATATATATATATATATATATATATATAGTGCCTGACAAAAGTCCTGTCACTTATCCAAGATGTAGGAACAACAAATAATAACCTGACTTGTAGTTGATCAATTGGAATCAAAAATGGCTTATATGAAAGGCAAAGCCCTTTCAATAATAATAATAAATAATAAATAAATAAATGCAATAATAATAAAAAAAACGTCAAGCCTACCCCTTTTGTGATTGAAACTTCAAAAAAAAAGAAAAAAAGAAAAAAATGCGTTTCACCATGATTGGGTCATGCCTCCAACTGAGGTGAGTGGGTGTTGGAATGACCCACTAGCATAGAAAAATAGTGCCACAGTAACCCTAACAGCAACGGGCAAGGCATACGGACAGCTGGCAGCGGTGTATACGTCATCTGCAACCAGGTGACATAATTCCGTCACTGCCTGATGGGAGAGGCGCAGTTTTGTCACGCGTTCTCGTTCTGTGGGAAATAATACTCAGGGCCGGCACTAGACCTGAAAATTTGGGAGAAAATATCCTTCCCTTTATTGACTACAATTAGTCCTGGCTAATTCTAGATAGTTTTCCCTTATTAACACGTTTTCCAATTCAAGAATATTCAAGTGGCAATTGAAGACACGGCTTCTCTCCCCCATGCGATCTAACAGCGACAAAATAATGGGCCACATTCAGTACAGAAAAATAATTTAATTATAAATAGGTCTATGCACTGGCACTCAGCAACGGTAATTTTTTTTCCAGCAAGAGCGGCATTTCAGAACTCTTTTGCGAATGAAGGTAATTTCGGCGACAAGTTTTTTGCAGCACGGTCAGGCAACTTGCTGTAAAAAAAAAAAAAAAATGACAGCTGTCCGATTGGAAAATGTAAACGGACGAAACCACGTAGGGGAGAGCTGGTACGAAAGTTACATTTTTCACATGGACGTCATTTTAAAAGATAACGTTACAGACCGAAACAAAATTCGGAGCGATTAACTACTTTGCGTGTGTGCTCTGTCAATATCAGGTGCTAAATCATCACCATATATATTGACTTCGCATAGTTTGACGTCGAACGGAAGTTGCGGCTTGCTTTTTTCGACTCATCCAGCCGGGATGAAAGTAATGCACGGGCAGGGCAAAAAGTAACGTGATCAAATTTACTGGAATCTTTTTAAAATTTCTCGTTAAAACAGAAGCAAAAACAGCCAGGCATTTGTTTTAAACATTTTAATTGGCTTCAAATGTTCCAAAAGTGACTGTGAACATGTTTAATGTGCAAGGTCTATTTATAAAAATTATCCCGGTGAGCAAGCACCTCCGCTCCGGATCTGCCCGGCTCTGTGCCGACTCCAGCTGATCCGGCTCAGAGCCGGGGCAGATCCGGAGCGGAGGAGCTTGCTATCTGGGATGAAATTACTCATCACAGTTGTGACAGATACAATGAGTGGCACCCTCAGTGCATGCCTCATGCGACCACAGCAGACAAAGATGCACGCACCCACACTTCTCCAGGCAAAGATGAGGCAAATGTCTCCCCACAAACAAGACATTCCTCATCCTTGCCCCGAGAAACTGTGGTTGCAGTGTGTCCACTAAGCCTCTTTTTCTTTGGGAGTTTTGAAGAGGACTGTTTTCTCTGGCCCCTCTGCCGACTCTCCTCCTCCAAAGCAGCTTTCACTGGGGTGTCGGTCAGTATTGCTGTTGACCTGCAACATTCAATGAGATAATAGTCAGAATCAGCTTGTTTTTATACAAGCAAGAGCACCAAGACGAGTTAAAAATGACACTATGCCCACCTCTTTCGACCTCTCCTTTTACTTTCTTTCCTCGAGCCAGCCTTTGGATATGGGCTTAAGCTTTTCTGGGCTGAACCTCTGTACTGGCGTGCCACTAGATGTTCCTGGAACCACTAGCATACCTGGATAGATGGTATGCGCTGGCGATGGAGCTGGCGCTGGTGATGGAGCTGGCCCTGGCACTGGGGATGGAGCTGGTGCTGGTGCAGGACGGTCGGTCACGTAAGCTGGAGCAAAGTCTTCCTCACTGAAAATATCTGGATTCAAGGGCCAGATACCGGTACACTCGAACCCAGACTAAATGCTGCTTGGTGTCGCAGCTTGAGGCAGAGCTTTAGCCACAAGACTTGGGATGTTGTAGATGGTCAAAGTTCTTCCAGGGTTCATTCAAGATCCAATTGTCTGCTGCACTGTTAATGTAGTGCTTCAGAGGGCCAAAAACGCTCGGTCTAGTGGCTGAAGACGGTGGGAGCAGTGGGGTGGAAATGACAGGAGTACAATGCCCTGTGACTCGCAAAAGTCAATAGCTACCACGGAGAGGTGTGATGCATGATTGTCTAAGAGTAGCAGCAACTTTGACTCGGGGTCACGCTGGTGTGTCTTGCAAAATGCTGTAAAAAGGCCAAAAAATCTGTCTCCTCCATCCACCCCGATCCATTAGCAGAACCAGTGGAGCCAGGGGACCATCCCGGATGAAGTGGTCATGGAACTTCTTCCTTGGGAAGATAAAGTAAGGGGAACAAAGTTGCCTTGTGCGTGGCAGCAAAGGCAACGGTCACCAATGTCCCTTTTCCCGGAGGTCACAGCACCGACCTGGCGCTGGCCCTTGGTGGCAATGACTTTGTCTGGCACTTGAACCGTTGTGGTACCTGAAATAATCAGTGAAATGAATTATTGCTGGTGCAAATCACTGGTGCTTTTAAATTTATCATCCAAATATAAATTTTTACCTGTTTCATCCATGTTCCAGATGTCATTTGCCTCAAAATTATAGCGGTGAGGACAGTCTTTAGGTTGTTAAAAACGCGTCACGTTGGTCTTATTGAAGCTGGTGGAACGGGACATGCTGGTGGCTTGAGGTCCACGGATGGACAGGGTTCTGTTATTGTTTCGAGGAAGGAGGTGAGCCAATCCTTCCCTGCCATCTGGTTTTTCTTCCATGAACATGGAGTTTTGAGGCCAATATTTTCGCCAGCTCATATGCAAACTTTCGCACCTAAAAAAGCATAAAAAGAGGTTAATTCCCAGATAGCAAGCACCTCCGCTCTGGATCTGCCCCGGATCTGCCCGGCTCCAGCTGATCCGCTCAGAGCCGTGGCAGATCCGGAGCGGAGGTGCTTGCTATATGGCGGTAGTGGTGTAGCTCTGTCTGCGGTGTTACTCGCACCTCTTTAGGACTCAGGCCAAAATATATATCGCCTGCTCTCTTTATATATGCCTGCAGTCTCTTCTCCTGTTCTTCCGTGAAGACTTTGTTGTGAGCCCTGTACCCCAGGGCCCTGGTCTGCTGCCCTCTTGCCTCTGCCCTCCTCTTGCAGTACCTGAACAGGGTGACATGACAAACGCCATGCACCGCTGCTGCCCTCCTTATACTATCGCCTCTTCGACATCAAAAAGGCCCTTGCGTAAACCTCCAGGTCAACCGTTCCTCTCTGGGTAGTTCTGACCCTAACTCTGGGCATTTTCTGTCGGTAAAAACATAACACACATTTTTATGGAGCTTTTAAACACAAAAATGCGCCGCATTAGCAGAGAGGGACGAACCTAACTGTTGCTACTTCAGTCCCGACGGTGACTCCTGACATTTGAACGAGGATTACTTCCAAAGTGGAAAAATTCTGACATTTCAAACTGCACCATATGTTGCGGAACTAAATCACTTAATCATTTCATCATAAATATGACACAGGGAGCAATAAAGACAATCTTTAAATCGAAAAAGTTTAGCATTCGTCTGAATTTACTCACCGCTGTGGAAAACAGTCTTCTCGGTCTTGTGCCGCGAGGAAGACTGGACGCCTCAAGAATGTTCGCGGTTCTGGAGAGGGGCGAGCTGCACAAGCTGACCTAGTATGACGATCGGCGCGTAATGGCTGTGAGTAAATCGCCGTGTTACTTTCGTCCAGAGTTACTTTCGCACCGGCGCTCCCCTACTTGTCACCAGAATTAGCTTCATTCGCTGAAGAGTTCTGAAATGCCGCTCTCGCTGGAAAAAAAGTTATGTCGCTGAGTGCCAGTGCATAGACCTAATTATAATTAATTATTTTTCTGAACTGAATGTAGCCCATTTGTCGCTGTTAGATCGCATAGGGGGAGAGAAGCCGTGTCTTCAATTGCCAAATGGGTAGCGGGTGGTTTGAGGACCCGCTATACGCTTTCCCTAACCTGTGTGGTCAAGATAGCAATTTTAGGAAAGCGCGATAAACACGCCCCCATGGGCACACCTCCAGTCGCAAATAAAGGATTCGGCATAATGTATAGCGGGTAGTGTGGCCGCAAGATACCGTTTAGGGATAGAGGAAGCTGCTAAATGCGTAATTCACAGGTAGCGGGTAGTAGCAACGGGTAGGGCAGTGTGAAAGATAGAGCCCATGGTGCCTTGGAAAAAAGAATTAATATTGCGTATCACTCCCATGAGCTTGGAGGACTGCATCTATAGGTCTTGGCAATGACTGAGATAACTTGATGATGAAATCATCTGGAATGGCATAGAAAGCAGTCTTGCAGGACTCCCAGAGTTCATCAAGATTCTATGGTTTCATCTTCCAAGCCTCCTCCTTCATCTTACCCCTGAAATGCTCAATAATGTTCATGTCAGGTGACTGGGTTAGCCAATCCTGGAGTACCTTCACCTTCTTCGCTTTCAGGAACTGTGACATGGAGGCAGAAGAATGAGAAGGAGCAGCAGTATAAGTAGGGCAGCAAGAACTTCTTGATATTTCAGGCTGTTGATGTTGCCATCCACTCTGCAGATCTTTCTCACCCCCCATGCTGGATGTAACAACAAACCATGATTTTTCCTCCACCAAACATGATTGTTTTCTGGGAGAATCTTGGGTCCATGAGGGTTCCAACAGGTCTTGTACAGCAACTGGGATGCAGTTCAATGGATGAATCACCAGAAAAATAAACTTTCAGCCACTTTTCCAGTATCAATCCTTTCTGTGAGCTGTGGGCCTTGGCAAATGCAATGCAGGTTTTTGTTTTCTGTTTAATGCAGACTTCTGTGTACTAATTTGGCTATGAGAAAACCACTTTGAGAGAGAATCTGACAAACTCTTCTTGTAGATACCGGGATTTTTTTTGACATTTCCTCATGTAGCCGCTGTAGTTGAAGAAGGGCTAGTTTTGTACAGTTGAAGCAACAAACGGTCCTTTCAAACAGTTGTCATACCGGGTCTGACCTGCGCCTTTTGCCATGAACGTCACCAGTTTCTTCAAATCTTTTCTCATCCCCTCCACTTGACATTTGGATACATTAAAGATGTCTGCCACCTCAGCAGCAGACTCAGTCTTCAGGCTCTTGATGATCAGCACTTTGGCCTGTGGTTGAATCTTTGGTATGCTGTCAGAGGTCTAGTCGCACCTCATATGAAAGTCTGGTGTGCTGGGGTTATTTCTATACACATCTGGGAATGTGTTAATTACAGTATTTGTCATAGGTTAAACTCTAATCTGTGATTTGTTGCATCATCTGAAGAGACGACAAGACTTTTGTCCCAGCAAAAACAGATGTTATGGGCTTAGCCAAGCTGTGAACATCAGAACACTTTTTGACAGTTTCATTTTGCACCAAATTATTAATGTGAAAGCCCTTGACATTAAAATGGACCATTTATTGTAACAATTGATTGGTTAAAAATAAAGTTATATGCTATTTTTAGTTACTATGTCCTTATGCGACAAGACTTTTGTCAGGCACTGTATATATATACAGTGATTCAGCAAAAACCTCCTAATATCGGTCTGTGTAGTTCCAGCACGTAGTTTAAGGAACCTCGCTTCCTTTTTGTTTCCCATTTCTGTTCTACAGTGTTGTTATTAGTCAGTGTCCTGCCTGTTATACTTGTTCTTTCAGCTGATTTTCTTATATATTAATTGCTTTTTCAGCCCTTTTGTGCCTGTGTCCCAACTTTTTTGAGACCTGTTGCAGCCATCAAATTTGAAATTAGCTCATTTTGTTGATAAAATTGTAAAATTTCTCAGTTTCAACATGTGCTATGTTATCTCTGTTCTATTGTGAATATAATACTGGCTGGTGTGATTTGAAAGTCATTGCGTTTTGATTTTATTCACAATTTACACTTCGTCCCAACTATTTCAGAATTGGGGTTGTATATATCATTAAAATGACGAAGTTTTTTTTTTTTTTTAGAAGTTCCTTGCCTGGCTTTGACAGTAAGAAATACACACCTTACTGATATTAGACTAGCTACGTGGAAACTAAGACTCTATAGTGGGAACACCACAGACCCACTCATGTTATTATGCATGGAAGAGATACACACACTACATTCACATCAGCTGTCCTCACATAATACACTTGAAGTTGGGCCAAGCTGAGAGCTGCAGTTCAGTTAGACCTAGCAAACTGGACAAACTTTACAAGGTTTTGATGAGTGTTAAGTAAGCGTAATGCTGACAAGCTGATGTTACATACAGAAGCTATTGATAACTTTAGCTAGCTGGCTAAGTTGAAGCAGGAGAGCTTGCTTGCACTGCTCTATACTAAATTGACATTACAAAAGAGAGGAGTTCTGCAACTAAATGGGTATGTTGCAAAAATCCTATTTTCAACATTTTTTCCTTTACAGAGCAATCCATCTAAAGGTTATTCCTATGCAAAGTTTCATAGTAATTTATACTTGAACTAGGCTACATATTGGCGCAAGTATATGAGCTACAAGCAAGTCTTTCAGTCAAATCAATGACATAATTGCACCATGTTTTGAGTTTTGATTCAATTTGCGTTGTTAAAGTTTAAAGCCATGTGATACATGACACTGTCATGGATTTGTCTACCCGCCGGATGCCAAACAGCAATCCGGCGGGAGCTAGGACCATGGGCCTAAAGATTAAATCAAGTCTCAAATGCCAGGCTGGTAAAAAGACAAAAGATTTAATTAAATAAACTCTGAAAACAAAGCTACTATAATAATGAGCAGCACCAAACATATCACCAGGTTAAAACAAAATGCAGAGGCACTGGGGACTGGCAATAGCCAGCCCTTTATACTCTGCAATCACCTCCACCTTAATGAGCTGCACCTGTTGCCCGTTAAGGTGGAGGTGAAAGAATGCAACGGGGGGGCTGCAAGGCCAAACCCTTACAAACACAACACATAAATTCTATCAAATGTCTCAACTAAAGACTCGTAACTAAAGAGTCTAAAGGGAGCTTTGTGCACATTGTACGCAGTGTATTGAAGTGAAGCTACGTGAGCAGTCAAACACGCACAGAGCCTTCTATAAAGGGCTCAGCACACACTATCCATTCTTAAGGCAGTGCTCATAGTACTATTACATGTACAGAATAAGCCTACTGCGCACAGTCAGCCTGGGTTAAATCTAGGAATAACTCCTTGGATTTAATGAACAGTAAGTTGTGAGTAGATCTATATACCGTAGACTGCACAGTAACTGTGTATTTCCATTTATACTGTTTGCAAAAAAAAAATCGCTTGGAAATAGCCATTTTAAAGATTCTAAGAAATCCGACCAATTCCAGGAAATTTTTTACTCAATTTCATGAAATTTTTTTTGAGGTGCGGAAACACTGAAGGAGACTCAGCTGAGAGCAGTTGCAGTACAAGGGGTGTGGCCCAGCAGAGGGACTCTACAGCAGCTGAGCAGACTGGCAGAAACGCAGATCAACACACTGCTCTACAGATCAAAACACCTGTACTGACGAACCAACACAGAAACATGGGCAGTGGATTTCGTGGTAGGTTTGTCTTTTCAAAATGATTATAATAAAACTACAGTAAAACTCGCATCTAACGTATTCAATTGGTATGCTTAGTGTATTCAGATCGGAACAACTTCATTATGAAGTGCACATACCTACTTGTCTTCATTTATCCGTCTTTGCCCTGATACAATGGTTAACAGGATGATATTGGGTGTTGCTCCCACTGGGATCAGTGAAGAAGACTAAAAACTAATGTTTGTAAATGAAACCGCGCCAGTTTCAGTTTCCGCGAATACACTGTAATGAACTTGCACCTTTTTTGCAAGTTAATTTAAATGTAATTTTACAATAAGTTTACAACAGAGTTCAGTGCATGTTCAGTGTAACCCACGGTTAAATGCGCGCAGGACTCCAATTAGTTAAAATAACAAGGAGACAATGCGTTGATTTAACTGGTAAATTTAGTCAGTTTTTCTTACTGCGGTAAAGTTGGTTTCATATTCGGATGTTCGGAGTTTGTAATTCAATAGCTCACGAAGAAAACAATGAAATACGATATATTCTGTACGTTCGGAACCTTGACAACACCGACAGTCAACTACAACCTCTTTTTTGTCAGATATACTTACGTTTGGAGAACTACAAATTACATTGATCTCTGTGGGGCTCCTGTGTTTTAGGGACCGTCGAACAAGTACAGCGATTAGAAATATTGAAGACTCAAAACGTCAAATCCAGGTGTATACGAGCTCTAAACCGATAAGAGTCTGATTATTTAACAATGCCGTTTTAGGTTTTCACATTTAACGTGTTTTTAAAATAAATTTTTAACAATGACAATTATTAATAATTATCTATTCAAATAATATGATGGAATAAATGACCTTATCTATGAATTTGTCATTGGGATGTTTCGTTTGGGTTTAATTGTACTTGATTTCTTCAGAAAAAAATCAGGAGGTTCTAAGAACTGGGCAAATAGAGAGTACTGAAGTCATCAACATGTTTTCAGGTGCTTCCCATTGAAAGTATTACATCTTTCAAATTGAGAAGTGTGCATTTAAAACTACGAACAATTCCTGTTCAAGTGTTGGGGGTGGGGCATAGAAAGACATTAAACAGCTTTTACCTTATGCTCAACAGCTTTTACCACTGGGCAGTTTACAAAGTGGATTGACTTTCGATTTATTTTTTTTCTCCTTTGAAAAAAAAAAATACACTTTGTCTTGTTGATGAGGAGATATAGAGGTATAAAGCTTTAATTACACATCAGAGGGTAATTCTTTACCATTTTAATGAGGGCATAAAATGACGTTACTTTATACAGGGCCTGCCACTGTCTAACTCTGAGTGGTACTTTTACCTACAATTAAATTCCATAGCTTATTAGGGCCCGAGCCGACTGCAAGTCGTCTGCGGAGGGCCCTATTGAAATCGCGCTGTTTATTATTATTATTATTAGGGCTCGAGCCGACTGCAAGTCGTCAGCGGAGGACCCTATTGAAACCGCGCTGTTTATTATTATTATTATTATTATTATTAGGGCCCGAGCCGACTGCAAGTCGTCCGAGGACCCTATTGAAATCGTACTGTTTATTATTATTATTATTATTATTATTATTATTCTTGCGACAATTCAAAGGCCGATTTCGCCCCTTTCCCAATGGTGAAAACGCGTCTAACTTTCCACATTCGTCCGGCCGGATCCGAAATTCAATATTTTTGGGTGGTCATTCATGGTCGACGCAAATTGCCAAAATAGCGCCCCCTAAACACGTTTCAAAATTCCCATAGGGAAATTTGGTTACTTTCTCGTAGGCAGACGAAATTCGGTACACATATGTACCATACCCAGACATACAAAAAATTTCATTGGAGCCACGCCCTAAACCCAACAGGAAGTCGGCCATTTTGATTTGAATTTTTGAATTTTAAAACGAACTCCTCCTAGGGATTTTGTCCGATCGACTTCAAATTTGGTACAGATCATATACTCTCGCCCATATACTTGATCTTAGCAGCTTCAAACTTGCTGGATATGATAATGTCCCTGCGCTGAACGTCCCCATATCATAACTTTTCACTTTACTAATAGCGCCCCCCGGTGGTAACAGGAAGTGACCAGATTTTACTTTGAAAACGAACTCCTCCTAGGGATTTTGCCCTATCGACTTCAAATTTGGGCCAGATCATCTAGAGATCAAGCTGATCAAAAGTTGTGCTCTGCATGTCTGTAGGTCAAAGGGCGTGGCTGCTAGGGCGGGACAAATTTTGGCTACTCGCCAAAAAAATTTCAAAATGCTCTCACGCCAACATACTTGATCGTAGCAGCTTCAAACCTGCTGGAAATGATGATGGCTCCGCCCTGAACGTCACGATATAATAACTTCCCACTTTACTAATAGCGCCCCCCTGTGGTAACAGGAAGTATCCAATTTGGTTACTTTGTTTTAGGCAGACGAAATTCGATATATATGTGTATCATATCCAGACATACAAAAAACTCATTGGAGCCATGCCCTCAACCCAACAGGAAGTCGGCCATTTTGATTTGAATTTTTTAATTCTAAAACGAACTCCTCCTAGGGTTTTCGACCGATTGACTTCAAATTTGGTACAGATCATCTAGAGACCAAGCTGATCAAAATTTGTGCTCTGCATGTCTGTAGGTCAAAGGGCGTGGCTGCTAGGGCGTGACAAAGTTTGGCGACTCGCCAAAAAAATTTCAAAATGCTCTCACACCAACAAACTTGATCGGAGCAGCTTCAAACTTGATGGACATGATGATGTCTCCGCCCTGAACGTCCCCATATCATAACTTTTCACTTTATTAATTGCGCCCCCCGGTGGTAACCGGAAGAGACCAGTTTTTACTTTGAAAACGAACTCCTCCTAGAGATTTTGCCCGATCGACTTCAAATTCGGTACAGATCATCTAGAGAGCAGGCTGATCAAAAGTTGTGCTCTGCATGTCTGTAGGTCAAAGGGCATGCCTGCTAGGGCGTGACAAAGTTTGGCGACTCGGCAAAATAATTTCAAAATGCTCTCACGCCAACATACTTGATCGGAGCAGCTTCAAACTTGTTGGAAATGATGATGGCTCCACCCTGAACATCACAATATCATAACTTCCCACTTTACTAATAGCGCCCCCTGGTGGTAACAGGAAGTGACCAGTTTTTACTTTAACATGTACTGATGATACATAGTTGAACCCATCAACTTCATTCCACTTCTAAAACATGCAGAACAAGTTGGTGAAGCTACATTATGAATGCTGTGAAGCTACAAGTAATGGCGTTCATGTGGCAACGCAGCGAAGATGGATCCCTTGCCATGAAAATACGCTTGTGTTTTTGATGTCTTTACTGAACTCGTATCATCATAAAAATTGATACACAGGTCAAGGATGGCAAGCTGTTAAATCTGATAGGGGCCTCGCCTATGGGGGGAGCAAAATGTCTCTATAGCACCCCCTTGTGGAAACAAGAAATGCCATATTTTACATTGACATTGGCCGATTTGCTCAAAACTTTGCATTTGTGCTGACGGTCTGCCCCTGAATGCACCTGCCCACATTTGGTTATGCTCAGAGCGCCCCCTGGTGGATGAACTATCAACTTTTCATAACTCTTCGTGCTTTGTCCGATTCGCTCGAAACTTATCACAGGTTGGTGCCTGTACTTGACCTGTCCACTAGTCATGAGTGCACACCTGCACCCGTCAGGATCTCACCACTAACCCCAACGTGCACAAGGGTGCGAGGGCCCGTTCAACGCTGCTTGCAGCTTTAATTCACTGTTAAAATTATTTTTTATTTAAGGTTTGTTTTTTTGTTTTTTTGCAAACAGTTCAGCAGTTTTTGATACTGAGATCACTCCTTGGCTGTGGTCTTGTCCAGTGGTGCAGTTCAAAGTGTTATTGTTTATCAACCACGGAGTGTTGGATGTCATTCCTGAAAAGCTCTTAGTGGTTGTTCCCTAAAATTCACATTCATATTACTTATGATTGATGTTTTTAACAACGCTTTAATCATCTTTGCATCCATAACTGGACATCATAGCCCCAGAACCAGTTCCACAACTCACAGGTCGACTTATAGTTCATACTACAGATTGTCTTGTATTCAGCCCAATACTACACCTTTGAAAACTCAAATTTATAATTCTCTCTAATTATAATCTGGATGCATATGTAAAAAAATTCAATTTCCTTGAATCTGTTATGATCACAGCCCTAAAACGAATTACACTTGAGAGCGGGCCATCTAATGGTTATATCACAAATTTCAGAAGTAAAATATTTAGTTTTGTGTAATTTTGGTGAATGTTTATTTTGTTACTAATAAAAATCAATAGCTTTGGATTGAATTGTATTAAAGACCCAAAACTAATTACAATGAAGAGCCACCAAATAATTATACTACATCTTTCAGAACTCAAATTAATGTTTCGGTCTAATTTTGGTGAATATTTATATACAAACAGAAGTTCAGGCAGCCTTAAAACCAATTACACTTCATAGATGGCCAGCTAGTGGTCATACTACATCTTTGAAAACTAAAGTTTATAATTCTCTTTAATTCTAGTGCGGATGCATGTGTAAAAAATTCAATAGCTTTGGATCTGTTATGATTACAGCCCTGAAACAAAGTATATTTGATAGAGGGCCATTGAATTGTCGTACTACACAATTCAGAAGTAAAATATTTCGTTTTGTGTAATTTTGGTGAATATTTATCTTGTTTCAAATAAAAATCAATAGCTTTGGATTGGTTTGAATCACAGCCCCAAAACTAATTACATTTAAAGAATGGCCACCTATTAATCATACTACATCTTTCAGAACTCAAATTTATAGTTTTTTTTTCTAATTTTGGTGAATATTTATACCTAAACGAAATCAATGGTATTGGATGTGCCATAATGACTGCCCTAAACCCAATTAGACTTTATGGCGTGCCGCCTAGTGGTCATTCTACGCAGTTGAAAGCTCAAATTCATAATCCTCTTGTATTATAATGTGGATGCATGTGTGAAAAAAATTCAATAGCTTTTGATCTGTTATGGTGACAGCCCTGAAATAAATTCCACTTCATATAGGGCCATCTAATGGTCATACTACACATTTCAGAAGTGGAATATTTTGTTTTGTCCAATTTTGGTAGATATTACATTTGAAACACATAAAATGCAATAGCTTTTGGTTGGTTTGAATCACAGCCCCAAAATGAATTACATTTAGTACAGGGGCACCTAATCATCATACTACATTGTTCACAACTGAAATACAAAGCTGTTCCTAATTTTGGTGAATTTTTATATGAAAGCAAAAGCTCATTAGCTTTGGACATGTTATGCTTACAGCCTTAAAAGCAATTACACTTTATAGAGGGCCACCAAATGGCCATAGTACATCTTTCAAAACTCAAATTTAGAATTCTGCGTAAATTTCTACATAATAGAGATGAATGCTCACAATTAGGAATAAAAATCAATAGCTTTAGATCTGTTTGATTGGAAATGGTACGTCAACCCTTGGATTTCCTGAGTTCTGAATTCATTGTTTGTAAAAGACTGAATTCAATTGATATTCTTGAAGTCCTTCATGAATGGCTCCCCATAGATTGTGTCACAATTTGATTTGAAGTCAGGACTCTCATCTGACTATGTGAAAGCATGAATCTATCCCCCAGGCCTCATTTCCCATTAATGATTGATCGCAGAGTCCCTAGTGGGATGCTGCAATCTTGTGAAAGTTCACTGAACTGCGGACGAGTTTCCCAAAGCAGCATTTGAAATGGGAGTGCGCGCACTCTGTTAACTACATCTTAATTTTGATGTGGTGCTGTCCACTTGAATGGTGCTGAAATGTTTTAATTGATTTCAGGCTATTGTTACCGTTTTTACTGAGGGTATATGCGAGCCTGTTTTTAATTCTTTACAATAACAAGAATTAATAATCATCCGCTCCAATCATATGGTGGTTATAATACACCTTTGAAAACTCAAATTTATAATTCTCTCTAATTATAATCTGGATGCATGTCTAAAAAAATTCAATAACTTTTAATCCGTTTTGATGACAGCCCTGAAATGAATTAGACTTGAAAGAGGCCCATCTACTGGTCATAGTACACTCCTCAGAAGTAAAATATTTAATTTTATCTAATTTTGGTGAATATTTATTTTGTTACAAATAAAAATCAATAGCTTTGGATTGGTTTGTATCTGAGCCCCAAAACTAATTATATTTAATTAAGAGTCACCTAACAATCATACTACAACTTTCAGAACTTTAATTTTGGCGCATATTAATGTATAAACGGAAGTTCAATTGTATTTGATGTGTAGTACTGACAGCCCTAAAACCAATGACACTTTAGAGGGCCCTCTAGTGGTCATACTGCACCGTTGAAAACTCATATAATCCTTTTTAATTATAGTTTAATTATATTATTTTTGATACAAATAATAATCAATAGCTTTGGATCGGTCTGTATCATATCCCCAGAACTAATTACATTTAATATAAGGCCTCCTAATAAGCCTACTACATCTTTCAGAACTCAAATCTATAGTTTTTTCTAATTTTGGTGAATATTTATACGTTAACAGAAGTTCAATGGTATTGGATTCGTCATAATGACAGTCTAAAACTAGTTACACGTTATAGAGAGCCACCTAGTGGTCATACTATGCCGTTGCAAACCCAAATTTATTATCCTCTTGAATGATAATGTGAACGCATGTGTGAAAAAAATTCAATATCTTTTGATCTGTTATGATGACAGCCCTGAAATGAATTCTTCTTTATAGAGGGCCGTCTAATGGTCATACTACACATTTCAGAAGTAGAATGTTTAGTTTTGTCCAATTTTGGTGAATATTACATTTAGAACAAATAAAGTTCAATAGCTTTTGGTTGGTTTGAATCACAGCCCCAAAATAAATGACATTTAGTCCAGGGGCATCTAATCATCATACTACATTGTTCAAAATGGAAATTTAAAGCTGTTTCTAATTTTGGTGAATTTTTATATGAAAGCAAAAGCTCAACAGCATTGGATGTGTTATGCTTACAGTCTTAAAAGAAATTACACTTTTTAGAGGGCCATCAAATGGCCATAGTACATCTTTAAACTCAAATTTATGATTCTGCCTAAATCTCTACGTAATAGAGAAGAATGCTGACTGTTAGAAATAAAAATCAATTGCTTTAGATATGTTTGTTTGGAAACAGTATGTCAACCCTTGGATTTACTGAGGTTAAAATTCATTCTTTGTAAAAGGCTGAATTCTATTGATATCCTTGAGGAGTCCTTCTTCAATGGCTCCCTAGAGATTGTGTCCCAGGATTCAAATTTGATTTGAGGTCAGGACTCTCATTGGACTGTTTGAAAGCATGAATCTATCCTCCAGGCCTTGTTTCCCAATAATGATCGATCGCAGAGTCCCAAATGGGATGCTGCAATCTTGCAAAAATTAATTGAACTTCGGTCACGTCTCCCAAAACAGCACTTGAAATGAGAGCGTGCGCACGCTTATAACTACATCTTAACTTACATGTGGCGCTGTCCACTTGAATGGTGCTGAAAAGTTTTAATTGATTTTAAGCTATTGTTGCTGATTTTACTGTGGGCTTATGCAAGCCTTGTGATGTGCTCAAAATGCATTAAGTGAAACCTATTACACACAATACAAGGATAGTATATAAAGCTGTGGCATTCACTCAGCAGCAAATAGGGCAAACTCAAAAAATCTACTTAGTTAACAAACCATTAGTCTTGACCCATTGTCAGTAATTTACCCAATTTACCCTTAAATGCAGCCCTTTTTTGAGCGAATTTCCTTCCAAACTAAAATGCTTGCTGTTCTTGAACCACTTTGACAACAGACATAATCATGGTTTTGTTTGAAAGGTGACACTCAGTAGATTTCTCTCAAATAGTCAGAATTGCTGACAGTATTACCCACATTGAGTAACAGCAATAAAAATGTAAGTTTTTGTCAGTCAGAAAAGGATTCTTTGCTCTCTTCTGCCCCTGTAGCGCTGTGACCAAGCCTCATTACCTAACAGCCACAGCCACATGCCAAAGCAACTGCAGGTACAAATATTATGATTCTTTAACCAAAAATGAATATTTCACAGATTTTATCTTGGTTACGTTTCTGCGTGTTTCAACGCACTTTTGGAGAGCCCAAATTTCCCTGTGTTCCTAACCACAGTCGCAGTCGCTTTTGCAGTAAGTTCACTTTTCACTATTTCCTTATTTCAGATCTTTTTCCCCATTTGTCACTAAATTTTCACTCAAATACAGCCTTCCAGTTCCCAGCACTGGCGTGCGAGGTTATTTGCTAAATAAAGTCACTTCCAAAACACCTTTGCTTCATTGACAAAATCCCCCTTGCCAGAAACCATTGACAAAATTCCTTCAGGTAAAAATTTATCCCTTGGCAACCATACACACCGTCCTCTGGAAGTTTCAGACCACTGGCTGTCTTTGTAACCTAAAAAAAAAATTTGATTTTCCTGTAATACTGGAGTGAGGGCTGATAGGCGAAATGCTTACTGTTCTGTAAGATCACCACATAGTAGCCAGGGGGTCACTCTCTTTGTTTTTAATTGACTACTGTACAATATGCAGCTCTGCATTGAGTAAAAAGGCTAATTATAATGAAATTCATGAAGAGTGGCTACTACCTCTATGTCCATGTCGATTTAGTGATGTTTGTCCGATAAAACACTTTTTTTTTTTTAAATCTGGACCGCTATTGAGGTAAGAACATGGATTATATCATGTTTTGACAAATTGGAACAATGCTATATAATTGAACCTATGGGATATAGTCAGTTGTTCTGAAACAATTTTAAATACAATTTTTGTTGTCATGTTTGCATCATAAAATGGCTCATGCAGTGAGAATGCTGAGCTCTCAAACTTTGGAACGATTTTGAGTTCTACAACTTAGCATAATATTTTAGCACAAGGAGGCGCTTGAGCAATGAACAAAGCAACTATATCCCAACCCGGCAGTCCCTCCCAATTTACTTCACTGCAGTGCGAAGCCAATTGTGCATTACTCTGAAATATGTACCCACTTATGCTGACTGATATGATCGGGGATTGAACCCGCGCCATAATGGTCACTACTGCGTCCCAGTCCGACAGCTTAACTGAGTGAGCCATCCGAGCAGCTTTAAATGCAAGGGGTTCGATCAAAATATTTACATACATATATACAATTTAAAAAAAAAAAAAAAAAAAAAACACACTCACATATATAATTTTTTACAAATTGTTTGTGGATTGAAACAGGCTCATTGCCTTACGACCATTAAGAAGAAGCACACTATAACTTCAGAAATATCAGAAAATAAAAATAAAACGTATTCAACAGCTTTCCTCTCTAATAACTAAATACTTAGATTTTTGTAGGGTTGGATTTACTTCCATGCAACTCGTGTTCGTAATGGTATCAACGATTCATTTACAAATGGATTTCTGAAGGAGAACTTTATTGACGGTCCCTTATGTCACGGAAGCTCGAGCAGCTGGGATATTCGAAACTCTGACAAAACATAAAAAATACTGGCCGTCTTCGGTAAATACGAATATTGTAGCTAATTGTCTTCTGTATGCGCATTGGGAACGTGTTTTTAGCTTTATTTTTTGACATTTCATTCATGAGTTATTGACGCCACTATCCGAATATCTGACGCCACTATCCGAATATCCGAATACAAAACCAACTTTACCGCAGTCACTTACCTGACAGTGAAGGAAAGCCGAACTACATTTCGTTGCTCTGTTGCAACTGCGTATGTGCATGGTGCAAACCAGCTTGTCCGGTAGCTATATACGAGTGCTTTTTGAGGGAAATGCATCGTGACAGGACTGGACATTTTGTCCTATGTGAGCGAAAATCCGTTATATAAAATCCTGTATATTCGATGTTTATTTAATGGAAAACATGACAGAAAAATCGGGACTTCAGCGGTTGTCCAGTTTGAGCAAGTTTCCGTTGTATACAAGGACGGTTTAGGCCAGTTCTACTGTAATTCTCCATGGACATGAAAAAAATCAATGAAGGCTCATCGCTGTTATGAGACAAAATGTTTCCACTTTGATCAATCTAAGATCTCGACAGTTTTTTGTGAGATGAAAAACATTTCAAATCTCTCTCTCTCTCTCTCTCTCTCTCTCTCTCTCTCTCTCTCTCTCTCTCTCTTTCTCTCTCTCTCTTTTTTTTTTAATCTCTGACTGCTTGAAAAAAGTTGATGATGGAAAACTTGTAGTTTTGAGTGGAGTAGTTTTTATTTATATAACTGAGTATAGATTAATTTTAACTTATTCAGCTACCCAGTAACATAGACCTTCCACAACATATACATTAATAAGTTGGTTAATTTTAAAGTGTAAAATTACATTGCATTACTTGTTATGCCATTTCATTTACTTATGCATGCATATATTCTGCCAAAATGCAGTTGAAAAGATATGTAGTTATATGATAGGTAAAATATGCAAGTCTGAATGTTAGTAGTCAGACAACTTTAGTTGTTTGACAAGTTGCATTATCATGCTGGAAGTAGCCATTTAAAAGATGGCATGGTCACCAGAAATACTCAGGCTGTGGCAACCGATGATTGATTAGTATTCAAGGGCCCAAAGGGTGTCAGGAAAACAAGTACCGTTTGACACCGTCTATGTGAGCAAAACGCGTGCGCATGGCCCCGACAGATAACCCATTTTTTGCCCATCAACAGGAATCGGAACTCTTCACTTCTGACTGTGGGCACCTGCCTCTGTGTAATTTTTTGGCACTTTATTTCCCTGTTTCTGTCTGAGAATGGAAAACAGGGACTGTTGCTGACCGACCACGGTAAGAGCAGCCGTGCGTAAATGGGCAAAAACAGGGTTTTCTGTAGGGCCCGTGTGCACGCATGTGTTGCTCACATAGACGGCGTCAAACGGTACTTGCGCTCACCCTCAATCGTCTCGGACCCCTCATCTCATGATCAGTTTTGGTTGCTGTCCGGAATCTGTCACGTACAGGCTGTAACCAGATGAGGCGCTCTTGAGCTGCCATAGTCACTCGTGGCTGCCCTAAGCGGGGTCGGTCAGTGACAGTGCCTGTGTTCCATTCTCAGATAGACAGCTGACTGATTGTTGAACGGTGACAGTGCAAATGATGCACCGCCTCTCGGCGGCTGAGATCAGCCCGTAACATGCCAAAGGCTCTTTTTCTCTCTCCTGTATCACAAGCCGTTCCATTTTCTTGAGGCAGTAGCATTTTTCATTTTATTTGTTGGCCTTAAGTAGGCTATTGACCACACCAAAAAGAACAAGTCAAGTGTCACTGTACACACCACGAACAGCTCAATGTTTGTTATTACTGAAGTGCTTAGCGCGTGCACGTAGTGCGCGTCAGGATTACAATACTACGTGCTTTTCTTTATTTCCTCTTGTGCCTCACTGGAAAAGCAATAAAAATCAATCGATTTTTCAATTTGCTGCAAATACAGTACATACCTCACCGGTGCATTTTTAATGGCGCTGAATATAGTTTAGTTTGGCCCTATACAAACAGGTAGCCTTAGTCTGGTTCCCCTTTATATTTGGAGCACTCCCTTTTGCTGTCATGGTTTGTGAGGTGTGCGTGTTGTTTGGACCTTTCTTTGCGGCTCTCGTCCTGGGACGATATCGAATTCCTGGCCCATCGAATTCTTTACCCAGCTGGTTGATTGAGCTGGGGCGGTGCTTCCCCAGAATCAATATAAGCAGGATGTCCAGCACGCCTCCTTCGCTAGAGTGTCTGTTTTTAGCTTCACACTATAGCCGAAGATATCTGTAGTCAGGTTTTTCTTATTGTTGGAGTTTCTTCTCCCTTTTTCTATCTCGCTTTGCTTCCGTGGTTCGGACTATTATACGTCCTTTGGAAGCACGAGTACTTGCGTTTGGTCTATATCATTCTCTGTGTTTGTACTGTGTTCATGCTACTCTCTTTCTCTCTGTCGTTGCGCTTGGCCTCCGTATACTACTGGCCATTACAGAACACTCTAGCCAAACATGGAGTCGTCAGCAACGACTGCGTTAGAGAAAGTTGTGGCTAACCAACAAGCTGCTCTCTCTGGTTATGGCAAGGGTCTTGTTGGCCTGAACAATCAACAGGCAGAGTTGGCGGAAAGAGTCCGCCTTCAGGCGAATGCCATGGAGAAACAGGAAAACATTCTGTTAACTCTCACTGAGAGTATTAGATCCTTGTCCACGCAAATCACACAAAATGTTGCACAAGCACAGTCCGTACATCTTCCCCCGAGAGCCAAAGATTCAATTACCCCCAAGATATGGAGGCGAGGCAGGAAGATGTAAAGATTTCATTGCCCAATGTGAGATTTTTAAAAGCGCAGCCTTCACGGTTCGTGAATGAAGAGTCTCGGGTTTCATTTATTTTATCCCTGTTAACCGACACAGCACTCACTTGGGTCGGCCCACTTATTCGATCTAATTCACCGGTAGTGAATACTGTGGAGACTCTCGTTAGAGAAATGGTATCGGTGTTTGATCAGCATGTTTGTGGTCAGGAGCGCCACGGCGTTTAATGCATCGAAAGGCAGGGCTCTGAGAGTGTCGCCTGCGTTTTCAATCACATTTTGCTCCTTGGCGACAGAGACAGGCTGGCCAGAAGCGCTTCTTATCACAGTGTTCGTTCACGCTTTGGCAGAGGACAATAAGGACACTCTGGCTACATTGGAGCCTTGTTTGTCTCTAGATTTGTTGGTTCGCACTGCGGTGCGAATTGATAATCGCATCCGAAAACGTTAACAAGGAGAAAGGTACTGCATTGACTCTTGCTGGCAACGGGGCTAATGCTACTAGCAGCATGCATGCAGCTCCCATTCCGCCCACTGAAAATTCCACTCCTGGTTAGCCTATGCAGGTTGATTGCTCATGAGAGCCGAGCTCGTAAGCCCGTTCGGAGACGTATAATCTGCTATAATTGTAACAAACCGGGACATATCCATCCACACTGCCCTGAGCTTCAGGGAAACGGGAAGTCCCTCTAGCGATATGGGGGGCGCTAGAGGGACAAACCCAATTTCCCTTCCGAACTTTAATCCCTGTAGAATTGACTGTGGGGAGACAGAGAATATTTATGGACGCTTTTGTGGACTCTGGCGCCGCGGATTGTTTTATGGATGCAGAGTGGGCATGGAGACATTCCATTCCTATCTGCCCTCTTTTACATTCACGCTCTGTTAGATCTTTGGACAGTCACCCGCTGGGAACTGGATTTATAACCGAAGTTTCTGAATCATTGACTATGTTCATCTCTTTTGGTGGCCATTCTGAGGAGGTCCGGTTTTTTATTATCAGTTCCCCTGTCGTTTTAGGACACTCTTGGCTACGGGAACATAGGCCTCATATCATTTGGGGAAGTCAGGATAACCCGATCGTCTAGTGGGGCACTGATTGTAGGTCCCATTGTAGGGAGAGTTTGTCGTGTCATCCCGGGCATCGACTTACGGGGGAGGCTGACGCCTGGAGTGATTCTGAGGTGTTTGCCTCACACAACCCTCCTAATCTACAGAAAGGGGCGGAGGAGGGGTTGGAGTGGGATCCCCAATTTGACTGGCAGCAGCCAGAGAAGGATTGCTATTCGGAGGATTTCTCTGACTCGGAATCTAACTTAGAGGGGGCAGGTTCCGAATAGGGTGAGAATTTGGGGGCTGCTCTGAACTTTTGTCTGCCTCCTAATGTTCCTGACGATTATGCTGATCTCGCGGAGGTTTTTAGCAAGCAACGGGCCTCGACTTTACCTCCTCATCGCACGTTCGATTGCGAGATCAATCTCCACCCGGGTACCACTCCCCCCAGGGGTTCATTTTACTCGCTGTCAGGGCCTGAACGGAAGGCTATGCGAGAATATGTTCAGGAGCCTCTGGCTAATGGATTTATTCTGCCCTCCACATCTCCTGCTGGAGCGGGGTTCTTTTTTGTGGGCAAAAAAGATGGTGGCCTGAGACCCTGTATTGATTACAGGGGCTTGAATAATATCACTATTAAAAACCGATACCCACTTCCGTTGATGAACTCCGCATCTGAACGGCCGCAGGAGGCGTCATTTTTTACCAAGCTAGACCTCCGGAATGCTTATAACTTGGTTCGGATCCGTGAGGGGGACGAGTGGAAAACAGCATTTAATACGCATGAAGGGTACTACGAATATTTGGTCAGGTCGTTTGGATTGGTTAACGCCCCCTCTGTGTTCCAGGCACTCGTTAATGACGTCCTCCGAGAGATGTTGGAGAGATTCGTCTTTGTCTACCTTGATGATGTTCTGATTTTCTCTTCAACTCTCTCAGAGCATAAACAACATGTCACACAAGTGCTTGAGGCCCTCCTCAAAGCCAAGCTTTTTGTCAAGGCTGAGAAAGGCGTTTTTCATGCCAAGACAGTTTTGTTTCTTGGCTTCATCATTTCGGAGGGGTCGGTCTGCATGGATCCTGATAAAATGTCAGCAGTCAGGGATTGGCCTGCCCCTCAAAACGTTAAGGAGGTGCAACGGTTTTTGGGGTTTGCTCATTTTTATAGGAGGTTTATCCGTAATTTTAGTGCAGTAGCTGCCCCCATTATCACGCTCACTAAGAAGAATACCTCCTCGTCGTTTGCTTAGTCTCCAGCAGCTGAGGCTGCTTTTCAGGAGTTAAAGAAACGATTTAGCTCAGAACCCATTCTCATTTTGCCCGACCCCTTCCTCCCATTTGTTGTGGAGGTGGATGCTTCGGAAGTAGGGGTAGGTGCCATTTTGTCCCAGCGCCCCCTTCGGGACAATAAGTTGCACCCATGCGCCTACTTCTCCCGGTCGTTGTCGGCAGCCGAACGTAATTACAGCATTGGTGACCGAGAGTTGTTGGCCGTCAAGTTGGCATTAGAAGAGTGGCGCCATTGGTTGGAGGGAGCTGAACAGCTGTTTGTGGTTTGGACGGATCATAAAAATCTCCAATACATCCAACAGACTAAACGACGTAATTCTCTCAGCAGGCGGTGGTCATCATTTTTTCAACCGCTTTAACTTTACGTTAACCTATCACCCGGGTCTAAAAACATCAAGCCCGGACGCGAGTCAGTGGATTCACGACCGCTCCGGTCGTGACCCTATTCCTGAGCCGGTTATTCCGGCAGCTCAGATTGTGGCTTCCATTCAGTGGGACGTTGAGTCTGTTGTGCGGGAGGCGTTGAAAAATGATCCCAGTCCTGGTGGGGAGCCGCCTGGCTGTTTATTTGTTCCTTTGGCAGTGCGGTCCCAAGTTCTCCAGTGGGGGCACTCCTCCCGTCTGGCTTGTCACCCAGGGGTTCATCGGACCAAGCAGTTCTTGGCCCGACGTTTTTGGTGGCCTAGCATGATTGAGGACATCAGGGAGTTTGTAGCGGCATGCTGTATTTGTGCTAGGAACAAGACTTCCCACCTCCCCCCCTCTGGTCTGCTGCGGCCGTTGCCTGTTCTTAGCGCCCGTGGAGCCATATTGCTCTTGATTTTGTTATGGGGCTGCCTGTTTCGGAAGGCAACACTGTCATCCTAGTCGTGGTTGATCGTTTTTCTAAGGCCGCCCACTTTATCACGCTGCCCAAGCTGCCTTCGGCGCGGGAGACTGCCCCTCTTGTTGTGGACCATGTTTTCCGGCTGCATGGTCTCCCTTAAGATGTGGTTTCTGAACGGGGCCCTCAATTTACGGCGTGCATTTTGCAACCAGTTGGGGGTCATCGTGAGCCTTTCCTCTGGTTTCCACCCAGAGACTAACGGGCAAACTGAGCGAACCAACCAGTCTTTGGAGAATACTCTTCAATGTTTGGCGGCTGGCAACCCATCTTTGTGGAGTCAATTTTTAGCATGGGCCGAATACTCCCGCAATTCAGCGGGTAACTCCTTCACAGGCCTTTCCCCGTTTGAGGCTCAGTTGGGTTATCAGCCTCCACTGTTTCCTGAGTCTGACAGGGATTCATAGGTTCCTTCGGTTAATCACTTTGTTCAGCATTGTCGTTCAGTTTGGGCCAGGATCCGTTCCCCCTTGTTGCAATCTGGATGGAAAAAAAAGACTGCCGCAGATAGAAGGCGCCGTTCAGCCCCATCTTATTTATTTATTTATTTATTTAAAACCTCCAGAAGTGGAGAATACATAAAAAATTAAAACAACGGAGAAAAACATACACAACACCATAAAACAATTCAGAAAGAAAACTATAAAATAACTATAACCCCTTAAAATGCACAGTTATGGCCGCACCGATGAGGATTTCACACCTTAGTCAGAAATATTGCACTAAAAGTCCCGCCATCCTATGGTCAAGAGAGTTATGACTATTGAACGATGAGGAGTGTAATAAAACCCGAAGTGAGTCGGTAATACCGTCTTCCTGGCTGGGGACTTTCTTGCAAATTTTATAGAGCCCAAGCGCAAGAACAGTGGGGTTGTAACCAACAGACACAATCTTATCTAAAAGAGTGCCAGGGACCAATGTCCCACTACTCAAGAAGTTTGCCAAGAGTGTACAATTTAAATCTCTAGCCAGGGACTCGGCATTGAATATGTTCCTATACAGGTTACAGCTTCGACTCTGGATTCTCTTGGCAGCAGTAACTATGCCTAGTGCAGACAGAAGTCTGCCATGCTTGGATCTCCTAGGAAGTCCACACACTCGTTTCATAACAGACCCTTGAAAAGAATACAACACCTTCAAATCACCTTTAGAAAGACTAAGGTATTCAGTACTATACAGGACGGTGGGTTCAATGACAGAACTGAAGAGGTAAGCCTTTGCCTCACAGGAAAGACCAGGGAAGTCAAACCCTTTCTGGGCTAACCCAAAGGCAACTTTACGCCCGGCACTTACCCTGTTTTCTACATGGACGCTCGCTTTACCTGTGCCGCAAAACCTCACCCCCAGGACATCAAGAGAATCCATCACCTTCAGTCCATCATTTCCTAGATGCCAAACCGGTTCATTCTTGAGCAAACTATTACCAACAACCATACAGTTAGATTTTTTAATCCCAAACATAAAGCGCCATTGGCGTGAATAATCATAACACACATCAATAAGACGCTGTAGTCCAGGGACAGTTAAGGTATACTCAGTTAAATCGTCAGCGTAGGCAATAGAATTGAACCTGTCTTTACCAATACAAATCCCAACATCACATTCTGACAGACGCTGTACCAGGTCATCAATGAATAAATTAAATTAAATAGGAGACAAAGCACTCCCCTGACGTATCCCTCTAGTGATGGAAAAGGGTGAGCTATATTTATCCCCAACACGAACAACAACACTAGAAGACCTGTATAACTTCAACAGAAATAACCAGTGTGGGAGAGGCAATTTTTCCTTTAATTTAAAGAAGAGACCATCATGCCACACTTTATCTAAGCACTTTTCAGCGTCAAGTGCACATACATAAACTGGAAAGGCCTTTTCTGTACAACACAAAAAAAGGTCATTCAGAAAAGAACAGGCCTGGGCTGTACCCATACCTCGACGAAATCCGAACTGCGACCTAGAAACATTCACCATGGGCATCATATGCTGCTCAAGCAACTTTAACAAAGTAGAGCTAAGTGTAATAGGACGATAATTGCACGTCTCCTGGGGATTAAGAGTGGTCTTTTTTAAGACCGGTACAATGACACCAGTTGAGAATGTTGAGGGTACTACGTTCCACTTCAACATTAGAGTATACAACATAGCAAGGTGCTGACATAAAATGTCAGAAAGCCCAAACAGCAGATGCTCTTCTAAGATACCATCAATACCAGGGCTACAGCTTTTCTTCAATTTCCTAATTAGGTCACATACTTCAGATGGTAAGACCACAACTTCAGAGGTACACTGCATGTCAACTCTAAACCATTCCTTCACCTGATCACAGCCTGTTGCTCACTAGTTACTTCATCCCCATCACACATGATGTTAGAGAAATAATCCCTAAACTCATCCACTTGAAGTGGAAACTCAGCCTTAGGTTTACTCTTTAGCTTAAGCAGATTCCAAAATGCTGTGGTACGTCTTTCAGCAATCAGACTATTTAGCTTATTCAAATGACCATCAATTATCCTTTAGGCACTCCTTCTGGAGACCTGTCTAAACACCTTTTTTGCATGTTTATAGCACTCATAAACCACACCAGTGCGAGGTCTATCATCTGAGACCCAGAGCGACCACCAAAATCGCTTTTTGTCCCTCAGATTGGATTATAAAGGACACCAATAAGGCTTTGGAACAAAACCTCTATGAAACTCCCTATTAACCTAACGAGTAGTCTCCAGAATACAATTGGTTAAAAGTAACAGCTGTTGTTCAATAAGAAACTCTGCACCATCTCTGCTCGACACCAATTCGCCCTGTATATAAGGCAAGTTACTCAGGTTAACCTTTAGAGCCTCACAATATTTCTGACGCAAGTTCACATTGTTCCAATTCAACCTAGACTGTTTGCAAACACCAGCAATACCCATCAGGTCAGTAGGGGTTGTTGTGATTTCACACACTGGTAGTTCCAGCCTCAAGTTGAAATGAACAGGCAGGTGGTCACCACAATTACCCTGTTCCAGATCAACAATAGTACACGAGCTGAAAGAATCTTGGTCATGCTCAAAGGTGACCACATGATCAATCCACGAATACACTTGTCTGGTCAGGCAAAAATATGTGAACTTACAAGGTTGATTGTAAGCAAAATCAACACATTTAAAATTGTTACAAACAAGAAAATCATACAAAACACTACTATGTGGGCTAAAACCCTGCCGCTTATACCAGTTTCTCTGCAACTTCTCAGAGGTAGGGAGCCTCTCCTTATCAGGTTTGCCAAAGGGTCTGGCTTTCCACGCGGGACCTTCCCTTGAGAGTGGAGTCACGGAAATTGGCTCCCCGCTTTATTGGGCCTTTTAAGATTGTGCGAAGGATCGATCCTGTCACAGTCCGGTTGAAGCTCCCTAGATCCTTACGGATCCACCCCTTTTTTCATGTCTCCAGGCTCAAACTGGTTAGCACTTGCATCCTGGCTCCGGTCGACAAACCCCCGCCGCCGCCGCGGATGATTGAGGGGGGGCCGGTTTACGCTGTACGTCGTATTTTAGCCGAGAGGCGTGCGGGTCGTGGAGCTCAGTTTTTAGTAGATTGGGAGGGTTATGGTCCTGAGGACCGGTGCTGGGTCCCTTCTCGGGATATCCTGGATCCTACCCTTATTTCTGAATTCCGTGCGCAGGGCTCTCTGGGAACTTGGGGGGGGGGGTCTGTCATGGTTTGTGAGGTATGCGTGTTGTTTGGACCTTTCTTTGCGGCTCTTGTCCCGGGACGACATCGAATTCCTGGCCCATAGAATTCTTTACCCAGCTGGTTGATTGAGTTAGGGCGGCGCTTCCCCAGAATCTATATAAGCAGGATGTCCGGCACGCCTCCTTCGCTAGAGTGTCTGTGTTTAGCTTCCCACTATAGCCGAAGATATCTGTAGTCAGGTTTTGTATGACTTTCTATCTTCTTATTGTTGGAGTTTCTTCTCCCTTTTTCTATCTCTCTTTGCTTCCGTGGTTCGGACTATTATACGTCCTTTGGAAGTGTAAGTACTTGCGTTTGGTCTATATTATTCTCTGTGTTTGTACTGTGTTCGTGCTACTCTTTCTCTCTGTCGTTGCGCTTGCCCTCTGTATACTACCGGCCATTACATTTGCTCTGTCCCAAAGTTTTGCATTAGTCAATTTTTGCCCTTCCCCCGTTGTTTAATAAAGTCCACGTCCCTGCATTTGGGTCCTCATGTCTAATCCTTGCCTTGGCGCCCTTTTCAACATCTTTGCGTGCCAGGGTATGTCAATAAAACTCTGTCTACAACCACTGACGTTAACATAATACAAGTTTGTTCTCAACCTGTCTCTGATTAAGAATCGAACAATTAATTGAATTAATTTACTGAGATAATATGCTACCAATAAGCTGAGTAGCCATTAATGATTAAAACATATGGCTTTATGTCAAAGAGGAAGGCTACAATATGAGATTACATGCACAGCAATTAACTGAAATGTCTCTAAATTCCTTCTTGACGTATAATGTTATGGAGCAAATTCTGTGGAGGATGGGAGTAAGATAAGGTTGAGATTTTGTTTCTGATTGAATCGGTGAATTCACTAAGGGCCCAACTCCATGTTGAAAATGTGTGGAGTTGGGCCCTTATTGAATTCACCAATTCAATTAATTAATCAGATTATATGCCAGTGTTCTTTCAATAAATTTTGTCTTTTTGACAAAGTGGTCCTATCAGAAATGGAGCTTTGAGGTAAATTCTCATAGGCCATGGAGTCAAGCTTGCTTAACGTAGAGGAGGTGCTACCTGCTGGAGTCTCACCTGATTGCATTTGACTGTCATCTGACTTTGCTGTCACATGATTGCTTGGCCGGTAACACATTGGCTTAATTAAGTTTGCCTTCTCGAGTAGCTGCACCTCTGGGTGCTAGCTCAATAGCCCTCCTCCATCCTAGCTCCTCCTGTCTTTTATAGCATGCATTGGTTATGTTATTAGCTCCACCCAACGAAGTAGGAGGAGGTTATGTGATCATTACCATTAGTCTGTTGGTTTGTTTGTAAGCAGGCTTACACAAAAAGTTATGGATGGATTTACCTTAAATTTAGTGGAATGATTAAGTATTGTTCAAGGAAGAGGTGATTCGATTTTGGGAGGTCAAGGTCAAGGTCAAGGGCATGCAAAAGGTCAAAAACACATTAAAAACATATTTGCGCGAAGACTATAGGACTGCATAAACGCAGAGGTTACTAGCCAATACTGGCAAAAATAACATTGAGTACATTTGCGGAGGTACTTGCGCTCTCTGAGCGAGCTCTCGTCTTGTGACTAAATTACCATTCAAAAACAATGTCTCTTCCTTTTGAGGTCATTGTTGCTGTAGGCCCTGTTCTATGGAGGGGGGGTTTGTAGCAGCTCCCTGCCTTCGATTCCACGCTTGGACGGGCAGGGATCTCTCAGAACAGAGCCATGTCGCCAAACCCAATGTATGCACGTATGCCTGTATGCTTTCAATAAATTTTCTCTTTTTGACAAAGTGGTCCTATCAGAATTACCATTCGTGCAATCTCATATTGTAGCCTTCCTACAACTTTCCGAGAAGCAGCATGGACAAGGAAGACCTCATCAATAATTTTGCTACCATGAAAGTTCGATGCATGGTATGTATTTTAACCCTCCTCCAGTGTTCGGTCAAATCTGCATGATTTTAAAGCTTTCCTGAAGCATAAATGATATGTTTTTGATCCCTTTGCCTCAAAACCTCATGATATCCTTCACACCAGGCACCTGAACATACAAAATTGCTAATCACCATTTTCATTGAATTTTGAGAGATTTATTCCACTTTGTTCCACCCTTGGTGTTCCCGGTCAAAAATGACCGCCATAGGAAATGAATGGACAAGACTACATTATGTTCATCCAGCTGATGGAAAACATCCCCATACACACTGAAGAGGCAGGTTAACAAAAGCGTGGTCCCAATCCTGAAGACCGGTTGATAGGCTTGGGAGCTTGTTCCTTGTAAATTAGACTAAGAAGAATACTTCCATATTCAGCAATCATCAAAGGTTTCGATAATTTACAAGGACGATAAAGTCTATACTAAGAAGATGCTGACTGGTTCCGGCATATAGCAAGTGAAAATCCAGCACCTTGCATAAGCACTGGGTATAGGCCACACACGCATAAGGGAATGGGGAACACAAATGCATAACACCTGGTGGGGGAGGGCCGCAGGATGGCAAACCAATCAAAAGAGACAGTATGCAGTTGCAATAAAAATGTTTCGACCCCCCATTGAAAATTAGGTTTACTGGCAAAATTTACAACTTTCAGCTGTTTGCAATGAACAAATCAAACAAGGGCTCACACCTGCATCCAGGGGTGTAAAGTTCATCTACCGTGTTTGAACGCCGAACACTCGCATTTTTAAGATGGCGTTCAAAGTTAAAATCTATTCAGTTTTTATGGACATGTGCTGCTCACCAATCTAAGTTTGTTGGCAGGCAACCAGTCACGCCAAAAAATGGGTGAGACTTGCATTTCCATGTATCTGCTTTCATAAACAGTATTAATGAAAATGTCAGAATATTAGATTTAGTCCGCGAGCGGAGCATTCACTTGGTGTCATAGCAGCGTTTTTATGCTTCTCTTTCTTTCCTGACTTTTAAAAGACATGCGGGTATCGTTGTGTCTCATGTTTCGCATTTGTAAGCATGTCTCCTGTGTGCACAGCCCCTTAGATATTTAAATTATTGCCTACTTGCCTGGCAGATTCTTAAATTAGAACTAGATGAGCAATTGAGCAATCATTCTTGTAAATAAATCTTGCAATTAAATCTTTCGTTTGAATGAACATCGTATTTTTTACACAAATTCAAAGCTTAGAATGGTCTCCTTTAACAGCAGTTTGAAGGGGTAACTGTAGTGCCTTTATTGCTCCACAGGACAGCCGCAGCCAAAAGATCTGAGGATTGTGCTGGTGGGAAAGACTGGAGTAGGAAAGAGTGCAGCCGGAAACACCATCCTGGGGAGAGAGGCGTTTGGGTCAGAGATCAGCTCTTCCTCTGTGACAAAAGTGTGTGGAAAGGGAAAAGCTAATGTGAGAGGAAGACTGGTGGCTGTGATCGACACTCCAGGCCTGTTTGACACCGAGCTCAGTAATGATGAGATCATAAAGGAGATCATAAAGTGCATCTGCCTGTCTTCTCCAGGACCACATGTCTTCCTGGTGGTGATTCAGATTGGCAGATTCACTAAAGAGGAGCAGGACACAGTGGAGATCATTCAGGAGACCTTCGGTGATGACTCAGCCAAATACACCATGGTGCTGTTTACTAACGGAGACAAACTGAAAGGGAAAACAATTGAAAATTATCAGGCTGGCAGCGAAAAACTGAAGGACATCACTCGTCAGTGTGGTGGAGGATATCATGTCTTTAATAATGAGGACAAGGATCCCTCTCAGGTCCTGGAGCTGTTGAAGAAGATTGATAAGATGGTAGCAATAAACGGAGGAGGCTGCTACACCAATGAGATGTACGAGAAGGCTGAGAAAGCGATCAAAAAGAAGAGGAAGAACCTTTGTAAAGGCGACCCAACGTTACCGGAGCCTATAGCTAGAGACATGGCAGAGAAAGATAACAGTTTTCTGAGGAAAATAATTACAGGTGCTGTAGCAGGAGCAGTAGTAGAAGCAGTAATAACTGTATCAAAAAAATGCACCATACAGTAAAGAACCTGCTTTCTGTTATTATTGATTGTTTCAAACCAGTTAAATTGAAGAACCCAGTGCTCAAAAGTAGTTGAGTCACAAAATTTCCATCCTGAAAAAATAGAGGCAGGTGACTTTAGGTAGCTATAAAAGACATTCTCCCATCCTTACCTCATGGTGTGTGAGAATGTGACATAAGGGGCTCTAAATTCGTTGACCAGGCGCAGGCGTGGCAAATGGGGGGAGCGCCGCGCCAACGGGGTGTATCCAGGCGTATTTTGCAATTTTGTGCTTGGTGCAGCCCGGCGCAAGTACTCCTCTGTCCCGCCTCTGTCCCTCCTGCCGGCTCAAGTGGCAAAGAGGGAGGAGAGAAGGCCTGAGTGGGTTTAACTCAGCCGAGTCAAATCTTCACCAATCAAATGAGCCCCTCTCCTCACCTTTAAAATTGGAATAAAAAAGCCTCTGTCCTATATCTGCATAATGCGTAAATGTTGCATTTCACTTTGCTGCTTCAGGCATGTTTTCTGCACCGCTTACGTTTGTATTAAGCATTACGAATATGAGTTAGCTGGCTAGCCAGGGCATTCGCGAAATATTACCATTAGCGAACTTGAATGGAATTTCAAAACGAAACTACGTCAGATCATTCAAACTTATGAAGTTGGAATGAAATACGACGGTTGCTCATTTATTTCTTCTGCCTGCATCATTGGGAAGAGAAACGATGGATAGCGTGTTCCTATTATTACACCCTGTTGCTGCTTAAAATTTTGGGATTAAAGGGATAGTTCACTTTTTTTGAAGTGGGGTTGTATGAGCTACAAATTGCCACTACTTACATTAGATGCAGTAGAAAGCTCTCGGATCTCCTCCAGGTAGCCGCACCAGCGCATAGTGCTGGGTAGAAATTTATGCGATACACTGTTGTGAACAGGACCAGGGAAACAGCGTATTTTTGCGGCCTAAAAGAGGTCCTACTTGAAAATAATACACCATTTCAGTTGTACGCTATATTAAAAAGAATTTCAGCACTTTATCTGCTCGGAAAAAAACACAGTTGCTTTTGAACTAACCAACTGACGTATTCCATCGAACTGCACGCTGTAGCGATCAGCTGTTTGGGTCAGACTCTGAGTGGTTTGTGGCAGAGACAGCATTTAAATGACATAGAATTACGTCTCAAATTAAAAAAAAAAATCCCTATAATAACCAGCACAGCAGATACACATTATGTGGCTGTGTAGACCCTATGCGATATCAATTGGTGCTGCAATGTTTCATTAGACTTTTTCACAGGTGTTTCACTCTCTTACCTGATGCATGGGTACAGCAGTGCTCTTCAGCATGCACCGTTGAGATTTCCCTGAATGTAGCCTCACGAAATCCTCTTTGGAAAAATGAATACTGCAAACACCAAGCTCTTTTAGGGGTACGGATGGCGTATCAATATCCATGTTGAGCGCAGCTAGCCACAGCTGCCAAGTCCATCCCGCAGAGTATTGTGGTGGAAGCTGTAAGTGCACCAGGATACAGCTTTGCTTTCACGTCCAGGAAAGCAACACACACGGACCATTTTCGAAATATTTGCACAAGTTTAACGACCGTCCGACCTCGCGACCACAGTTAAGCCGCTTTCACACTGGATGCGAAACAAATTTTTCGCAAGAGAGATTACATTCAAAGTCAATGTGTGTATTCGCGTCTTCGCATTGACTTTGAATGTAATCTGTCGTGCGAAAAATTTGTTTTACGTCCAGTGTGCAAGCAGATTTAGTGTGACCCAAACAGCTGATCGCTACAGCGCGCAGTTAACTACGATGTGCCGCGCGAGGGCTACGTCAGTTGGTTAGGTCAAGAGCAACTGTGTTTTTTTCCGAGCAGGTAAAGCGCTGTAATTCTTTTTAATATAGCGTACAACTGAAATGGTGTATTTATTTCAAGTAGGACCTCTTTTAGGCTGCAAAAATATGCTGTTTCCCTGGTCCCATTCACAACAGTGTATCGCCTAAATTTCCACCCAGCACTATGCGCTGGTGCGGCTACCTGGAGGAGATCAGAGAGCTTTCTACTGCATCTAATGTAAGTTAGTGGCAATTTGTAGCTCATACAACCCCACTTCAAAAAAAAGTGAACTATCCCTTTAACATGCATGGACAACAATGCAAGATACGTTACACATTTATTTTCAATATGTGATTTTATCTCAGTACGAGATCATAGCAATCAGGCTGTATTCCTTTCCCCCCACTAAAAACGATAAAACCTACGTGACAATAATTGTATTAAGCCGCTTGCACACTAGACGCGAAACAAATTTTTTGCACGACAGATTACATTCAAAGTCAATGTAAAGCCGTGTATTCGCGTCTTTGCATTGACTTTGAATGTAATCAGTCACGCGAAAAATTTGTTTCGTGTCCGGTGTGAAAGCAGCTGAAGGACACATACCCACATAGCCTACACATCTCTCTCTCTCTCTCTCTCTCTCTCTCTCTCTCTCTCTCTCTCTCTTTCTTTGATCTGACATCAGGACAATCGATATAGATACTATAATTTATGTGCTGCTTCAGATGGTTACATTAAATAGTGGTTGCTGTAATTATTTATTGCATTGAAATGTGCCTGACATTCTGGAAACCTGCCTGTGAGGTTTCGGTGATAAAAGCACTGTGCGCTGGTCAACCAAATTACCACTGCACAGAAAGTAAACCAGGTTGGAGCTGGCGAGCTCTCTGCACTTTCGGCGGAGCCTTTTTCCACAAAATTGTCACTGCGTCATGATGAATATGTGACACCTCCTCCTACTACGCCGCCACACCCATCTCGGCACGTCCGTCTACCAAATTGCCAAAGTGGCTGCGAGACGGTGTTGCACATGACATTTAAATTACCACTGCGCGGGCTGCACCGAACGAAATTACCACTGCGTGGGCTGCGCCACCCTGCGCTGCACCAAGAAATTAGAGTCCAAGCACTTAAACAGTAGGGTCTTCAGGTACTGTTTTAGAGCATATCTATGTGACTGTACCTACACAAGTGCAGGAAAAGGGAACTGAAACTCAAATGTCTTCTTAACAAATTTGTTTTTACTGCTTTGTACCCTTAACCTTTTAGCACTTATGCTGCAAACTGGCTGTTTGGGTTTATCTGGTTGTTTTTGCTGTAAAAGTGTCAGCAAATGTGCTATAAGTGAGTGCTTTTGCACCCCTTTACTTAAACGTCAACATCTGGAATTTACAGTATTTCATAACAAATGATCTAGAACTTACGGTAATTTGAAAAGCACGTGAAATCCTGTCATCGACAACATCACTGCTGTAAAAGGGTTAATCAGGGATGCCGGACAACTCACTCAGTAAAGCATCGCGTTGCGAAGCAGAAGTATCTATCACGTCGCGGGTTTGAGCCCCGCTTCGTACCAGCCGGCAGTGGTCGGCAGCTTTTTCAGAGTAGCGCACAATTGGCTATTGCGCTACAGGGTTGCAAATTGGGAAGGGACTGCTGGAAGGGATTACAATAGTTGCCTTGTTCGTTGCTCAAGCGCCTTCTGTTGGCCAGACGGGCGCTCGTCAGGAAGATTCTAAGCCTCGTCATGTCCGGGTATCCTCCGCCCTCGTTCTGAACTTGCGAAGATTCAACCAATGAGTGTATAAGAAGCAGTGGTTGACAGGCACGTGCTTGGGAGGAGAGCCGCGAACTGTCTACACTCTCCTGAATTGGCAGCAAGGGGTCGCATACGAGCAAACCTTGTTCATAGTTCACCAACTGGGCATTCCAGATTCGGGTGGGATTGGAGATGCCAAATTATTTAAAAAAAAAAAAAAAAAAGGGTTAATCAAAATGAGCAACTTCTACTGACCTGGTCCTCAAATCACACCCTACGAGGTCCGAGGACTGCTGGTTTTCCACCCTCCCTTCACCTGCGAGTCAGGTGTTAACACAGTCTGGCCAATCAGAAGCACTAACTGTTCATTTACTGGCCTGGGATAACAGAAAACCTGGGCTGGATTTGGATTCGAGGTCCAGATTTGAGGACCCCTGCTTTAGTAAATTTCCCACTGTTTTAATCTACGGCAAGCAAAATCTATCATATGCATGCTTTTGTACGATGGTCTAAATGGCTGAAATGTAAAAATATGGAGATTCATTAAGCATTTACTATGGAACTCACCACTGGCCACAGTCACCTCTTATGGACTGACTTAACAAGGTTTCACAGAACACAGAAGCATCAGGCAAGGTATTGCCATCACTTTTTTTCCTGTTCATTGAGCCCCTTGTAGCAGTGATACAACAAAATTCCAAGATTTAAGGAATCCAAAACATTCGCATGCACCCCAAGATCAGCCTTTATGCAGTAGGCTGGGTATGGCAAGCCACGCAATTCAAAAATAGGAATTTTTTCACGCAAATAGAACACGTAGAATACACGTAAACAATACGCCTATTTTTGAATTGTGTGGCGTGCCATATGTGCACGTGTATTTGGCATGATTTAGTAGTGATGCGTACTGAAAAATGGGGCTCCCTCAAAAGCCTCTGTGTTATTTGAACCCTGCGAATAGCCTACGCGAGCCCACCGTACATACGCACACAAATTTTATCAGGCTATGGCTTACAACCAGCTGCAGATTTTTGCGCGAACAGTGAAACTGAGTTTGTGTAACATTCACGCAACCTGAACGATCGTTCGTGCCAAAAAAAGGCCTGCGATGCTAAATTCTAATGTATGTACACGCTCATACATAAATAAATTATTTCACTCTTTCATGCTGTGTTTATTGTAATTATTTCTGTCTGTAGCCTGCCGTGCATTCACTATTTGATTTGTTTTCTATCCAGCAGCGTTACAGCTGCACATTTTACTGAAATGGGTTTGGACTGAATAGATTGTGAGGCATGTTAAAATCCTGAGAAAAAAAAACAGTTTGTTACATGTAAAGCATTTTCAGGATATTTCTCATTATTGTTTAGGGTTCAAGCACAAAGTTCTGGACCCAAATTTGTTTGAACTGATTTTTTTTATTGTCACTAGCCATACCCGTGCTCTGCAGGGGTTTGATTGTGACCAGTAATCCTAACAAATAGTAACGTCACCCGTCATCATGGTAACGAAAGGCAAAAACAGATAAAACATTTTCAGTAACGGGGCGAGTTGGTTCGATCCCATGTGGCGGAAGACAGAGGCGGGCTCATCTGGAATGCATACGCCAGAGGGCACGGGGATCCGTTGGGCGGTTTGGGAGGAGGTGCGTCGTAAAGGCCGGGGAAAACTGAGAATTAATATATAGATTAGGGGTCCAAGCACAAAGTGCTGGAACCTTATCGTGCCTGTTCTGATTATAATCATTATTATTATTATTACTATTATTATGATTATTATTTCCATCAGGAGAGACCAATGAATTACGCTCATTCATTATGCAAAGCGAGGCACAGAATTTTCACATGAAGATGAAAAAGAAAAGTCGGGAACTGCAATATCATTTTAATTATGAGACAGATATCTTGATAGCTTCTTGAACAAGAAAAAGCATTTCTGAGAATGCATTTGCATTACAAGACTGGAACACAAGTTTTTGTTTTCATTTTGTTGGTGATATGGCAAAGCGCTTCTTGAAAATGAAAACGCAAACTGGGAATGTATTTTAATTTTCAATTTGTTACAAAAAGTGCATACATGGACTTGAAAATGAAAACGAAAAGTGGACAATTAAGTTATCATTTTCATGATGATACAAATAATGCGCTTCCTTTTCGAAAAAGAAAAAGGTTTTGGGACAATGTATTTGCATCATAATATTTGCATTTTCGTTTTAGTTTTATCAGCGATATTGCAGGGCACTTTTTGAAAATGAAAGTGCAAATGGGAAACTTTTTTTTTTTTCAATTGTTCTAAAAATTGCCAACATGGACTTAAAAATGAAAACGCAAAGTGTAGGATTACATTTTCATTGTCATTATGAAATTATAAATAATGCGTTTGCATCTTGAAAATGAAAATGCTTTTCTGAGAGCGCATTTTCATTTTAATATTGTTTGCTATATGCTTCCATAGAAGGGCAGCAATGCTCTGCTCACAAAATACATCTTTAAGCCAGAAAAAATTCATATTCAGGAATGACTCAAAGCAATATCGGAAGAAATAAGACATGGACCTGAATTTCAGAAATGATTAAGCCAATTTCAAAACAAAAACCTCTGGCTAACTTCATCCACATGCCAACAAACAAGAAAATATGAATACAATGAGATTACATAAATTAAATATGACCTTGCCATATAAATTCATTATAAAATTAACATAAAATAAGCAAAAGGGTGCTGTGCCAAAAACATTTGATAACTGCAGGAATCTGTCACCCATGCGACCGAGTACATCGTACAATGGGTCTCATTCATGAAATGTTAGTAAATTTATGGGTAAAGGTGGAGTCTCATTAAAGGCGTTTTCTGGCCCAAACCTCAGCATCGATAAACCACCCCATGGGGTTCATGAATCCACCAGAGAAACCTGCGATATCAATTTTCTTTATGACAAAAAATGATATTTTTAACATATTTTAGTTTTTGGGAGGGGCCACCCATTCTGGGGCCCCACAAAGTGTCACCAATTATTATAATCATGTGCTTATCAATGCACATTGTAGCTGATATATTTTCCGAATGAATGAAAAAATAATTTTTTTTTTTTTTTTAATTTGGCATTTCCAATCCCACCTGAATCTGGAATGTCCAATTGGGGAACTATGTACAAGGCTTTTCGCATATGCAGCCCTCTATTGCCCACTCAGGAGAGCGAGACAGCTCGCATCTCTCCTCCGAAGCACGCGCCTGTCGCCACCGCTTCTTATACACTCATTGATTGAAACCTTGCAAGCTCAGAACGAGGGCGGAGGATACCCGAACATGAACGAGCTTAGAATCTTCCTAACGAGCGCCCGTCTGGCCAACAGGAGGCGCCTGAGAACTTATTATTTACAATACCCTATCCAGGCAGACCCCTCCCAATTTGCATACCTGTAGCACATTGGCCAATTGTGCACTACTCTGAAAAGAGCTGCAGACCACTGCCGGCTGGTACGAGGCGGGAATTGAACTCGCAACATGATAGTCACTTCTGCTTCGCAACACGATGCTTTACCGAGTGAGCAATCCGGCAGGTCCGAAAAAGAATTTGTTGTAATTGATGCCATACTGCCGAGATAGGAAGATATTTGTCCAAAAAATATGTTCTGAAATGGAGATTTCCAAAGGCAACGTGTGTAAACAACGGTACATTTGACAAAGTTCCTGGCCATGACACACTGAGGGAATTTTCTGAAATTTGCCCTAGGGTATGCCCAACATTCAATGAAAAAACCAGGATATGTCGACACCAGTAACCTCTTCATCCAAACACTTGCATCAACCGATCGCTGTAAACCCTAAAGTGGGGTGTGTTGAAACGAAATGGATTGCGTGAGTATGGCTCTCACTTAGGTCTTCTAGTTTTAAGTTTTTCCTCAGTAATATAGTTAACTATGACCCTTATGATGTTTATGCTTAAAGTTATTCTTTGAGGAATAACTACATTGCTATCATGCCTATTTAACATATGATATATTTGAAACACATTTGACTAGATTTCATGCACAAATGAAGTGATAAAACCTTCTTGAAAAATCAGAGTTATGCTCAAATCTTGCATTTATACCACTGAGGTACATCATAAAGAAAATTGATATCGCAGGTTTCTCTGGTGGATTCATGAACCCCATGGGGTGGTTTATCAGTGCTGAAAATTATTTTGAATTTGGTGGTTTGGGTCAGAAAACGCCCTTAATGGGACTCCACCTTTACGTACAGATAAAAAATCCCTTGGCACGAAAAACCTACACTGTATTCATGACAGCTGTGGAAAACTCGGATTTGATCGTAAGTTTGTGTGTTGTTGATGAAGGCCAATTAAGCGTAAATTGACAGCATGCTCCCTCTATTCAGAAATTAACATATATCTCCACCCCCGAAGAGCCAATGAACACCACATAAGGAGCTGATTTGACTATGCATAGGTGCATTATGTTGGCTGTGAGCATGGCACAAGCAAAGAAGAGAGTGTGAGAAAGAAGAATTTTACCGAGGCTGAGATTGAAGTAATTTTAGCTGAAGTACAAACCGGATAAAACATTCTTTTTTCTAGTGTTAGTGGTGGTGTGATGGGAACGGGTAAATTAAAAGCGTGGAAGGAAGTAACTGATGCCGTCAACTCTGTATCCTCTGAAATGCGCTTTTTACAAGAGGTCAAACTAAAATGGTTTAATCTAAAACTGGATGCAAAGAAACAAATTGCTGCCGACTAAAAGACTACAACCGCTACCGGAGGAGGCTCGCCACAATCACTACCCTCCCCTGCCGACGAGCGCATTGCGTTCATCATTGGAGAGACCTCTCTGTCTGGAATTATTCTAGACGGGGACAGCGATATGCCTCTCCTAGAGCAGTCAACTACACACTCAGAACGTAAGTTCTCTTAACGTGATTAAGAGTGTTAGGTCAACAGTGTAGGTCTCTGTTCCTCCTTTCTAGTTAACAAAATGGCTAGATTTGTGCAATTACCAATCTAGACCATTGAATAAAGTGAGAATGTGATACCAGTTTTTTTGAGTTTACTCGGAACCAGGAGACCCACGTTATTGACCAGAAATGCTATCAGGGATAGCTGTCGGAATAACGCAACATTTTTATATGCTAGTCCAGACTACACCTTAGTTGTAGGCCATTTACAAGGTTCAGGTAAAGCCTTCGAATAGTTATTCTTTTGAAGTTATTTCTGCAGAGCTCTAATCATGCTGTGTGCATTGAAATGAAACTAAACATTTCCAAAGCAGATTTAACATGAATTCTTTATTTTCAAATTCACTCTTAAGAACCGAGCAGTTCGGCTGCAGAGTCCTCCTCTCAAGTGATGCTCCACCTGCTGCTCAAGAATTCATTTGGGGAAGTCGAAGAGGTGGCCCGGTCCTTTCCGACAAAGTCCTGAGGATCCAAGAAAAATTATACCAGGCAGTTAAAGGAATCGACTCTTCTCTGAGCGAAATTAACATCTGCCAGGCGCTGAAGAGTTATGCACCCCAAAAATAAATATTTGTCAGTTCCTTCTGCGTGATTTGTGGCATTCAGCATTAAA
Source organism: Gymnothorax javanicus (assembly GCA_029692085.1). Classification (NCBI taxonomy): domain Eukaryota; kingdom Metazoa; phylum Chordata; class Actinopteri; order Anguilliformes; family Muraenidae; genus Gymnothorax; species Gymnothorax javanicus. The sequence continues at coordinate 7,605,914 of CM056208.1, read as the reverse complement.
CACTGAAACAATGTTTTAAAAAAAAGCACAGCACTTAAATAACATAGGCCTAACAAAAATAAGTTACTTCCAATTAATTTTAACCATCTATGAGAGTGAATTGGGTTCGAGACAAGTTTAATAAACACGATTAACTATGAAATATAGGCCTTAAGGACAAGTGAGGAAAAACGGATGGCCAGTTTCTGCAAAGTCATTGGGTATTTTGCGTAAAAATGATATATAATCAACACTTACCTCAGAATCACTCTATCAGTTCCTGTCGTGTCCTAATTGCGGCTGCACGGTCGGGGTCATTCGCTGGTTCCAGAGGCAGTTCCTCCAGTGCATTAGGGACCTCTGGCAGTGGAAGGCCCCGTTTCATGGCCAAGTTGTGCAGGACACAGCACGCCATTATTATTTTGCACACCTTCTCGGGTGCATACGGAAGGGTGCCACCTCTGTTGTCCAGTCATAAGCCACGGCTTCAGTGGGTGAGTCCTGTCTCCTATATGGATTGGGAGGGTTAGGTCTATATATAGAGACACACAACATACAGGCAGGCTTTATGCTTATTGATAAGCCAGCCTTCTGTCACAGCTCCAGCCTCCAAATGAGCGCCAACTGAACTGTTGCACAGAATGTAGCTGCCGTGTGTCCCACCAGGCCACTGGGCAACAACGTTGTGCAAAACACAATTTGCACCGCATATGAGCTGCACATTCACAGAATGAAAATTCTTCCTGTTCATGTACGCAAAGGCATCTTTAGATGAAGCCTTGATGCGTACATGTGTGCAGTCTATGGCACCGATGACACTGGGCAGGTTGGCGATGTGACTGAACCCCTGTTTTACCTCCAGTGGCTGTTACGCGTGTATCATGCTTTACAGCAGGTAGGATACGGCTCATGGACAGCTGGGATATTCCAGATCTGTCACCAGTCTCCCGCTGAAATGTCCCCGTTGCTAAAAAGCCAAGCACGGAGAGCACCTATAAATGTGCGGGGAAGGCATGGCTTCTCTTTGTTGGCCTTATCAGAGTTGGTTCTAAAAAGGTTGCACAAATGCAACGGAATTTGTCTCTGTAGTCGAGAATGACTAATCAACCATTCATCAGTCTCAGCCAGCAAATCTGCGTGATCCTTAAAAATGCACTCTCTCCTAAGGGTACCCTGCGCCAAATCAAGCAAAAGTGAAAGATCAGCCATTGTTGCCATCAGCTGTAACTGCAGATTTAATTTGAATTGACCACACCAGGATGTTCCTTGAAGCGACATAGGGCTGCTACAACATTTGTGACATATATATTGAGATATATATATATATTGTGTCTCACAATATCAATGAAAGGGAAGAATAATTTGTATATCCCCCCCATGATTAGCATCCACTCAGAAATTTATTGGGATCTTCCTTGCTCCATGCTATACCCTTCCACCAAGTTTCATCAAAATACAGCCTTTAGTTTATCTGTAATCTTGCTAATTAACCAACAAATGAGACCGAATGCATAGCCTCCTTAGCAAAGGCAATTGAACACTATTTTGTTGCTACTCACAAAATCTATGCTGCTAAAGAGCAGTCCTTGTGAAAACAACAAATGCATATACTTTATGTCATTATTATAAACTGCAATTTTTAGGCTCTGTTACGGTCACAATATGCAGATACCTTTGAAAGACACAATTGAAATATGAGAATATCTATATTAGAAATATAACATATTTTGCCACGTTAATGGGCAAGTTTAAGCATGAGACTATGTTTAGTAGCAAAGGTGAATGAGTTATTTAAATGCCAATTAATCTAGCAAAATATGTTGTATTACTAATATATTCTCATATTGAAATTGTGTCTTTCTAAGCCATCAGCGTATTGTGACCATAACGGCATAAAAATCGCGGTATATAATCGCAGTAATAATGGCATGCAGCATTCATGTGCGTTCGTTACTTACACACGGACTATTCGTGGTCGGCAGCAGGTGTAAATTTTGAGAGTTGCATTGAAAAGATCGGAGCTACTAAAATATTGATGAATATCGAAATCCACGTAAATTTCCTTCTTCCAACAGTTCACACACAAATACGTTCTGCTCACATTTCATAAATGAGGCCCAAAGAGTTTAAATTTCTACAGAAAAATAGATTAACTCCATATTATATGGCTAAGTTCTCCATCATTCTGACTCCTGACAAGTCTGTTGTTGATCATAACAGTATGAAGAGAAAGAGATTGGGATTCCTGCTTATGGCTGGCTCATTCATACCGCTTCCTGAATTACGCATTTCCGATGGAACCTGACCTGTATCACCCTCCAGATTCTGCAGTATTTTCTACCTGTAGTTTGACCTGCATGCGATGCATAATCCATTAAGAGCCTGTGGACTGCAAAGACTTTGACAGCTAACAAGCTGTGCCTACCCCAGGGCTTGAAAATTTTTTTGCAACCTGGTTACCCAGGCGGGCAACCTCTCTCTTCAGTTTTCTCTTTGGGTTGAATAAGTTTTTTTTTTTTCCCTCCCCATTTCTGCTATTAATTGTTTATAATTTCATTTGTTGGATTTTTAATTCATGCTCACGGAAAACCGTTATGTTACAGACCATTCCAGCAGACTATCGCAACGGATACCTTGTTTATGCTCATCTGGAACCACAATACCAAATAAACCAGTGGAAGTTCACTTTGAGTCAAACAATATTAAGTATATATTATTAATTACTAAATGACTAATCTTAGAAATTACTGAAGAAATAAATAGGATGAAGCAAATTAACATATAGTGCTTTAGATTGCAACTCAACAAATTGTAATGCTAAGTGAACTTTAATGGTGTTCAGTAAACTTTCCAACTTCGCCACTTGAAAGCGCCGTCACCAAAACAATTAAATTGCGCTAAAATGCCTTACATGCCAGGTGAATGATCCGCGACGTAAAGTTTGATATGGTGTAATCCCAGTCAGCTAATAAACGAAATGGGCAAACAGGCAAGTTTTATTGGGTTAGTTTTCTAATGGTTTAGGTTAGTCAGACTGGCTTCGGTGACAAGGGGATCATTTTTTGCGCTCTCATTTTCAGAGATATTCGCGTGCTATGGTTGTGTTAAACCTGCAAGCTGCAGCATTGCACTGCTTGCGATGTCGTGGAGATGCACCTTTAATTCAGTTCTAAATAGACTGATTTGACATCTTGCTGCGCACAAAGCATGCTGGTCCCGGTCAAAGTTCAGGATTACCCAGATCGTGTCCGCAACAATAGAGATGGCCGAATGTGACACAGATATTGAATACTTTGAGCATTGTAAAGTGGAAGTTTTAAAAGATTTTTGTAAGAAATAGGGCTACGCTGTTACTGGGAAGAAAGAGAGAGAGAGAGAGAGAGAGAGAGAGAGAGAGAGAAAAAACTCGTGGCCCTTGCTTGGGTATTGTCATTGCAAAAGGCCCCCATAGTGTAAAGAAAATAACAGGAACGGGAGGTTGTCAGACTAGACTATAAATCCTTGCTCGCGAATGATGTTGACGGTTGGGAGAATAATCGTCATACACACCCAGTACATAATATTCATTGTAGACCTATACAATCTGTATACACATATAAAGTGGTGGCTACTCAAAAGAAAGCCAGGAGGCCGGAACACGTGCCTATAAACATGATGAGATCTCATCCGTTTTCAATTACTTTCGTTGATTAAAGATTTGGTGACTCTTCGAACATTCATCTATTTCACGTGTGGCTAACTCGCTTCTTTGAGGTAGCATAAGTAAAGAAACGAAACGCTTCACTGGGATGTGAAATTTACCAAATTGATCATGAAGCGCAGGTTTGATAAACTGCTTTGCAGGACATGCCAAATTAACGTGCATAATCCATAGTAGTTTAGGCTATTTCATTTCGCATAGTATAACCTATTTCGGCAAATTAATAAAACCTTTTTTTTTTTTTTTTTTTTTTGCCTTTATTTACTCGCCTTAACTTTGCATTGAGAGGGAAGCTGTGCGTTTAACTGTCAATGGATTATTGGTATCATTGGGAAAATGTGTTAAAGCCAATGATTGGAAACGGGTCAATAATCGAATGCCTAAAGGGATATTTTCCACTCCTAATAATAATATTATAATAATAAATTTTATTTATAATGCACCTTTCATTAATAAAAATCTCAAAGTGCTACAGGAAAAAAAATAAAACCAAGGATCAACAAGAAATTAAAAACAGAAGATCTTAAAATAAAAACAGTCAGTAGAATGGAATAAAACATAAGTAAAAAAAAAAAAAACCGGCAAAAATCATAAAATAGATAATATAATGGAATAAAAATACTAAGACGCTAGCAGTTCAAAATTATGGAGAGCTTTGAAACGCCTGTCTAAACAGGTATGTCTTGAGGCTTTTTTTTGAAAGCTTTCAACAGTTTTTGGAGCCCTCAGGTGGTCAGGGAGGGAGTTCCATATACGAGGGGCAGCTGAACAGAAGGCCCTGTCTCCCATGGTGCGAGGGGGACGGAGGAGATTAGTGCTGTATGACTGGAGGGAACGGGAGAATGTGTGGGGAGTGAGGGGGTCCTCTGTTTTCTGTTCGTTAGCCGCCACTGATATTTCATGTATAATACAGATGTCATAAATCAAAGGTTAGCCCATGTACGTACTTACATCAAGCATGTACACATACAGCTGTACAGGCTAGGGATTTATATATGGGTCAATGATACGTACAGCACTACTGACTACAGGCTTAGGAAATGGCACATGTAATAGATGTGGATTTATTAATATCTGTCACAAATTGCATTACTGATTAGCAAAATAAAAGATTTTAAGTCTAACATACTAATTTAATCCATTCTACACATCTTTCTGGATCTTTTCTTTCAGTAGGAAAAGGGATGAGTACATATGGTGGGTCGCATATACAGCGTGTTGTTCCTTTATTGCACTCGTGAATAGAGCAAAATTCCTCCATCAACGTCTTAAGCCTGCGTGTACCGTCAGGACAATCACAGACTGAACAATGTGAACTTGGCATATTGCCTTATAACAACCTTAGGCAATATAAAATAACTTAAATAATTACAATAAGTAGCCGGCTGTTCCACTGAGATAGCTAGGCTTTATCGGCTTTGTTGACATCGTGGGTAGTATTGAACTCTGACTGGAAAATTTTTGCGCATGCGTAGTGATAATGCTGATTTAGTCTATTAAGTAGCCTAAATAACTATTGGTTCGCATTACCAATAGCTTACATATAACAACTCAGTCTTAATGTTCACCTAAAAAGATAAAACGCGTATGCACGGAGAGAATACAAAGCAGGCTGATTTACTGTTTTCAAGTGGTATGGCCGTTGTTGAGCTGTGTAAGCGAAACTTCGCTTGTATGTTCATTCCAGTGATTCGATCATCTGCCACTTTAAATGAAACTCCGCCAAGCTCCAGATCTCATGTTCCAAGGCCATATCTGTTATGATCTGCGATTTCTGCCTGTTCTGGGTTATGTTTATTTCCACCTGGTTTGTTTAGTTTATGCATTCAGTATCATCTGCCAGTTTATGCACATCGTTTTCCCCTGTGATATCTTGCGTTTCTCTGTTCTTTGCCAGTGCACACCCCTGTCTGCGAGGTGTCACATTTCGGGTGATTTCGGAAGTTTCCGGTGTTTCACAAGTTCCTTCATGTCTCGTTGACTTCCTTCAACACTTATTAAGTACTAATCCTACTAACACTAGGCTATGTTTTGTCTAGTTTATCTACTAACACTTACTCTTCTACTAATCTGTTTCTTCCATCTCTCCCCACGTAGGCACTCCTTGAATGGAGCCGTTTTTGTTTAAGGATGTTGTGTGAAAACTAGTCTTTGTCATTGTTTCCCATTTTGTATTGTGAATTACCTCTTGTATTTTCGCTTCTCAGTTAATATTTAGATTATTCCTCAAACCTGTTACCCCACCTAGCTTGTTACCCCCCTTGTGTATATATAGTCCCTCACTTCTGCTTAGCTTTGTCAGACTGTTGATCTGCTCTTCTCTGTACGCCAGTGATCTGTTTATGATTCTGTGAAGCCCTTCTGTTTGACACCGAATTCTGTCTCTGCCTGCCTGGTTCTGTTTGCTCCTGATTACGACCCATTTTCTCCCCGACCATGATTGCGGTGTTTTGCTGCCCTGGCTTTTAGAATTCGGATTACAGACACTCTACTTCCCCGATGTCTCACAATTTGGTACTGTTGCCTGTGCTTTTTGGTTTATGAACCCATGCCTGTCTTTGGACTCTGTTTTTTGGATTGCCCCTCAGTACTGTAACTGAGTTTACCTTGCTTTGGACTCGGACTGAATAAAGACCCCGATTTTTGCACTTCTGAACTACAACTGTACTTGCAGTCGGATTCCAGACATTGTAATATCAAAGTGAGCAACTGAATGTGGCAGGTCAAAGGAGGGCCCGAGCAGGGGACTGAACCCCAAATTCCCGAGTAAGAGTCACACGCACTGACAACATTGTCTAATAGCCAGACTCGTAGGGCGCACTTATTAGGAGGCATTTCTAGTGACAGGACCCATCAACCGTCACATAAAATGTGCCGATATCACTAATCTTAAGTGTAGCCGGGGCAGATCTTAAGCTACAATTTCAACGCACATTTGTGTGCCTATACAAGAAGGATATAATGTAGGAATGAAAGAAGGTGTTACCCATGCTAGTTTTACATATTTAAATATTACTATAATATTTCGATTGTATCTGTTTCGATGAAATATACACAAAATTAACATCACCTTAAAGGTAGGGTAGGAGATCCTGGAAAAACGGTTCGAGCAAGCCACATTTTGAAAATACACAATTCAAAAGTCCAAACCCCTTCCTCAGACTTCCTCCCGAAGCCACACCTCCAGAGTACAGGAACGCGGAATGCTTGTTCCCCAGGGAAGGGACAAATGGCAGTTGAGTTTGATTGACATATCACCATTCAATCATTTTGATAGGGCCGCTCAAAATGATTGGATGGTGCTTTTTTAGTCCTGTACGCTCCACAGGTGACTAAAATTTTTTATTTTTGTGTTAGAACAGTTAATTAATTGGTTGCAATGGGGGTGTGAAGAGGATTTTAAGCAAAATAGTAAAAAGTGCTCCAGGAAAACATCTCCTACCCTACCTTTAAAACTTTCTATTAAAGTTATAGCTACTAGCTATAGCTATAATAGCATTTGAGCTTTTTAGCATTTGGCTGAAAAATAAAGTTTACAGGTGCAAATGTTTGCGCACCTAAAGATTTTTCAAGCAAAGGCATGAATGGGTGCGCGCATGCTTACCTCGCTTCCGCTTGCCGATGCGGCAGCAAAACTGAAGGCGGTGAAAACAGATAGAGGACACTTGTTTGTATCACTCATGAGTTTGTCATTACCTGCTGAAGTCGTCAATCACAGCACATCTTAATCAAAGTAAATGTCGTACAGCTGTGTAAACTGTTTGCCCAGTGAGGCGAAAACCCGGTGTGAACTGAAATTTTCTTATAGGGCCGAAAGAGTGCCAATATTGACTGCCTGCAAACACCTGGCTACAAAGGTGTAGCCAGAACTTCAAAATGTGAATGCATGGTACATCCCTTTACAACAATTATTGGTCCTGACTTGCTCTCAATCATTTTCCTTTCTTATCAAGTTTTCCAATTAAAAGAGTTATCTATTGGCAATTAAAGACAGCTTCTTACTTGATGCAATTTAAGGGCGCCTCAATAATGCGCAAAATTTGGTTTGGAAAAATAATTTACTCATAAGGAGGTATTTGCTTTACGTAAGGTAAACTTCTCAGGAACTTCCACGCTATCATTTTGGCAAATCGGGCGACCTAATCTGTGTTGTATGATTGTTTCAATTGTTTAAATTAAACCAGACACAAAGATTTGAAACACATTTACATGTTTTTGAATAAGGGTAATTGAAAGGCACCAATTAGACGTCCAAATGAATGGTTGTCGTCTAGCTCAATGAGGAGAATTACCAACACCTAATAATGTGGAGTGCTTTCAGCGTGAATGTATCGTAAATTAAGAAAAATGACTGAGAGTTAGTCTTTTAATTTTAATCAGAATTAAGTGACACCGATGGACATGGGGCTCCCGGTTCTTTTTTGGCTCAGCGGCACCAAGAAAGACGCCCCAGGGCACGAGAGGTAAATGGAGATTTACCCATAATTCGGAAATCCCAATGCAACAGGAAGAAACTTTGATAAATACTGTATTTCTGATGTGAGACTTACAGATACAGAAAATGTTGTTCTTTTTCCCCTAATAATTCTTGTGATCCATTTAAACTTAAAGTAGATGCTTTCAAGTTTTTTAGTCAACACCACTTAAAATGTTTTTTTTTTTTTTCAAGTAGGCCTGATGTCCTTGCCAATAACAACACTGCTGCTGCTTGTATGAATTCTGGTAATGAAGGAAGAAGTAGAGAGATTACTCATTTTAGAGAAAATTCCTTATTTTTGCCAACAACCACTTTGAATCCTACAATCTTAACGTTTAGCCCCCTAAAGCCCAACTTTCCCTGGCGGTAACACCGGCAATACAGGATATCCAAATGACTTGGCAACAGAGTTACATAGTGGCATTAGAGTGTTATTAGAGGATTGAACAGTGGATTATTTGTAGAGGTTTTTTTTTTTTTTATCAGTCAAGAATAAATTTGTTTAAGTTGTCATTGCTGGTTTTCTTTGTTGTGATTTTCAAGTCATAACAAATTGGAGGTTCCACCGAGATAAACCATTCATTGGATCAACGATTGGATTCACCTAAGATTAAAGCTGAATTATTATTTCAAATCTTGTGACTATTTGAAAAACCAGCAATCATGACTTTTGATGTTGAAAATTTTTTGAAAACTCCAACCCAGGAATCAATTGTGCTGGCAAAGAAGAAGGACTTGCTGCAAATAGCCTCAACCCTTGGATTATCTGATGTGAAATCATCAATGAAGAAACAAGAAATGTTCAACATTTTGGTGCAATATTTCATCGATGAAGATATCTTTGGGGAAGAAGCAGCAGAATTGATTAAAGATGTGGAAGTGCCTGCAACAGAGCTGCAAAGACTTGAATTTCAGCTACGCCTGAAAGAACTGGAAGAAAGAAGGAAGGAGAGAGAACTGGAAGAAAAAAGGTTGGAGAAGGAGAGAGAACTGAAAGAAAGAAGGATGCATTTGCAGTACGAATTGGAAATGAAGAAAATAGAAGCAAGTACTGTTACAAAATCTTTTGGACTTTCTGATCATTTTGATGTGGTTAAACACATCAGACTTGTTCCTCCTTTCCTAGAAAATGATATAGACCAATACTTTACCCATTTTGAAAAAATTGCTGAAAATTTGAAATGGCCAAAAGAGCATTGGACAATGATGTTACAAAGTGTTCTTACTGGTAAAGCTAAGAAAATCTATTACCAGTTATTTGTCCAACAATGTTCTAATTATGATTGTCAAATCTGCCATTCTGAAGGGTTATGAATCGGTCCTCGAGGCTTACAGGCAAAAATTTAGGAATTCTCGCAAGGAAGCCAGTCAAACTCATGTTGAATTTGGCAGATTGAAGGAACGGTTGTTTGAGCAGTGATGTAATTCCATGAAAGTTGAGAAAGATTTTGACAGAATGAGGCAACTAATTCTGGTTGTGGAATTCAAAAGGTGTATCCAGCCTGATATCAAGACTTTCCTTGAGGAGAAACAAGCCATTAGTTTGCAAGATGTTTCCACCCGAGCTGATATTTATGCATTGACTCATAAGTCTTCTTTTGCCCAAAAATCCACTTTTTCGAAATTTCAAGGCAAGTCTCAGTCCAAGACTTCTTCTAATAACACTTCTAATGATTCTAAGGTCACTTCTGATAGGAAACCTTCCAGTGAGAAGCAATCCTCTGATTCTTGACCTTCTGTGTCTTGCCAATACTGCAAAAAGCAAGGTCACCTTATTTCTGAGTGTTATGCTCTCAAGAAAAAACAACAACGAGAAGAAACCAAGCCAACTGCTTTCACTAAGAGAGAATCTCTTGTATCAAAGGTCAGTTCACCTGATCTTCTACCTTCTGTGTCTGATTCTGTTATGGAGGGTTTTGAGCCATTCATCACTGATGGTTTTGTCTCACTTTCACATGATTTTTCCTCATCTGCTCCTGTTCGAATTCTAAGGGATACTGGGTCTTCCCAATCTCTTATTCTTGCAGATATTCTGCCTTTTTCGGACAAATCGTCTACTCAGGCCAATGTCCTTATTCAAGGAGTAGAATGTGGTTTTACAAGTGTACCTCTCCATAATGTTCATCTCAAATCAGACTTGGTCTCTGGACCTGTTACTGTTGGTGTTAGGTCTTCTCTTCCTTTCAAAGGTGTTCATTTGCTTCTTGGTAATGATCTTGGTGGGGATAAGGTTGTGCCCTACCCTGTTGTAACTGACACTCCTTTAATTGATCAAGAATCTGACTCTATAGAGGAGGAAATTCCAGACCTCTATCCTTCATGTGCAGTTACTCGTTCTATGGCCAAAAAGGCTATTTAAGATGATGCTGACCTGGACTTCAACCTGGCTGACACCTTCATTGGGCAGTCTTTTCATCAGGAACCTTCCAGTCCTGAGATGTCTGGGAAATCTTCAGACTTGTCCTTGTCAGGTCATTCTTTTGACATTCTGTCTCGGAAACAACTTAATCAGGAGCAACAACAAGCTTGTGATCTAGCACATCTTCTACCACAGGCTGCAAGTGAACAAGAGGCTACTCAAGTTGCTGTCTGTTTTTACAACAAAAAATGCTGTGCTTATGAGAAAGTGGCGTCCACCTGATGTTTCTGCAGATGAAGAGTGGATGATCACCCATCAAATTGTTCTTCAAAAGTCTTATCGACAAGAAACTCTTAGTCTGGCCCATGGCAATCCTATGTCAGGTCATTTGGGTATCAAGAAGACCCTTCAACGTGTCAGGAATCATTTCTTCTGGCCTTCCATGAGGTCCGATTTACAGGAATACTGCAAATCCTGTCATACTTGTCAAATGGTTGGGAAGCCGAACCAGAATATTCCGAAGGCTCGACTTAAGCCTATTCCCGCTTTTGAAGAAATTTTCAGTCGGATCATCATTGACTGTGTTGGACCATTGCTGAAGACTAGATCTGGTTGTGAGTACCTACTAACTATCATGTGTGCTTCCACCCGGTTTCCTGAGGCAATTCCACTTCGTAATATCAAGGTGAAGAGTGATCGCTGGACTACCAGGATGTGAGGCCTATATTGATGACATTATCATCACCAGCGACAGCTTCCAAGAGCACCTCACCTACATCAGAAACTTCTTTCAGAGAGTGAGTGATGCCAAGCTGACTATCAACCTTGTTAAAATTGACTTTTGTAAAGCTACAGTTGTTTACTTAGGTCATATTGTAGGACAGGGTCAAGTCAAACCAATTGATGCAAAAGTAAAAGTTATCACTGAATTTCCTAAGCCTACAACAAAAAGACAACTAATGAAATTTCTCGGGATGGCTGGCTACTACAGAAAATTCTGTAAAAATTTCTCCATCGTTTCTGAACCTTTGACAAATTTACTAAAGAAAAATGCAAAATTTGTTTGGGATGAAAAATGTCAAAATTCATTTGACCAACTGAAAGCTATCCTCAAAAATGCAGCAGTTCTCTTATCTCCTAATTTCAAAAAGGAGTTCAAGTTGGCTGTTGATGCCAGTGATATTGGTGCAGGCGCAGTTTTACTGCAAGAAGACACTGATGGGGTAGATCATCCTGTTTGTTACTTTTCCAAAAAAATTTTGATAAACATCAGAAAAACTATTCAACAATTGAAAAAGAATGTTTGGCACTTGTTTTAGCTTTACAACATTTTGAAGTCTATTTGACTTGTTCAGCTACTTCCATCAAGGTCTTCAGTGATCATAATACCCTCACATTCTTGCATAAGATCAAAAACAAGAATCAAAGATTACTGGGATGGAGTTTACTTTTGCAAGAGTATGATTTGGATATTTCTCACATCAGGGCAAAAGATAATGTTATTCCAGATGCACTTTCACGCATCTAAATTTTACTTCTCTATTTGATTGTGGAAAATGTAACTTTTTCTCTTCTATTTGATTATGAAAATTGCACAGGCTGTTACGTATTTGATTGTTATAATGATCAATGATACTTTTGTGTTAAGTTCAAGATTATACTGATTATAAAACTGTATTAATTTTAACAAAAGAAAGCTTTTAGCAAACCTTTCTTTTCTTAAAGAGGGGAGGTGTTATGTATGAGTATTTTATGTAAAGCACTGTATATCATTTGTAAATGGAGATTTGTTATATGCTGTTTTTGCTGCCTTGCTGGTCAGCTATTTATTTTGTTCATCAGCACCCTCTGGTGGTGTGTCTGTAGCAAAACATGATCTGATGTAATATCACTTCTTTGAAATAGACTAGTGCTTTCTAGAAGCTTCTGGCATCTTCCTGCCCGGAGGGGGCGGGATTACCCAGGAATCCTGTAGATCTTTCCAGAATGTTGCTAGTTTATATAAATGCAGCTTAATTTTGGTCAGTAGGGCAGAGTTTTTGTTTTGGCAACAGAGTTACATGGTGGCATTAGAGTGTTACTATTAGATTAAACAGTGGATTATTTGTAGAAATTTTTTTTTTTTTATCAGTGAAGAATAAATTTGTTTAAGTTGTCATTGCTGGTTTTCTTTGTTGTGATTTTCAAGTCATAACAGTATATAAACTTTGTTTCAAGTGGTACCAATAATGTTTGATCCAGCCAAAATTTGTAGGCCCATTTTGGGTGTCTGGCGGGCCTAATGCAGCAGAGATTATGTCTGGCATGAACCATTTTTACCCATTGTGATGTGTAAATTACCCTGAAATACATTGTGTGTGGTACTTATCTATGTTTGATCGAGCTGAATTTTTTGCCTCTTTTGGGGTCCCCAACAAATGCAGCAGGGGGTCCCCGGCAGACATCCAGTTCTTCATATGCCCCATCATTCTCTACGTGATCCTGTACTCCGCAATTGGTACCAAGCTTGTTTAACCAAACTGCTCTTGGCTGCTGGTCTATTTCTCTGAATTCCATCTTCCGTTCTCGGATTTCTTTCAGCAGTGCAACCTAATTGTGTGCTTGCTTCAGCAGAAGCAGCACACTCTATTCTCTTACTTCTTCTTCTTCTTATTCTTCTTTCGCCTAAATTTGGCCGACTAACACCTCCTACACCGTTTAAGCTATTGATTCCGTTCAAACTGTAAAAAATTCAGCTTGCTCTGAGTTACGTTGCATCAGTACAGATTTTTGATTTTCTTTTTAGCTTACCCGCCCTATGGGCCGATAAGCTGTTGTCGTGGTGTGGCGTCCGTCGTCCGGAACATTTTTTATCTTTTTTTTTGGCCTGATGAATTTTCGTGTAAATTTGCAATAACATACTATTAGACCATATCTCCAGAAGTTTTTCTCAGATTTCTGATTGAATCATTTTTGTCCGTTTTATGGTCCCTTGAAATTTTGGCTCCAATGTTAAAGATAGGACTGAGAAATTTAAAAAATCATTTCTCAAAAACTCTGATAAATTTTTTTCTAAATCTGACACTCAACTTACCCTGGTACCGTCAATGTACAGTGCGAGCGCCATTTTGATTGAATTGATGGAAGTGGGTCTATTGGGGGCGCTGTACTTTATGAATATGCTAGATGGCCCGTGGAGGCCAAATGGTTGCAGATAGAGATTAAGTTTGTATTATCGACATATAGGAAGTCATATATGACCTATATCAGGGTTTCTCAAAGTCCAGACTCCGGTCCGCATCCGGACCGAACGGCAAGTCAGTGCGGACCCAGGCCGTATCTTGTGTTAAGAATGCAAAACGCGACATTTTTTTTTTTTTGTTTGTTTGTTTTAACTGCTCAATAAATTGTTAGTAATGTTGAATGCACTGTGACTGGGGATCATACATGTCAACCCAGCGAAGATAACTCATATTAACTTTACTAGGCTCGTTGTCTCTCCTCGCCTCTTCTGCGTCTCAGCGGGGGCGCGCTGCTGAGACACAGGGGAGCACCCCCACTGAAGAGGTGAGAGCAGAACGCTACCATGACTGACAGCAACTAGTAGCCAACTGGTACACGCTAACATGGTTGCGTTAGTACGGTGGCCCTGAAGGGTCAAAACACCTGCAAACTCAGAAAACATCTGTAAATTCAGAAAACACTTTCATCGATTTCACAACACATGAACTGCAAATGCCAAAACACCTGCATATTCAGAAAACATCTGCAAATTCAGAAAACACTTTCGATTTCACAACACATGAACTGAAAATGCCAAAACACCAGCATATTCAGAAAACATCTGCAAATTCAGAAAACACTTCCATCGATTTCACAACACATGAACTGCAAATGCCAAAACACCTGCATATTCAGAAAACATCTGCAAATTCAGAAAACACTTTCATCGATTTCACAACACATGAACTGCAAATGCCAAAACACCTGCATATTCAGAAAACGTGCAAATTCAGAAAACCCTTTCATCGATTTCACAACACATGAACTGCAAATGCCAAAACACCTGCATATTCAGAAAACACATGCAAACTCACAAAACACATGCAAACTCTGTAATGACAACGGAAATGTTTCGCGGGGGGACCATAATCAGTGACGGACCCACATCCGGTTGCCGGTCCAAAACGATCCATGCAAAGAAAATTGTTTCCAAAGAGGTACGTGTTCTTTTAACGGGCTTAGCGATGTCTGATACCACCATGGTTTTGTTTAATTTCAACATATTAAGGCAGTGTCCACATAACGTATTAGTCCACTTAGATAACTGTTAAACGTTCTGCAAACTTTGTTAGCTGTAAACTAGCTGGCTAGCGTTTCTACATTGTTGTCCCAAGACGAGCGCACCGCACCTTTCGTAGTGCAATTTCGTGCAGATTAGAACATTTTGCCCATTTTTTAGCACTATTCCCTCTCCTGCTACGGACCCTACTACCATTTTTTTAATTGCTCATGTATCAGCTCATGCTGCATTCCATTTGTATTGGGAAGTCGGGATCTCCGAGCTCCCAGTCGGAAATTTCAATTCGAACGCCCCCTTTAGTCGGATTTTCAACTCCGAAAGTCGGAGATTCTTCACCTACCCCGAATTCCGACTTCGAGTTGAAGATGGCTGCACCATATATCAACAGTGTTTAAACTTGTGTTAATAAACTGCATTTGCAATTCAGTGTCATTTGTGTTTCATTAAATCATTCGCGACACGCAGTACTGAAAAAAAAGTTTATCGGCGGACTTGTTGCTCGGTGTTTGCACGCTAAAAATACCGAGTAATGCGTTGTTATCAACTAGTATAGCTAACAATAGCTAATAAAGGCTATCCTTGTCAGATGAGACACCACTGACCCCAAGTCAGTTTTCCGACTTACTAATGGAACGCAGCCTGCTTGGGTATGACGTTGTTCCAAACCCCGACTTCCGATCCAAACCTAATGCAGCATTAGCGCCCTCTCTGTGGTCATGGCACTAAGCTGATACATGAGCGATTTAAAAAAAAAAATGGTAGTAGAGTCCGTAGCAGGAGAGGGAATAATGCTAAAGAATGGGCAAAGTGTTCGTGATTCGAAACGAAATTGCACTGTGAAATCAGAATTGACAAACATAATATGTGACAGTGATAACTTTCAAAAATAGTGGTGCGGTGCGCTCGTCTTGGGACAGCAAGGTAGAAATGCTAGCCAGCTAGTTTACAGCTAACAAAGTTTGCAGAACGTTTAACAGTTATCTAAGTGGACCAATACGTTTTGGGGACACTGCCTTAATATGTTTAAATTAAACAAAACCACTGGGGTATCCGACATCGCTAAGTCCGTTAAAAGAACACCTAACTCTGATTATGGTCCCCCCGGGAAACATTTCTGTTGTCATTACAGAGTTTGCATGTGTTTTGTGAGTTTGCATGTGTTTTCTGAATATGCTGGTGTTTTGGCATTTGCAGTTCATGTGTTGTGAAATCGATGAAAGTGTTTTCTGAATTTGCACATGTTTTCTGAATATGCAGGTGTTTTGGCATTTGCAGTTCATGTGTTGTGAAATCGATGAAAGTGTTTTCTGAATTTGCAGATGTTTTCTGAATATGCAGGTGTTTTGGCATTTGCAGTTCATGTGTTGTGAAATCGATGAAAGTGTTTTCTGAATTTACAGATGTTTTCTGAGTTTGCAGGTGTTGTGACCCTTCAGGGCCACCGTACGTTAGCGTTAAAACCAATCAGAGGCAGAGTAGGGCGGGACGAACACTCCATCATTCAACCCCCTCGCAATACTCGAAAAGTCCGTTCTGTAGTAATTAAACATAATACGAATCTTCCGACTTCGTCATTCACGATGAGTTTTGCGGCCAACGACCGAAGGCACGATAAACACTGTTGTAATGCTATTTTAAGAAGTGGGGCAGTCGCGCGCCATCACGTCAGTAATGAAGCACGACGACACATCTTATTTATAATATTCCGTCTAGGGCACATCATTTCATCAGAAAATATTGCTATGCTCCAACATCGCAGAACTTCTTGGGGAAAGCTAACGTCAATGTTTGGCAAGCAGCGATTACTGAACCTGGCTGTAACTAACGCCGACGTATCTTATAAATTCAGTCAATAACGGTAACACTCTTGAGAATTGATTACTTCATCGTCACTTGCCTATAATGGTTTCATACGGCATGACGCTCTATAAATCTAATTTTGTTAAATCGCGGTGGTCAAAGTAACAACGTAACTTGCTACTTATCTCATGCATCACGTCAGTCAGTCTCGTCTGCGCGCATCAGAATGCTCACTCAGTTCACTGAATGGCCTTAAAGTAGCCAAAAAATATGGTTTCATAAAAAGCTGCCGAAGTGAGTCTGGGTTGTCGACTGCAACCTTGGCTAGTAGTCTGGGGAACACTGTAACCCATACTAAGCCGAGCAGAAGGCGAGAAAAAGGAACTCAAAGAGAGCTGTCTTGGCATTGTGTCAGCAATGTGCAAGTGCGCTGCAGATCTGCCAGTGAGTCAAGCGTCAAGGCAAGCGTAAATCTCGCGTATCGAGGACCGCAGCAGCTTGACCAATGAACATTAAGACAGAGGTGTCTAAAGTACTCGAAAAAAAAAAAAAAACTAAGTAAAAGTAGAAGTACCATAACTGAAAGTTACTTTGGTAAAAGTTTAAGTCACCCATAAGAAAATTACGTGAGTAAAAGTCTTAAGTACATTTAATGTGAGCTACTTTAAGTACCAAAAGTATCTTGTGAAAAAATATACTTAAGTATCAAAAGTGCGAGTACAAGGACAAGTATTTTTCATAGTATGCATAGAAAGAAGCAAAACAACCTCACATTGTCATCTCCTTGTTCTTTTTAATCAACTTTCAGGTGAAGGTATTCAAAAAACAAACAGGCAGTCTCTGCTTTAAACACTTCTACCTCTTCTTCTTCTTTGAGTTTTCTGGCGGTTTAAAGAACCACTATAATTAATAGTAGAATGACATAGGATCAATACCATGTCGAATTTTTGCTTCAGAAAACTGATTTTTCTTAACTACTAATTGGGATACCATTGACTCACTGTAGAAGACAACGATTGTTTCTATAGCAAGAGATTATTTTTTTGAACTGCTGGATAGATACTATGGGCAAGTATCTTGAGCTGTCGGCACATCAGGCTTAGCTGAGGAGTTAAATTCAGGCAACTCCTGAAAAACAGGGATTGGAGTGAACTCGTCCATATTCTAAGCCGCGTTCCAGCTCGGCTTGCTTGTGAATATTCAACAACTGATCCGGGTGCGCCATCTAGTGATAGAATATTGTAACTGCGTGCATAAATTTGCAGCTCCATTTCCGCTGGCGGACACATCTGCACAAAGTTACCCTGCCGAGCACCGTTGTTCTTCTCGAACGCGCCAGATCCAGATCATCCTTAAATGATGAATTAAATTCATATTTTAATTGTAACGAGTAACGAAGTGCCCAGTGTCAAAGTAACGAAGTAAAAGTATAATTTTTATGTTTTAAATGTAGTAGAGTAAAAGTGAAAGTCCCGGTTTAAGAAAAAAAAAAAAAAACTCAAGTAAAGTTCAAATCCTCAAAAAAACTACTTAAGTACTGTAACAAAGTACTTCGTCACAGAAATTGATTGCAGACAAACAGTGCCATTTCTCCCCCTAGGCTTGGAAGTGTTTTGACTACGTTGATTGTTCCGACGTTTGTTTATGTTGCTTAAAAGTATTAAGTGAATTGAAAACAGTAAAATGTGACAAAAAAGTTAGTGGCCAGAAAGTGTTGTGCTGACCATGTTCAGGTCTCCATGTTCAGTTCTGCATTTTCCACAATTAATATGTTGAGGAGCTCACACCACAGCAGTTTGACCAATAAACATTTATTTTGTATGTTCCTTAGACATGTAGATGTTTGTGTGTTGATTAAATGTGAAAAATGAGTTCGAAAAAAGTTACGTGAGTAAAAAAGTAAATCTTATGTTCCGGACCTCTGACCTTAAACAATCATAAAATATGGACCTTTGAGAAATAAGTTTGAGAACCCCTGACCTATATTTTGGCGATATTAAATTTGACCACAGATGACTTTGAAAGGTCAACCTCGAGGTCAGGGAATATATTAACAATGTTAAAAGATACGACTTGAAATTTCAAAAAGATTTTTCTCAAAAACTGTCAAATAACTTTTTTTCTAAATCTGGCAATCAACTCACCTTGATACACTTTATGTACAGTGCGAGTGCCATTTTGATTGAATCAACGGAAGTGGGTCTAGTGGGGGCGCTGTACTTTAACATTAGGTCTTACGGAGAGTGGTCCAAATCGCCTGTGGAATCTAAATGGTTGCAGATAGAGATTAAGTTTGCATTACTGACATATAGGAAGTAATATATGACCTATATTTTGGCTGTGTTAAAGTTGACCTCAGATGATCTTGGAAGGTCAAACTTGAGGTCAAGCAAAATTTTACAATTTTCAAAGGTTTCTAGGCTTGAAAATATTGAAGATTGGGAACATATGTGCATTGAACACTTATAGGAAGTCATGTATGAACTTACATTTGGTGGCCTTGAGCTTGACCTTCGGCGACCTTCGAAGGTCAAACTTCACATAGTGAAAATTCAATGACTTCTGTCACCAAAACTATTACAGATAGAGCTTAGGTTTGTATTGTGGCCATATAGGAAGTCATGTTTGAAGTTTCATTGGGTGACCTTGAACTTGACTTTCAGCGACTGTTGCGACCGCGGTCGTAAGGTATTTTGTTATTGTATATTGTACATTGTAGATGCCCCAAACTGGCTGTGCCTGCAGTGTGTGTGCTGAGTTGTCTTCTACCTAATTAGGTGTGCCATTACCTGCCGCTGATTCGCTGCTCAAGTTCTCGTGTGGGGTGGTGATAGGTTGCGGTGGAGCTGGCCTTCGATTTAAAGCAACCGAAGTGACGTCACTGGAGCAGCAGGGGGAACCCCGTCACTCTCAGATCGCAACCGGCCACGTCAGTTCACTTGCGAAAGCTGTTGTGTGTCAATTTGTATATTGGTAAAAGTAAGGGTGAACCTTTGGAGCTTCTTTGTATAGTTTGTGCCTCTAACCGGGAGAATTATTAATTGTGTCTAATCCTCAGCTAGGCTACTGTCTCTCCCGTAGACCTTCTTGTTTTGTCAGATTAAAGTGTCTCACCCTGAGGTAAACAACCCCTCTTGTTTCTGTGAACTTGTCAATCCTGCCTTTGTTAAATAAATTGCCTTGCTGACGGAATTTCGAAACTTAGTCTTCGTGGCTGCTTGGGATCTGAGTGTTGCGATGTGTATTTCATGTTGTGTCCTGGCCACCCCTAGACGGGGCATAACAGCGACCTTCAACGGCCAAACTATACAGTGAAATTTCAATGACTTATATCAGCAAAATCGTTTCAGATTGAGCGTAGGTTTGTATTGGAGACGTATAGGAAGTCATGTATGAACTTTCATTTGGTGACCTTCATATTGACCTTTGAGATCTAACTTGACCTAGAGAAAATTCAATGACTTCTGTCACTGAAAAGGTCACAGATGGAGCCTAGCTTTGTGTTACTGACCTAGGAAGTCACATATGAACTTTCATTTGGTGACTTTCAGCTTGACTGTGGATGACACTTGAAGGTAAAACTTGACATAATACAATTACAATGACTTGTATTGCCAAAACGGTCACAGATGGAGTCTAGCTTTGTATTAGAGACATATAGGAAGTCATATATGAACTTTCATTTAGTGACCTTCGTATTGACCTTCAAAGGTCAAATGTGACCTAGTGAAAATTCAATGACTTGTATCACTAAAATGGTCACAGA
Source organism: Gymnothorax javanicus (assembly GCA_029692085.1). Lineage (NCBI taxonomy): Eukaryota > Metazoa > Chordata > Actinopteri > Anguilliformes > Muraenidae > Gymnothorax > Gymnothorax javanicus. The sequence continues at coordinate 7,585,551 of CM056208.1, read as the reverse complement.
TGGAGCCTAGGTTTGTGTTACTGACATCTAGGAAGTCACATATGAACTTTCATTTGGTGACATTCAACTTGACTGTCAGTGACCTTGAGGGTCAAACTCGACAGTGAAATTACAATGACTTGTATCACCAAAATGGTCACAGATGGAGCCTAGGTTTGTGTTACTGACATCTAGGAAGTCACATATGAACTTTCATTCGGTGACATTCAACTTGACTGTCAGTGACCTTGAGGGTCAAACTCGACAGTGAAATTACAATGACTTGTATCACCAAAATGGTCACAGATTGAGCCAAGGTTTCTACAGAGACATTTAGAAAGTCATATATGAAGTCCATTGGCTGACCACAACTTGACATTCTGTGACCTTTAAAGTTCACAATTGACATATTTAATACATATTGACATATTATAATGACTTGTATCACCAAAACTGCTTCAGAGCTTAGGCTTGTATTACGGAAGATCTTTCATTATATGTGAACTTTTATTTAGTGACCTTGACATTGATTTTCATTGATTCAAATGTCAAACTTCACATGAAATTTTCATAACTTGTATCATCGCTGTAAGATTGCTTGCCGGTAAGCTACAGGACCCTTGGTCCTATTTTTAGTTTTTGAGATATTTAAAAGTAATTTTTTGGGGTACTATTAAATCAAGCCATTTTTGTGCTGATTCAGTAGATTCAGCTATTTCCTGCTATTTTTTTTACTCTGTCATACTTTTAGCTCGAAATGTCATTCAAACTGCAAAATGTTTAAGTCAAGCTTGTATAATTTCTTCTCTGTTCAACTTTTTCCTAACTTCGCTTATTATTTTAGTATAATTTTTTAAAATAATTTCTGTTACAATACATTCTGGGAACTTACAGTGTGGTGATGTCACTGCTAGAGTGGCGAACAGCTGTAAAATCGTCAAGAACTCTTCTCTAAAACTTGCTCTAACTCACACAGTTTTCACTCCACATAAATATTTTTATATCCAAGTTTTAGGAAAAGTTGTCCTGGTCACAAAAATGTAACTATGTAAGCAATCGGACAGACGGTTTTGGCAGTATGAGCCGAAAAGCGACGGGAGCACAAACCAAAACTCCATTAACTCCTATATTAAATGAGACAGAAAATTCCGGACGGAAAGCTAAAAAACATAGTTTATAACTTGCTCTTGCTCCCACATTTTTGACACTACACACATAATTTTTTACATATTTTGCCCAGCAGACACTCCTCTTTAGTATGGTATCTCAAATTCATAGATTGGACTTACTATCTTTGAGGTAGAGGCAGTAGTATGTAAGAGACGCCTTAGCTAAAATCTCCGTTGGACCAAACCATTAACTCAAATGGCTCAGCGAAATTGTGGCATAGCCGTATTGCGGTTCAATTCTGCCCTCTGCTGGACTTCTTCCTGGCCTCAGCATTATCATCGTTCGGATTAAGATTGATACGACTGTTAGACAAATCTCATTCCTCGGCGTCAAACTCAGTGAAAGAATTTTCGGTATCGTCGTTTGTGCAGTCACTCAAACCAGCTTCAAGAGAGCACATTTATGGCAGCAAAGACCGGTCTTTTCGCGGGATGGGTCCATGAGAACGCCTTACAGTAAAAAATTGCAAAGCAGAGAGCTTCTATCCCTGTATATACAAGCAACTGTTCACACTACCGAGATATATTTACGATCGTATCTAAAACAGGCGAAATACTGGTATCAAAATGACCGTAACTGCCATCCTTGCTAAGCCAGCAGACGTAACTTTCCCATACTCATTGAGTAGTTCAATAGTTAACGTCAGCTAGCTATTGATTATGTCATCTGCAGTGATGGCAATTTCAAAACTCAAGTTTAACCCATTTCGAACACCTTCTGTACACTGTGTTTGCAAGCTAACTAGCAAATAATAGCACAGAAATAAAAAGGGAGCCGTGAATAATATCACAACATGTGTTAACAATATCTTGCAGCCTGCTATTATTAGCTATTTAGCTAGCGAAGACAGTGCCCAGAAATGAACAGATAGCCGCGAATAGTAGCATTTCACTACTTGGCGAGGTCAGCGTTGTACAGTTCGGGACTGGAGGAGACATTGACAATGAGCTATAAGCAACACCAGCTGCGGCAGTCTGCCAATGTAGTCTGCCATGTTTGCTCCGCCATAAAGCTAATTTCTCAGCATGCGCTGCGTTGACCTAGATACGCACAGAGCCATAGAGAGAGATGCATCAACCTCATTGACTCCAAGTCACCATTTTTTTTACAGCTGGGTTGAAGCGAAGTAGACTTGGCCATGATGCAGCTGAAAGTCAGAATTCCTGAAACAATTACTTTCAGCTTTAAGGTCTTGTGTTTACATTTCAGCAGTTTTTCAATATTTCTTCAGCAATTTCCTTTGCCTTTCAGTTTCCAAGCGCCTTCATTTTATAAGCCAACCTATTCAACTTTTCTCGCTGAAGCAAGCGCACAAATTTTCTTCAGAAAATGTCGCCTTTTCTAGTTCAATCTATTACCCAATTCTTACTCGGAAATAGGTTGAGTGTTAACCTGCATTATGGTAATGCCACTTGTTGTGGACAGTTTCATTTTTACTTGAGCAGCCTTAACACGCGGACCTGAGTCTGCAAAACAGCATTTATAGAAAGGTTTTCTTGGGCGTATCAAATCAATGGAACTTTCGTAGCGAAGGGGTAGATTACAACTGAAGAGAAAGAATTTTTGCAAATAAAACATCCTTTTTGTCGTGTGTTCTATGGTTTATCCAAAATTCATAAGGCTGTTAATAATCCTCTCTTGCATCCTATTGTTGCTAATCTTGGCAGTCTTACGGAGCCTTTGTCTAAATTAGTAGATTTTTGCATGAGATGGTCTGTTTTTGATCTTTGATCTTACTTAGGAGAGACAGCTGATGTGTTTAATATAATTGATGGAATTTACTGCGATGAATTATTAATCATTCTGGTGCACAGAATCTATGTACATGTTCCTCATGACACTGAGTCATCATTATCGAGTAAACCTCTTGGTTTTTTGTCCATGTGGTTATTGTGCTCAATGTTCATATTCCTATAATATAAAAGAGTTAGCTTATCCACGTTTGGGCATCAAGTACAAAATAAAATCTTTATCAATTGTAATACAACGTACAGTATGTCGTTTAGTAACTAAAGTGTCCGTGTGGTTTAGTGTATGTGGACCATACTAAACGTTCTCTAATAACTCGTATCTCTGAACATAAAACGAGAATGTGCACGAAAAACCTTGATTATGCTTTTGCACGTCATTATGTGCAAGCTAATCTTGATTCTTTTGCATGTTTGTGCTTCAGGGGAATTGAAAAAATCAGTCTATCTTCGAGGGGAGATGATATTGTTAATCGACTGCTTTGTAGGCATTTTGGATTTAATTTTGGATTTATACGCTTAATACAGTTGAACCATTTGATCTCAATGAGGACCTCAACCTTTCATGTTTTTTGCAAATGAAGTCTTTTAGGGTAATAACTATTTGTATGTGATTTGTCCTTGGGAATGGCAATGGTTAACTCGTGTTTTTCATATTAAGGGCCATGTTTGCTCATTGTGATTGTTGGTTAATTGGTAATTAGATGCACCTGTCAGAAATCTTTAATTGCCCTCCTGTTCTGAACTGTCTGACTCTGATGAAGACTTGGTAGCTTCGAAACGCAGCAGTTCTTTTAGCTTGCATCATTAATGGCTTCCCTGATATCGGTGTGCTCCAGTTTTTTCTTTCTCATTATTTTAGTGTCCTAAACTGAGAGGCACCGGATCAAAGCCTCCACCAGCAGATCCGCGGGGATCTCTCGTCAAAAGTCTATCTTCTTGCAGTGTAATCTCCGCCCACGAGGAAAGAATCTATATGAACATATATGCGTATACATGCCGCATATAGGCCAAATTCAGGTACATATATGTGCACATAGAGGGCATATTGGTCTCCTATATCGCTTCTTTATATCCAAATATAGGCCCTATATGGACATACGAGGTATATTTCTCCTATATAGCTCAAATACCCAGTGGCAGGTTCTGTTTGTCATACCTATTTTATAGCTCATATCTCACTTTTGCAACTGTCATACATGATGCCTAGCTCATATTTTTACTCTCAAGGTAATATCTGCATATTAGTCCAAAGTCCCTTACAGAAATAACAAGAATTTCATGCAAAAACTTATTAATCGCATGTGAACACGTGAAATTGGCATCACATTTGATCCTAAATACATGTTGACATGTGACAACGGCATGTAATGTGTAAACCAGTCATTATTAACTATGGCAAGTGAGAGAAGACAAAAAGCCATGATATCAACACAAATATCTAATACTATTTGTTACATTTTTTTCCTGAAACATTAACAATAACAAGGTCATCAATTCTTTCTTGACCATACTTATTTCCATTCTATGAAGATTGAGTTGTGTATTGTGGAAGAGCAGGAAATGTATAAAAACAAAATGGTTTGATTATGTTTATTTCATCAATTAAGCATTTTTTCAAGTTTAAGTCACTGCCAGATTCACCACATTAGATAAAATTGGATTCACATCATTACAGCTCATACACATCCACTGAAAGGTAATACACTACACTGTTACATCCTCCAAATGCAATGTTTTCTATCTTGTCTGTAATGCAGTTTCTCGATGAATATGGCTCAGAGGTCCTTAGTCTAAATGTAGCAAAATAAAACAAAAACAACAAAATAAAAGTACACAGAAGAACATACATTCAAGTAAACATGCCTTTCAAAAGTCATTTTCATCCCCACATCTATTTCAGCATTTCACTGTGGTTAATGAATTTGAAGACAAAGTCTACATTTCTGTTCACAGTTTAATGAACAGACACTTGTCTTTTATCTGAGATGCTTGAAAAGCAACTAAAGGTCCCAGACTTTTTCCTACAGGGATGAAATAACAGGGATTCTTAAATTCCCATACGGAAAGAACCTAAATAAACATATAGGTTTTAATCCCGGCCTTGTATCAACCAGCAGTGGTCGGCAGCTCTTTTCAGAAGTAGCGCGCAATTGGCCAATGCGCTACAGGGATGCAAATTGTGAAGGGCCTGCTGGGAAGGGTTATGTAGATTAGAGTTCCTCTAGGCGCATCTTGTTGGCTAGACGGGCGCTCATAAATAACATTCTGACAGGAGAAATGAGTCAATATCCTCTGCTCTTGTTCTGAGCTTGTGAAGTTTTGTCTAGTTAATGTGTAAAAAGTAATTGCTAACAGCCGAGAGCTGTATACACTCTACTAAACTGTCAACAGGGGGCCGCATATGTAAAGAAGTCTAAGAACTTGTACGTAGTTTCCTAATTGGATATCCCAAATTCGGGTGGGATTGGAAATGCCAAAAAAAAAAAAGTAGAAGTTTTCATTGGCCGTTTTCATACATATATATATATATATATATATATATATATATATTTCATATATTATGTACCTATAATATATGAAAACGGCCAATTTTATGTATGTCGCATATATGCGAAACCTATATGTGGCCCTATATTAAAACCTATATGTTTATATAGGTTCTTTCCGTGTGGGCAGGGATGGCAGTTGGTAGTCCCAAGGAGAGTCACAGATAAGCACAATGATGCATGTGGGTTAATTTCGCTGTTGCTCAGAATCGGCAAGAGCTCAGCATCAGGAAATAGTGCAGACCTGAATGTGACGTATGAGGCAGCAAAGGAAATGGTCTGGAAAATGTGAATGCAATATTTTACTTGAGAACAGAGACCTGAATGTAAAGTAAGAGCCTCATCTGGCAATGCTGCGGAGGTGAAGCTGAAAATATAAATTGGACATGCCAGGAGACATTATCAGATGCACAAGATCATGGAAGTCACTTTACCAATGTGAAACAAGTCTTTATTTGCCTTTACCTTCAGCCAAAATAGTCTACGCCTTACGCACAGAAAAAATACTTGCAAGAGGACTGGCTTGATTAATTTCCTTTACAGTAACTGTCTTTGAAGATTAAATTTTTCCTAAAATGATAAAGGCCTGGTGGGCTGCCAGGCTTACATGACCCCCTACCAGGCCAACAAATTGTGGGATGGTAAAAAGCCACAAATTAGTCTGACCAAGTTGTTTACCAGCAGAGAGAGGGGGGGACTGGCACTGCCAAACATAGAACTGTATAAAACAGCTTTTGAACTGGCTAAGATATGTAAGCATTGGTTGGGGAGTGGCTCAGACCTAGGTTGGATGGAGATTGAGAGGTCACTGGTTTTACCTTTTAGATTTATGATACGGTCTCTCAAAAACAGTCACATCCCTATCCAGAAGAGGATATCAATCCTATACTTAAACATTCAAGGGTGGTATGGAACAAAGTCCATAAAAAGTTCGGCTTTTCTCAATACAAGCAAGGGTACTCTTCTATATGGAAGAACCCCAAGGTCAAGATAGGGAAGGGAAGTGTATGGTGGAGGACGTGGCATAGTAGGGGTATTGCTGTACTAGCGGACCTATTTGAGGATGGAGTTTTTCACTCTTTTCAAGTATTAAAGGATAAATATAACTTAAATGATAAAGGGGACTTTTGGAAATACCTTCAATTGCGAAGTAGTGTGCAGTCCATGGGCCACAATGTAGGAAAGGGGGATAATGTCTTACAAAGGCTTCTGAAACTCCCTAACACTGTACGATCATCCTCTGTGTTTTATAGAATGGTGGCAAATACTGTTTATGGGAAAAGTGAAAATGTGAGGTTGATATTGGCATTGAATTTGATCAAGAGGTTTGGGAGGACATTGTTCATAATGTGGGGTGATCGGTAAAGGATATTAACCGAGTAAATTAACACATTATAAGATTGTTCATAGATATCATTGGACTCCTGTGAGACTTAAAAAACTTGGTTTAACCCAAAGTAATGACTGCTGGAAATGTAGAAGTTCTATGGGAACTTTTTTACACATTATATTGGACTGTCCATTGGTCTCCCCTTTTTGGTCTCAAGTTGTTGGTGCATTGGAGGACTGGTAAATGCAGCCCCTACCAAGCTCACCACGATTTTGCCTCCTCGGAGACAAGTCCATTTTACCAGCTGGACTTACAAGGGAGCAACACGGGTTGGCTCTCGCAGGTTTCATTAATGCAGTTAGGATTATTCTTAGAAATTGGAAGAGTACAAGCTTACCCTGTTACAAAGATTAGATTGACCTTATGACAAGCACAGCGTCATATGAGCTGATGCTGGCAAAGCTCAGTGACTCTGTGTCTAAATTCTTGGATATGTGGGCCAGCTTCATGAAATTCATCATATTTTTGTGGGAATGCTTTATTTTTTTTCCGCTTGTTTGTATGTTTTTTTTTTTTTTATTTTAAAATGGGTGTTCTTGAATACTTGTTGAAGTGGAAAAATAAAAAATGTAAATAACAAAAAAAAATTTCCTACTTTTCTGAGTTGCGCTTTAGATAAAGGTTGATCCAACAGGTTGCTCTGCCTATGAATGAATTCAGCAATTAAATTTTTAATTTGTATCTTTAATGGTAATTAATAAATTAAATTGAATAAATTTGTTTTAAGAGTTGGGTAAGTGAGGGGTTTAAACAATTGAATCACTTGCATTTGGTATTCAGAGTGCCGGACGTTAAGCGAGGGCATCTAAAGGTGCGTTTACTGGCACTCAACTACGCAGCTACCACTATGTGACTAGGACAAAGATTTTATTGCTAGATATATTTTTCCAATATGGTATTTACTAGTGTGCGACAATGACTACGTGACTACGCGATAAAGAAATCCGATTGCTCGATGGGGCATTCCAGATTGTTGTCGCGCGACTAAAACAGGGGATTCCCAGCATTTATTTTCACTTTCAGGGAGACAACACGTGCTTTCTTGGCAATTTTACCCAAGAAAATGCCCCGAAAAGGAGTTCTCAGCGTTGAGGATATGGAACGCCTGGTCGAATTAGTACGTAAAAATCCCTTCATCAACGACTGCAGTCGATCTGATCATATGGCAAGCAATGCCGCAATTCCAGTCACAATAATGTCCTCAGCCAACCAACGTACTGGTGTTGAATGGACTGGTGCCATGATGGAAATGCCCGAGGACCCCAGACCCAAACCAGAAATTTGTTGTTGTGTGTAGTCGTAGTTGCATCTCTATAAACACACCTAGCGACAAAAATATTTTTTGTCAAAGTCGCATCGTCGTAGCTGCGTAGTCGAGCACCAGTAAACGCACCTTAACTGTTAAAACTGCTGGATTTGGACATTGCACATAATTCAATTAAACTTCACTTCCTCTACACTATGAATAAAAGCCTGAATTGCATCTGCATTTTTTCTCAAAACTTTTACTTTAAAGGAGCCACATATAAGTTTGCGGCCAAAACTGGTACTGCAATCACATTCAAAATACTGCAGAGCGCAGTATCCCCTCCCCCTCTCCCCCAGACGAGAGGTTGCCAGCTAGGTTGCCAGATCCAGCAAGAACGTCTACTGCAATTCTCTAACAATTTGTTACCTAGTCAATTCGTTGACCCACCTGCATACGCACTAACATACCATGAACGAATGTACATAATGTTATTCGACTGTAGAGAATATTTGAAACGTCCATGCCTACATTAAATAGAATTAAGTTAGCCAAACTTAGCTGAATCTTACCCATCCAGGAGAAAATTAGCAACTTCGGCGTCGGTCTTCAAATTCTTCTTCGCTTTCAGCCGTCTCCATCTTTCAAAGGCATGTCCTATACAGATCCTTGTTTTGTTTCTGACTTTGTCACGAGGTATTTCAGAATCATAACGAGGCCTTTTAGGTTTAGTAACGTCAGACATTTGTGCTCCAAAACGCTGGTAGCTGCAGCTCAGTGGTAACTGGCAACCTGGATGCCGAAATGCTACTGACTTTGTAATTGGGAGATAGGTGGACGGTGGCGCAACAGGCCAAAACACAAAATGAAAACATCAACATTAGTTGTGGGCTGCAACTTCGCTTTTGTAATGAGAATATTCTGGCTGGACTACTGTTGTCAGTGATGTAAGTATTTGAAATTAACATCATTCCTTAATGTCTGGTGATATATCAGGGCCATTTTATGATTAATCTACATACATTTCTTGCATACGGCTCCTTTAAACAAGCCAAACGATATTGGTGACTGTCATTCAGTCCCCTTGACTGTTGCTATGCAATTTCACATTACCGATCACGTACATTACCCATAAGCAATGTCATGACGTGTGAGCGAAGTGAGTTGGTTCACTAACATGCATGCATGAGTACGAAGCAATCATGAGACAAAATCAAAAATGTACTGCATATCTGTGCTTTTCAAAAGAAAGCGGACAACCAGAGACCATCTAGGATCGTATTAGCAGCGATAGCAAATCAGGCATTGCTCACAGAATAGTTCAGAACATGCCTATCTTCAAACTCAGCCTTTTTATTACAAATATTCTCCTGTGAAGTTTGAAGGCTGCATCTTAAAAGGTTGGGATGCTATCGTGTTCACAAGAATTGTCCACAAACAGACAGACTGAAATGAAGACTTGCAAAAATTCTCAGAAGAGCTTTCCTTGTAGTTTTATAGCAGCAGCATGCCATCAGGTGTTCTGAGGGCCTTCAGTAACAGCATCTTTTACCACTTGATTGTCCTAAAGCTGTTCTTGTTTTAGTTCGTCTGATTAACAATCACACAATTTATCGACTGGATAACCAATGCATGACCTATAATAAGAAATGATTATGAAAAAGTGAATGCCTATTGCCTATATTTATATAATTGATATGGCATTGTAAGGATGGCAATATAAATGCAAAAAATCCAAAACTTTCACTGACTTCGCAGCATTTATTTTCGCCATCCTTACAATTGTCACTCTGCTCTGCATCGTGCCTAACAACTCCCTTTAGCCGTGACTTCATTCAGAATATAGAACGGATTCTCGTGGCTTATTGCTTAATGGGCCTCGCAAACTAATTTACACTAATCTGAGCCATTTCACAAGCTACATGTTTATGTGTATTGATTGCCCCCAGTGCCGGGGGCATTCAGGCTTTAGAGGTGAAGCTGCCTCAAGATATCAACACGCCAGTAATGCATCTGATCACGCCTTATTTCAAGACCAACACGCCCATGGCCGCTCAATTTGGCACAAATGCATTCGCTATTTATGCAGCTTAGATGCTGGATGAGAAAATGGTATCTCCATCAGTCGTAACGAAGCAAAGATACTTACATCACGCTTAGTGTTGCTCTGTATTGGGTGTAAGAGAGAGGCCACGGAGTTTAAAGTCCATTGAACTGATGTTCCACGGGTTCCACTCGTCAAGACCTGTCATACTAAAGAAGATGGTTGAAGAACATGGGCTGCGGTGGCTATGAAATTAAGCGTAATTGACCACATCAGCACTTTGGCTTCATTGTTATCGAGAGAACCAGTATTTAAAATATGGTATCAGTCCCACGACAGGACAGCGTACAAGAATACCCAATGCCATGCCAACTGAGTCTGTACATTGTGAATAACTACAACAACAGTTGTCAGTAAGTGGATGAGTCACAGGCTACCCCCCCCAAAAAAAAGTACATGTCAAATAATTTTATTCTGAAAATGGTTTCTTCCTTTTTAAGAAGTTCATACCATGCTGATGTATGTTCAAGTGTTCATTTTTCTAATAAGTTTGCAGTTATCTATTTATTTGATACAATAGAAAAGGGGCGTGATTGACAGCTGCTGTGCATGACGGAGTGTGATGGTCCCTATGGATGGCCCCTGCCCACTGCGGACTTTTTTTACGGGAATATCATCTTTATGTAACTGGCGTAGAAACATAGACCGGAGATTTGCGTTCGCTGAATTTTTTCAGAGGGCCGGCTGACCACGATTGTGTTTTTAGCCCCTCAGCTTGATTTAAAAAAACGACAAAATGAGTTCTGGAGTGACCTGCACTAGCCGATCTGACCGATCCAAAGGATCTTTGCAGTTTTAGTCGGTAAGTCAAATTTATATTTTGTTTGCTAACGTTGAGCCAAGTAAAGTTATCAGCTAGCTAACGTTAAGACGGCAGTGTAACAGTGTTTATTGTGGGGGGAAATGGTGATAGGTAGCCAGTCATATCTAGCATTATATATATTTTTTTCCATTTAGAGAATGTCCATGAAGGTAAACATTTGATTGAAGTTAACGATATTCTGTCGTATGTCACTCTTCTGTATTTGAACTTGAAAAAGATAGCTAGCTCCATAAATCCAGTGGCATAGTAGTCGCAGCCTTGTTTAGCTTCCCAATTCTGCAGTCATTATCCCTGAGTTTTAAGACGAACACAGTTGCTAGTTACTTAGCTGGATAACTATTGCCTTTAAAGCATGAATTCTGCTTACCCAGGGGATCAGCATCAGATCCTCGCACATGGCAAGCTCATTCCTTCGGCCTTTAAAGCATGAGCTCTGCTTACCTAGGGGATCAGCATCAGATCCTTGCACATGGCAGCTCACTCCTTCAGCATTTCTCGTAACGGGGCTTATTTTAGTAAACCAGGGTAACGGTAAATGATTTAGCAGCTTGCAGTCTAACGTTCAGTAGAGCAGCCCCTCGGTTCTAATATTTCCATTAGAGCTAGAAAGCCAACGTCTCGTTTTTCAGCAGATAACACTATAAAAATTTATCCTTATTTTACAACCTTATGAATAGCTGCTAGTGTGACCAAACGGGGGCATTAATGCAACCACCTTCCCCTACTTCAAGGAGCAACCATCCCACCAACAAGGTTCAGAGACACAGGGTTTAAGTAGAAAAATATGTAAATATTTATTACATTCTCAACTGCATAGGAAAATAGAATTTTTTATTTTATTTTATGTTTTTTTTTTAAAGACAAACACACACCAGGGGTGCCGTAAGGGGGGGTGTAACCATGGACGATTCTAGGGGCCCAGCATTCACAGGGGCCCCACAGAGGATGCTGTTATTATTATAAACATTTGTAAATAAAATATATGCACACTTTAATTTTATATTTTAATATTCGTAATAACTTGATCGATTTAATACTATTCATTATTTTGTACGGCCCAAGTTACGCGAGTGCCTGAACTGGCTGCAAAAAAATTTTCTGCTGGTCAGATAGGACCATTACCTACATCAGGTAATCACAGCTTGGCTGTACTCATGCATCGACGAGAATGGCAACACATTTGACCTTGTCTCTGTCAGCTGAGTTGTGCACGCGGAAATTTTGTAAATGCTCGTCTTACAATAATGATGTAAGTGTTCCGCAATACGCAAAATTACAAGTACACTAGCTGGTCAGCTGCAGAAGTCCAATAGTCTATTTATTAGCCTTGGCTTCAGTGACTAATACTGCAGATCGGAGAGCAAATTTCGTTATATCAGACTGTGTTTCCATTACCAGTTTTTTATTTCGCTATCTAGATTTTGCGCATTTCTGACAGTATTAAATGGAAACGCATTTTGAGAGTGAGGACGATGTCCGACGTGATTAGCCCCAAAAACACAGTCTGCTTCATGACCGTAGACTGTTCGTGACACAGACTCCTATTTGAGGCATTGCGCTGATAAGCATATGGTCGTCGCTGGAGTACATTGGGGATGCGTTACCAGTTAGTTTCTGAATCAGTATTTTTAACATGTGCTGCAATCGACAAAATTTGAACGCGTCCTGTTACCTGCTGGCTGACGTGAGTTCGCTCCAGTTCCAGTTTGTTCTTGCGGCATTTCGCCCCCACTCCGACGGAATACGCCGGCGAGATTTCTGAGTGACTGGTGCGCGCAATCTGGGCAATACGGAGCCCGGGAAGTGCAATGACACGAAAAAAATATGAGACGTGGCCACGAGATATAAGTCGTTCCCTCGATTTAATTATCTCGTTCCCACAACTTTGTCATTTCGTGGCCACAAAATACAAGTCGTTCCCACAAAGTAGCTATTTTGTGGCCACGACATACAAGTCGTTCCCACAATTTAGCTATTTCGTGGCCCACGAAGTTACAAGTCATTCCCATGATTTAGCTTTTCGATGGCCCACGAAATACAAGTCGTTCCCTCAATTTAAATTAACGAAATTGAGGGAACGAGTTATATGTCGTGGGCCACGAAGTTAACTAAATTGTGGAACGACTTGTATTTCGTGGCCACAAAATAGCTACGTTGTGGGAACGACTTGTATTTTGTGGCCACGAAATAACTAAGTTGTGGGAACGAGATAATTAAATCGAGGGAACGACTTATATCTCGTGGCCACGTCTTATATTTTTTTCGTGTCATTGCACTTCCCGGGCTCCGTAGGGCAGAGGTGTGCAGAGAGTCGCTCTGTTTCGCTCGGCTTCCGGGCTAGTCAAGTGGATTGACTTCACCAGTCTTAGTGCTACGTGCTCTTTCGGGCTGGGATTGCTCCCTCCTCATTTCGACCACTGAGTCGGAATCCACCGAGGTTGATGGATCCCTTCTGTCGGCTGGCCGTGTCAGCTGTTCCTCCTTCGCACGGAGGTTGGCTGCCTTCTCGGGTTGAGGTGCAGCTCGTGGGATCGGTTTCTTCTGCCGTGGACGTCAACTGCCGTCAACTTGAGGCCTTTTGGCCGCCTATGGTGGTTTTCTTCCATCGTCCTCCCAGTTTGTGGAACTGTTGGCTTGGTGCTGTGGGACATTGGTAGACGTCCACATTGCCGTGTTGTTCCGCGTCAATTTTGCCTCCTAAATGCGTGGTAGGCCAATGGTTTTAATTCTGTCTTGAAAAACTTTGCCGCAGTGTCAGTCCTTTTTAATAACAATGTCTAAAGCCGGGTTATTATTTGTTATATTCATGGGCTGTATGGTCAGGACGCATTTCGGTGCTTCCATCGACTTGCCTTCACGGTATCATTCTTTTTGTTTTTACCATTTTGATTGTGTAACCTCTAGCAAAACGACATTTGCTGGTTGTCTTCATAATTCGCTAGCATTCGGTAGCACTAAAGGTACTTTCCCTTATGCGCTGTTAATTATCGAGTCTCTCATTTCTAAGATAGGGCACGGTTCTGTGTTTAAAAAAGATCTTTCTAGAATGGGTGTCCAAAATGCAATCTCAAGGTTAAAGATATTGTTACTGTTGCTTGTCTCTGGTAATATTAATACTAATCCTGGCCAAGAGCCTCTTTTAGATAATTTTTGTCATTTGTCAACTCCTTATGAGTTTAGTAACAGAAATGGCCTGGGTTTTCTCCATATAAATGCAAGGAGCCTTGTACCTAAGCTTGATATTTTTAAAACTTGTTTTTTTACCGCTAAACCTGATATTGTTTTAGTTTCCGAAACTTGGCTGAAACCATCAATCACTGATCAAGTAATACACATTGACGGTTACAATGTATTTAGAACTGACCGCAAAGGTAGAGCTGGAGGAGTTGCGATTTATATTTCTAACAAATTTCATGGGTCTGTTCTCAAATCTGTTTCGATACCAAAACAGTTTGAGTTCTTGGCTGTTCAGATCATTGTAGCAAATGCCCCTCTAACGGTTGTTGGCTGCTATAGGCCACCATCCACCATTAATGATTGTATCTCTAACTTAACTGATCTCTTGTCTAATTTAATTACTTCCAAATTGATCTTGCTTGGTGACTTAAACTGGGATTGGATGAGTGACAAATCTGCAAGCTTTAAGCAGGTTTGTGACTCTTTGAACTTAACTCAGCTCATAAACATCCCTACTCGTATTAACGCTACTAAACCTGGCAGTGAAAGTCTTATTGATTTAATTCTTACTAATGCAGCCCGTAAGTGTGTGGCTATTGGTGTCTTCGCTAATGATATTAGCAATCATTGCTCCATTGCTTGTATTAGAAGCACCAAATTGCCCAAATCCAAGGGTCTAATTATACTTCAACGTAGCTTTAAACATTTTTGTGAACAAGCTTTCCTGCATGACTTGGCTTCTGTCAAGTGGCATTTAATATCTTTAATTCCTTCTGTTGACGATGCTGTTCATTTTTTTCAGCATCACTTCCTAAAAATCATTAATAAACATGCCCCTCTTAAAAAAATCAGGATTAAATATTGGTCAAATCCTTGGTTTTCTAGGGACCTGGCTGATTCCATTCATGCTCATAATAAGCAATGGTCTTTAGCCAGAAAGTCAGGTACAACTAAAGACTGGACCCTTTTTCGTTCCCTTAGGAATAAATATACGTTCCTTATCAGAAAATCTAAAGCCAACTACTATCTCACCTTAACCTCTGACACTGGAAATGACCATTCTAAATTTTGGAAAATAGTCAAAACCTTACAAAAGAAGAAAGTTGCTGGTCCTCCTCAAAAGCTGAAGGTTCGTGATTCTTGTATTCCGGATAATAAGGAGATGTCTAATGCTTTTAATACTCATTTTAAAAAGGCTGGGCATTTATTTGATGAACAGGGTCTTAGTCATGATCCAAGGCATAATATTAAGCTTCCAGGGCAATCAGGCACTTTGTCAACTCTTAATTTTTCTCCCTTTTTGGCCTCTGAGGTTTTGTATGCGCTATCAACTTTAGATCCTAAAAAGGCCGCCAGGCCTGATGGCATTGATCCATACTTTTTAAAAATTGCAGCATCAATTGTGGCTCAGCCAGTTACAGATATTTTTAATCTTTCCATTTCCACTCAAACTTTACCTGTAGTTTGGAAACAAGCCTTTGTCTCTCCTCTTTTGAAGGGTGGTGATCCTTCTGATTTAAACAATTATAGACCAATTTCAAATCTTTCTGTCTTAGCTAAGATCTTGGCGTCTTTAATTTCTGACCAGATTAAATTATTTTTAGATTTGCATAATGTCTTAAATCCCATGCAATCTGGCTTTAGATCTAAGCGCAGTACAGTTACGGCTAGCTTGAAAGTCATAGATGATATTAAAGCAGCTGTTGATAATAAATTATTTTGTGTTGCATTATTCGTGGATTTAACCAAGGCATTTGATACAGTAGATCACCACACATTAATTAACATTCCTTCAAAGGTCGGTGTTGGCCATAGTCCGATTGGCTGGTTTCAGAGTTATTTATCCAACCGCTCTCAATGTGTTAAGCTTGGTGATACTGTTTCCGACCCTGTGATGATAGATAAGGGTGTTCCACAAGGCTCCATTTTGGGAGCATTGCTTTTTTTACTATACATAAATAATATTTGTGACCATTTTAAATATTCATTGCATCATATGTGTGCCGACGACACCATTTTGTACTCTAGTGCTCCCTTTCTCGAGGCTGCTGTTTCACATCTTCAGTCTGATTTTATCTCTCTGCAGCATGCGCTCATTGATTCTAAACTTCTGTTGAATGGTGGCAAAACTAAAGCTATGCTGTTTGCACCACATAGGTCTGTAGTTTCTTCCCCTTCTCTTATTACCCTAGATGGAACTCCAATTGAGTTTGTAGATAAATACAAATATCTAGGATTATGGCTGGACAAGAATTTAACTTTTAATTACCATATTGACATGTTGACAAAGAAACTCAAGTTTACACTGGGTTTCTTATATAGATTAAAATCTTGCTTTTCCTCTTTTTCTCGCAAACGGCTAGTAAATAATATATTTTTGTCTCAACTTGATTATGGCGATACTGTTTACCGATTTGCGTGTCCCACTTTCCTGGCTAAACTCGATCCGCTCTATCATTCTGCACTGAGATACATTTCTAAGTCGCCCTATAGGACGCATCACTGTACACTGTACACTTTAGTCGGCTGGCCTTCACTAGCTATGCGCAGGCTGCACCACTGGTATGTTTTAATATACAAGGCTATTTTAGGCAAACTACCCCAGTACATTAGCTTTAAATTTGTTTTAATTCAGAACTCTTACAACCTCAGATCCAACGCCTGGTTGCGATTCAAGGTGCCTCCTGTGTGATCTGACGCTGGTAAGAGGAGTCTGTTTTACTCTGGCCCTTGGTCATGGAATGACCTTCAATCTCATTTTAAAATTGCTGCTCCCATCTCCATACCAAGTTTCAGACAAAAGATTTCTGAAGCCTTTCCCATTAGCTGCTCGTCGTACTGTTTAGATTTATTTTTCCACTGTTTGTATATTGAGCCTTTTTTAGAACTTTTTTTTTTTTTTTTTTTTTTGATATTTAGTTTTGTCCTGTCAGATGGTAGTCTCTATTCTGTCCCTTGTTCTTGTGTTATACTGTACTGTTTTGTCAATATTGTCTTGAACTGTGTTGTGTTTACGTAATACTTGTTTGTGACTTGCTGCATACCGCCAGATCACCATTGAAAAAGAGACTTTGGTCTCAACTGGTTTTTATCTGGTTAAATAAAGGATTTGATTGATTGATTGAAAATTCAATTCTACTGACCACTGGCCAATTATCGGAACCCCAAAGAAAACAGACTATCTATCAGAAACCGCAGCTTTTCTCATCTTTATCGTACTCTCATGAAAATAAATCATCTTGCACTCGGACCAACCAGTCACCGATTTCATACACGAAATGTGAAAAATCATGTACATGCGGGACTTCAGATGAGAGTGGAAGAGCGCATCCAATCTAATCCATCAGGATAGAAGGTTCGCGATTGATGTTGAAAGGAGCTACAACATAAATCAACATCAATCTTGATATATCAACATCAATCTCTTACTTTCTGTCCTGATAGATAACGTTCTTCGGTAGGATTATTTACTTTGATCCCTAGAACACGTTCATGTTGAAAAAAGACCGGAAATCATCAAAAACGTATTTTTTCGAAATGTACCTTTAATATTAAATGCCGTTATAAACAGATGCAGCAGCCCCAGGAAATCTTCCCTCAACCCCCCATGCGCAAGTTACAGTCGAATGGGAGGAAGCACTATAGGCTACAAGATGATACATAGCCTACAATAGTCCCTTAATAAAAGGCTTTGAGGGTAAGATTTCTGTAAACTGAATATTTTTGCAAACTTGCTAGGCTACCTTAGTGTACAATTATTGAAATGAACTGAAAAACTGGCACACTAAGACAGGTTTGTGAGTTAGTTTTATTTAAAATGCAAAGTTGATGTTTCCTTGCCGGTTATCCATGCCCAGCTCATTCCAATTAAATAGTTAGCCTGTATCACAGCCAATGTAGCCTATAGCCTACTGTTAAGGCCTATGACAGATTCTGAATATACGATTCTTATGGGTGCTTTAGAGTCAGGCAAAAATAGAATAAATGTACGCACATCCAAAATCAGATATCACAGGTGCAGGACCCAAAAAAAAGTAGAAAAGAAGAGAATAAAAGTCCGCACACTGTTTAAGTTTCTCCCAGAAGACTTTATTCCTTGCACAACGTTTCGGCCGACGTGGCCTTCGTCAGGTGAGTTCCACACATGTGATAGGGGTGGGGGGTGGGGGTTTATATGCACTAAAGATGGTAGACGGACCAAACCAAAGTGCAATGAGTGCCAATATACAAAAATAATCACATCAACCCTATATTACCTATGATCCCAAAACAACACTACATACATACGCAGACTACACCACTTCCGGGGCGATCCATCATTAGTGGTATTGGGTCTTTGACATCTGGCATATCCGCCTTTGTTGATCATTGCCTTGAACCTTGGGTCACTAATCTCCCTTCTTACATCAGGGATTCCATTGATTTTATAAATAAACTCAAGGCTATTCAGTTGCCTGTTGATTTTATTTTAGTGACATTAGATGTTTCCAGCCTCTACACCAATATCCCTCATGATGGTATTGAGGCAGTTAACCATTTTTAGTCAGTTAACCAGTTAACCATTGTCGTCACCTGCGTGTCTGTCCGTCGTCTGTTGTCCGTCCATGACTTTGTCCGGGCCAGTACTCAGCAACTAATGATTGCAGCTTCACCAAATTTGGTATGGTAACCACTATGACCCATAGATGTGCAACGTGAGGGTTTTTGCTGGATTTCTCCTTTGACCTTAGCGCTGTGACCTTGACCCTGGAAATCTTGTCCAGGTCAGTACTCGGCAACTAATTACCGCAGCTTCATCAAATTTGGTGTGGTAACTCGCTATGACCCATAGATGTGCAACATCAGGTTTCTTGCTGGATTTGACCTTTGACCTTAGTACTGTGACCTTGACAGTGGAAATCTTCTCCAGGTGACATTGTCTGGGCCAGTACTCAGCAACTAATGATCACAGCTTCACCAAATTTGGTATGGTAACTCACGATGACCCATAGATGGGCAACGTCAGTTTTTTGCTGGATTTCACCTTTGACCTTAGCGCTGTGACCTTGACCCTGGAAATCTTGTCCGGGTCAGTACTCGGCAACTAATTATTGCAGCTTCACCAAATTTGGTATGGTAACTCACTATAACCCATAGATGTGCAAAGTCTGTTTTTTTTTCTGGATTTGACCTTTGACCTTAGTGCTGTGACCTTGACCCTGGAAATTTTGTCCGGGTCAGTATTCGGCAACTAATTATCACAGCTTCATCAAATTTGGTGTGCTAACTCAATATGACCCATAGATGTGCAACGTCACATTTTTTGCTGGATTTGACCTTTGACCGTAGTGCTGTGACCTTGACCCTGAAAATCTTGTCCGGGTCAGTACTCGGAAACCAATTATCGCTGTTTCACCAAATTTGGTATGGTAACTCACTATGACCCATAGATGGGCAGTGTCAGGTTTTTTGCTGGATTTGACCTTTCACCTTACCTCTGTGACCTTGACCCTGGAAATCTTGTCCGGGTCAATACTCGGCAACTAATTCTCGCAGCTTCACCAAATTTGGTATGGTAACTGACTATGACCCATAGATGTAAAACGTCAGGTTTTTTGCTGGATTTTACCTTTGACCTTAGCGCTGTGACCTTGAGGCAGGAAATCTTGTACGGGTCAGTACTCAGCAACTACTGATCGCAGCTTCACCAAATTTGGTCTGGTAACTCTCTGTGACACATAGATCTGCAAGATCACATTTTTTGCTGGATTTGACCTTTGACCTTAGCGCTGTGACCTTGAGGCAGGAAATCTTGTCTAGGCCGAGGGGTATTCAGCGACGCGTTATGTTTTAAATTTAAGACCACTCACTGACAAACCCAGTACGAGGTGCATCTCTGATCTGACCGAGACGGTATTAACCTCTAACTATTTCCTTTTTAACCCCTTACCACTCCGGTAACATTTTCTTAAAATGCCTATAAAGGACGTACTCAAGGTAAATTGAAATCTTTTCTTGTTTTTAACTTCCCTGATGGGCCCGTATTCGGGCCGTCGGAGTGTTAAGGGGTTAAAAATACATACTACTTGCAGACGAAGGACACAACCATGGGCAGCACTATGGCTCCTAATTACGCAAATTTGAACATGGGTCATTTTGAACAAAGACATGTGCTGGACCCCGATATTAATGCTTTCCACTCCTATATGTTGTTGTATCTGAGATACATTGATGATTTGTTTATCATCTGGACAGGCGACGAGGAATCCCTTAGGGCGTTCCATCAATATCTGAACTCGGCCAACCCACACCTGAATTTTACTCTTGAATGCAGTGACACCAGCATTAGCTTTTTAGACGTAAAGGTAATTAAGCATGGATACTCTATTTCTACTGACCTATTTTGCAAACCTACAGACAGGAACACGTTGTTGTGTGGCAATAGCTTCCATCCTACCCACCTTAAGAGAAGTCTACCCATTAGCCAGTTTCACCGTGCCGGGAGAATCTGTAGCTCCGACTCCCTCTATCAGAGTCAAGCCACAGACCTGAGCAAACGATTTTTAGAGAGGAGTTATAAGAGTGAATGGGTTGATGTGGCTGCTAATTGCTTCTGTGCCATGACACAGGAAGAGTGACTTAAGCCCCGAACCAAGACAAACAAAGACCAGACTCTCTTCTGTTTTACGAAATATTCGCCGGTTGGCTTTGAACGCTCCAAAGTCATTCGCAAACACTGGCACATAATTGAAAGGAACCCTAAACTGAAGCAGGTATTCAGGAAACCGCCGTCCATCGTTTTTAAGCGCCCTCCTAATTTAAAAGACAGGCTAGTGAAGGCCTATATCCCAGAAAAACAGGATACCTCTCTGAACAACCTGCCTGAGGGCAATTACAAATGTGGTAACTGTACCATCAAAAGCAAAACATACACACATCCTCATAGCGGAAAGTCTTGTAGAATTCGTGGAGTTATTACGTGCAGTAGCACGCATGTAATTTATCTGATTAAATGCCCTTGTGGCTTGTCCTACGTGGGTAAGACTAGCAGGCAACTTAAAACTCGCATTTGCGAACACAGGAGTAATATCCGTAGCGGAGATGAGCGCAATCCCGTAGCTGCACATTTTAAAGAAGCAGGACACAACATTAGCACTGTACGCTGTATGGGTATCGAGAAGGTTAAACCCCCCGTGGTGGGGACCTTAATAGGATACTCCTACAGCACAAAACTTATTACATTTACACCCTCAATACAATGGCTCCTTTTGGTCTCAATGAAGAGTTCGATTTAAAACCTTTTTTATGAATTGTAGCTACGATTGTCAGTTTTAGTTTTTGCATGGAATGTGTTTCTTTCTAACTGATTTTGATGTATCTGTTTTCTTTGCATGTGTACAAATTGGGAGTTTTAAACTGTACCTATGCTTGACCTATGGGTTTAAAATATACCCTGAGATACTAGGCTATATCATTTGGATATAACTTGTACTGCATATACTATTAAATGTGCTGATTGTCTGTGGAGAGTAGCCTACTATATGCATTCTTGATATGCCTTCACTTCTTTTTGTATGTATGTAGTGTTGTTTTGGGATCATAGGTGATATGGGGTTGATGTGATTATTTTTGTATATTGGGACTCATTGCACCTTGGTTTGGTCCATCTACCATCTTTAGTATACCAACCTGTGAAGGCTTGCGTAAAAAAAAAATTGTGGAATACTTTAAAAACAATGTTCCTCAATGTCAAATTGCAAAGGCTTTGAAGGTCTCATCATCGACAGTGCATCTCATCATCAAAAGATTCAGAGAAACTGGAAAAATCTGTGCGTAAGGGACAAGGCCGAAGACCTTTACTGGATGCCCGTGATCTTCGGGCCCTCAGACGCCACTGCATCACTCACCGGCATGATTCTGTCATTGACATTACTAAATGGGCCCAGGAATACTTCAAGAAACCACTGTCTGTAAACACAGTCCGCCGTGCCATCCACAGATGCCACCTAAAACTCTATCATGCAAAAAGGAAGCCATTGTTGAGCATGATCCAGAAGCGCCGTCGTGTTCTGTGGGCCAAGGCTCATTTAAAATTGACTGTAGCAAAGTGGCAAAGTGTCCTGTGGTCAGACGAGTCCAAATTTGACATTCTTGTTGGAAATCATGGGCGTCGTGTCCTCCGGGCTAAAGAGGAGAAAGACCACCCCTCCTGTTATCAGCGTTCAGTTCTAAAGCCAGCATCTGTGATGGTATGGGGGCCCAAATCGATTTCCAGTCATAGGGCCCAAAATCGTGGCGCCCCTGACACACACACACCAAAACACACACTAAGGCGTCGTCTCTGTCCCTAGCCCTCTGCACCGTATGGTCCTGCCGCGCTCCCCCACTCAATTGGTGTTGTCACCCAGGTCCCCACTAGCAGATGCACCAAGAGGGTTGTTGCCGTTAGCTCTTCAGCTAGCTGCCACGTCTGCTCCGCCTTGGCCACAGCCTGGGGAGGGCAGCACTCACTGCAGACGTGGGATAAGGCACACTTCGTAGACACCACAGCACACCATGGAATAAGTGAAGTCACACAACACTCCCAATTCAATGTTCAGCAGGCAGCAGTTCCAAGTCTTCAGCAGGCGGGCAGCAGCCTTCAGGCAAAGGCACAGTCAGTGGGACGGCACATGGGAAAACAGACCTATAGCTGGGTAGCTAGGCAAAGGGCTACCCTGCAGGCAAGACTGGAGTTTGACGCTTCACTCCGGCGCTGGCAGGCCCCAAGGGGGCACATTCCAGTTCAGTGGGGCTGTAGATGGGCAACTATCGAACAAACGGGGCACGATGATGCAGTCAATGGTAAACATTCAC